>CM021732.1:101765576-101784025 GCA_011075105.1 Heteronetta atricapilla
CTTAGAAAAAGTTATTAAAAAGCTATCAAAAATTCTGAAAGTTTTTATTTATTTAATTACTATTAATTGCTTTCAAATGCTGGGTTTGGGTCATTATATGGCAGAAAGCCTGGCCCAATTACCCCTCCTATCCCAAACTGCTACAGAAAGGTTTGTGTTATTAAATATAAAAGGAGTAAAAAATCCCCTTAGTTCTTCTCCGCAGGAAAAGATCATGAAGGCAGCTAGGAAGAATAATCAGTAACTATGTCTGTTCTTTCCAATTCCTACTGTGGAATCACATTTTTAACCACAGAGCTTAGAGTTCTGAAGATTTTTATGAGTCTGGATTTCATTTAATTCATTCCTCTCACAATGGCAGTACAAAGTGCATCTCAACACACTAATTGCTTACGATGGCCTAAAGAGCTTTATGACCATGGGAATTCAGCATCAACAACACAGAAAACTTTATGGCCTCTGTGAAGTATTAAGTGTTCCTATACAAACAGCTATGGGGTGGGGAGGACTGTTTGCATGTTTTCCTTTTGGACTGTGTTATGGAGTTGCAAGTCTCACAAGATGAGCAACACTGCACAATTCACAGTCTACTACCTGGTTTTGCATACGCTGAAGTCAGTGTTATCCCTGTCATGGAAGCAAAGTGAATAGCATTTTCCTTTACAAGTGTCTTTCTTCACACTACCTGCCTATCTGTGTTTGTTCTTCAGTTAGATTGCTCTGTTTACTTGCTTATGAGGTGTATGCTAGCCATAACTAGTCATTCTTTGCTCCCTTTCAGGGATTTAATGAAAGCCCCACATTCCCTTTTATCAATTTGTTAAAGTACAGGATGGGTCGTACGCACCTCTGTAAAGCTTATCTGTCTAGAAGCTTTAGTGTAGTACTGTATATAAAAATTGTACAACCAATCCTACAAGGACATTTATGAACAACACATGCAGTAACTACCCACAGAAGATATGAGATAATCCCACTCTTCCTCCAGAAGAAAAACACATCTTTCAATAGAGTTCAGTCTGATAACAAGTCTGAACCTTTTGTCTATTTTCCTAGCAATAAAGAGATGTGATACACCAAAAGAGAAATAAATCATTGCCTTTCCAATCTGTCAGGTCCATGATCCACAAATGAAGAGGCATTCATGCCAAAACTGGAATAGACAGGAGGTCTGTTTCTTTCCTATTCAGTGTACTTGCAAAATAGAGCCCATTATGGAAATGTGTGTATGGATTCAGTTTATCATTTTGGTTTGTTTTGTTTATTCCTGGTAATAAAACTATATTTTCAAAAATGCAAACACACAGTTGATATACTAATACAGCTATAAAGGAGATATTGACATATGTCAAATGTATGCAGTATTTTAAAATATTAAATGTATTTTTCCAACTTTACAATTGAGTACTTACACTAAATTGTTTGAATGGTTTACTACAAATCAAACCTTGTACACTGTATTCTACTTTAAAGCCAAGTATAACCAAACTAGATTAAGCACATGGAAAACTCTCAGTTAAGATCAGACTGAATTTAACTTAATTAAATTCAACTCATAACATAACATAACATAACATAACATAACATAACATAACATAACATAACAAACTTCAGGTTAGACCCTGACGGTTAGTTCCTAATAGAAATTAGTAAAGTGAAGCCTGGTATTTTATCAATGTAATATACTACATTTAGAGAAGTGCACCAGTACATCTGCTTCTGAGGTAGATAATAAGGAATACAATGTATGTTCTTGCTGGCTATTTGATTAAAGTTTTAATTATAACTCTCCCAGAAGTAGAATTATATAAAAATTTACTCAAACAGAAAACTCTTCAAACCTTTGCTATAAGTCCACCCAAACGTTAGAATATCATGATCTGGAAGGGACCCACAAGGATCATTGAATCTGACTCCTGGCTCCACATATGACCACCCAAAATGAGTGTTGTCCAAACACTTGAACTCTGGCAGCTCAGTGCTGTGACCACTGCCCTAGGGAGCCTGTCCCAGTGCCTGGCACCCTTTGGGTGAAGAACCTTTCCCTAGCACCCAGCCTGACCCTCCCCTGTCCCAGCTCCATGCCATTCCCTTGGGTCCTGTTGGTGAGAGCGGAGCTCAGCACCTGCCCCTTTGCTTCCCTTCTGAGGGAGCTGCAGTCCACCATGAGGGCCACCCTCAGCCTGCTCTGCTCTGGGCTGAACAAACCAAGGGACATCAGCCACTCCTCATACATCATCCCCTCCAGATCTTTCACCATATTCACCTTAGGACACCATCTAGTAGTTTTATGACTTTCTTTTATTGTGGTACCCCAAACTGTACATAGTACTGGAGGTGAGGCTGCACAAATGCAGAGTAAAGCTGTAACAATCCAATATCTTCCTTATTCCATTCTTCCACAGCTATAACCCTGTTTGTATGCTGCAAAAGAGAAATGACAAAATTGTTTATATAAGTGGTCTATAGATCTTGTGTGATATCTTCCCATATTTAAACAACATTGAAATAAAGTGACATCATCATTGACCTTTCATATATTTAAAAAATAAAATAAAAAAATCCTAACTGATGCCTGATGTCTTTTAGAACTTAATTTAAGTTGACCATAAAATCATATTTCTGTATTAGAAATGATTTTCTTTGTGAAAGTTTCTATATTTCTCTTTCCTGCTCTGTATCATAATCAAACCTTACCAATTAATTCTTAAATCACATAGTCTCTGTGCAAGTAATGTGACAAACTGCAAGAAGCACAGGAAACTATCAGGCCTAGCAACATACCAGATTGCTTTAAAAGTCTCCTTTATTGGCTTAGAATACATTTTGCTTAGTCAATGAACAGCATTTTCATTATATAATATGAAGTAACATTTAAGGAATACTGGTTTTGTTTGATTTCTCTAAACAGTGAGAGCAAATTTGTGTCTATATGCAAGTGTGTGTATGCATTGCTTAATTTTAGCAGTATTTAACTCACACAAAGCAGTACTGTTTGAATGTGATGTGATATCAGAAGGGAAAGAAAGGTGTAGTGATACCTCTCCTTGTTTCATTCTTGCAAGCTTTCAATTTTGTTAACAATCTTGTCCAAACATCTCTCTCTTCAGGCTAAAAGCTAAACAACTGTAATCAAATGGACATACTATTTTATTTTATTTATTTATTTCATAAAATTCATTAAGTTTCTGTCTGAAAATAGAAAAACAAAGTCACTACATTAGACTGACCAACGAGATGTCAAGCTTTTGAATCCCAGTACAGGTATGGACAAGATGATAACAAATAAAGCATTTTGCAATGGGGACTGTTCAGGAAGTAATCTTTTAAGGAAGGCAAAGTTTAGTGTTTTGAAAACTATTAGAAATATTTTCTTCACAACTTAGCAGGCAAAAAACTATATAATTCCACAATATTTTCTGGCTGAAGAGTACTTCTATTTTCTGAAGAGTGTAAATTCTATAGTTAAAATATTAGTCTTATCACTTCACACACTGTCCCAGTGCAATAATCCAAATTGATCTGTACTAAACTGTTCTATGTAAGAACAACAAGAGAAGGCTCTGGGGTGACCTCATTGCAACATTTCAGTACTTGAAGGGGGCTTATAAAAAAGATGGAGAGCAACTCTTTGCTCAATCAGATATTGACAGAGGGAGAGGGAATGGTTTTAAACTAAAAGAGGGGAGATTTACATTAGAGGATAGGAGGAAATTCTTCACTGAAAGGGTGGTGAGGCACTGGAACAGGTTATCCAGAGAGGTTGTGGGCTGAAAAACCATCCCTGGAGGTTTTCAAGACCACATAAGATGAGGTCCTGAGCAACCTGATCAGGACATAGGCAGGGTGGCATCCCTGCCTATGGCAGGGGGGGTTGGAAATAGATGATCTATGAGGTCCCTTCCAACCCAGGCCATTATATGATTCTATGATTAACAAGAAGGAATAAAATTCTAAAGCCATGAATGCTTGCATGTTTGGTGTTTAAGCTTATCCAGATTTACCAGACTGCTGACTGGAACTCTTCTAAGGTTTTGGGTTTCTAAGATATGTTGGGTGATACATTGGATAGCTAAATGGTGTAATCATCGTATAATTTGGTATATACTACTTATTTGCCAAAAAATATTAAATAGAATAGTCTCAAAAATGAAATGAATAATCAAAAGATGTGACAAGTAGCATTCTAATGTACATGAAATTATTATTAAAGCTGTTGAAAATCCATCTATATTTTCTTTTCTGCATTTAATGATTTATTTGAAATTATTATTATTATTATTATTATTTAATATGGATATACTCATGTAACCCATATCATAGTGATAAAAAATGTGACGTGAAAAAAAATATTATGGTCATTTTTACCAACACTATATTAACAACAGAATCACAGAATGGTTGATGTTGGAAGGGACCTCTGAAGATCATCTAGTCCAAACCTGTTGTCAAGCAGGATCACCTGGAGCACATTGCACAGGATGGCCTGTGAATATCTCCAGAGAAGGAGACTCCAAAGCCTCTTTAGGTAACCTCTTCCAATGCTCTAATTCATAGCTTGTTTGACTCAGGATTTTATTGAAGGTATAAAGATAAATAGGGAAAACAGAACTATGAGCAGCTGTTGAATAAAGAAAAAAAAAAAAAAAAAAAAAAGAGATATTAGTTTCATTTAAGTTTGCCCAAATTTTGAATAAATGTATAGAAATCAAAACAAAATCATCGTGCTTTGGTTTTAAGTAAGTGTATTTTTATTTGCTTGTTACACCTTTTTTTCTTCTTTCTGCTTAGAATACAAAATACTGAAATGTCAGTGTATAAAATGAACGTGGATTTGTATACCTATGAAATTTAAGTGAAAGTTTCCATAGCCAATATTCTTAAACTTCCTGTACTATAATTTCAGTTATGTAAAAGAAAGATTTGTTTACTAAGTTTGCCTTGACATTTGAGTTCAGTTATTGCCATGGCAGAAAACAAGCCAATTATGTCATTTGCATCATCTAAATGGAATTCTGAGTAATGTCACCATTCAGTGAGTAATTGAGAACAGAAAAGTGATTGTATCCCATCAAACCAGGCTTTGTAATCAAGTAAATAATACTTGGAATGTATCATTAGTCTGTACAGATAAAAAGTCTGATTGGCTGATATTTAGATAAAGAATATGGACTTTAAATTTGACAAGGATACTTAAGGGATATAAACAAAGAAGAAGGAGGAGAAAAACATCTCAGATTAATCCACTTTTACAGCTGAAGCTACTCACAGTAGACTGATTTGAGATTACCTTTAAATACTCTGATAAAGCCTATTAAATCTATATCTATATCTATATATATATGCAGTAATAATTTTGTTTCATTTACAGACTTAGAGTTGTTTCTATCTGATAGAGACAGTTCACTGGGTACTTTTGATGTACATTTGAAAAATAATAGGATAACACATTTTGTGCAAGCTTGTAACAGTTTTCTCCTTATTAATTAAATTCATAAATCTTACAGATATGAATGTTCCACATGCTAAATATCTTACAAAGTCAATAACACATCTCAACAAACCTTAACCATTGTTTCTACAGTGAATTGTATTTTCTGATGTGAAAATATTCAAGACATATCCATAATTCAGGAGGAATAGTAGGACTCATTATCCAAACCAGTTTTAAACAAACTTATTCAGGTACAGAAGTATTAAACTTTGGCTGCCTGAAGCACTTGACATTCAGTCAGATCCAAATGGCTCGAGGTAGTCCAAACTGTAAAATGCATTTTCATTTAAAATGTACAGTGGCACTGGAGATGAGTTGAATGTGTTGCGTATTAAGGTAGACTTTGTCAGCAGAATATGGCAGGGATTTAAATGTGTGTTAACAAATTACCTTCCTTCAGAACACCAGCTTGACCTGAATCTCTTGAGTTATAAAATTCATCATGATCAAAAAAAGAAAGAAGAGTGACAGGCTTAGTGAGATTCTTTTGGAATTGTAATGTCCTCACTTTCAGTACAACTGGCAAGAGTTTTAAGAAACAATGTATTATTGAACGGAATATGAAGTAATCTTGAGAATAATACAGTATTTAACCTTCTGAATATAAAGAATGTACATATATATCTTGCCTTAGGCCAGTGTCAAAGACAAGAGGGAGTTCAGTCAGGTATTGAGCACTGTGGTCACTGGCTGCGATCCAGCAAAGCACTCAGCTGTGAGTTTAAATTTAAGTATGTGGAACATGCCACTTACTCCAATATATGCTTAAAGGTAAAACTAACCTTAAATGCTTTGCTGGATCACAGCCACAGTGCTCAGTACTGGGTGAATGCAAGTCCAACCTTAGAGGATCATTTTCCTCTTTGTGTTTCCAGATGGAGCTCACAAATAATATATAAATTTATTTCAGGAAACAGAGCTCATAGGATAGCCAGATTGAAGAGGTTCAGAAGGCTGGGATGATTTACAAAGCTTGACACACTTATGTTAAAACAAAACAAACAAGCCATCAGTAACAACAAAACAAAAATGCTCTTTGACTTTCCCAGGTTCAGATACTGATTTATGCATATAATATGAAGAATGAGTCTGGGCATGGATATAGTTAAAGCAGAAGAAATCAAGTGAAAAAGCAGAGACACAGTCAAACAATTTTCTGTATTTTTCTTTGCCAGGTTTTGGTCTTGATTTTAGCTGTGACCTCTGTTACTTCTGTAATTGAAAAGTGTAAGAAGTCAATGAGTTTAGAAGTGTATGGATACTCTTACAGAACACATGCCAATTGAAACCAGATAACGTAGTTTATAGAATTACACATAAGTGGTGTTCTTATTGGTCTGCTGCTATTCTGGCTGAAAACTATAGGGAAGTGACCTTAGAAAACAAATAATATTTCAAAAAGAAAAAGCCAAACTTTGCTTTTTAGCATTATATACTAAGATTACTAACTTCATAGCTTTATATAGAAATTTTGAACTCTCTTTGCTCCCACTAGAGTAGAAAACACTCACTTGGAGTGGACCCTACTGAAGGAAGGATGGAGGATCTACCTGTGCTTGTTGCCTTTCAAGAAGGGAAGGAAAGAAGAGAAGAAAAAGAGCAAACTATGTACACTTGTACCATTCACCTATTCTTGGTGGGCAACAAGAAGTGTTTTGCATCATTTTTTCTTATTTCATTTATTATTTTTAGGCCAAGTTGCCTACTCATTGAACTAATTGAAGAACAGATGTCAGATCTACATACAGATGGTGAAAATGAGCTGAGAAACACTGTTTTATCAGGGTGATGATATGACTTAACAAACAGGTTGCTACATCATAAACAATTTGCCTGCCAAAATGAAAACCAAGCCACATGAAGCTTCCTGTAAAACGTAATAGAGAAAATAGCATACAAAAACCTAGGTCTGCCTCAGCTAAATTTGGTTACATGTGGCTTTCTCTAAGGCTCAAGAGAATTATATAAAATTAAAACGCAATATACACAATAGGTATCATATTTCAAGGGAAATAATTAAAGGCAGCAATGCACTTTCTAGCCAACAGCTCTCATTGAAGCAATAGGCAGCTCTGGCAAAAGTCTGCCACAGTGTACCCTGAAGTAAGATCAAATCAAACTGACATGCTATCAGAGGTTAGTGAACATGAGACACTTTTGAAATATAAAGTGCTCAAGCAGCTCAGCATGTGTATTTTTTTTCTAGGTTTATCTTATTCCCACATTTCAACTTCTCCCCTTTTCATCCTATCCATAAATCTTTCCCTTGTTGAGAAACAATTTTATCCTAGCAATCTCTCGAACTCATTTATACTTTCCTTTTTTCTCATTTCCCTGTATCTCATTCTATGGTTTTATTATCTTTTATATGAGCCATGCTCCAATTTTCAATTTACTCCCAGAAACTTAATGGTAGAAAATTTTCAGATTCAAAATCTGTCACCAACATGTATCAGTTCCTTTCAAAAGCTAGAAAGCTAGATTTTGATTCACCTCTTGAAATTTGAAGAATGATCTGTAGACATGCAGGCACATTTTATGTTTTCATCAAATATTCATAAAAATATTTCACAGCAGGAATATGTTTTCTCAGCCATATTCCCATAGACCTACTTTTCTAACTGCGTAACTAAATCAGTTAAAACCGTAAACAATGAATTGCCTGACATCCACTTCCCATTGTACACAGATTTTATCCTTCAACTTAAGCAACAAAAGGAAGTAATAGGAAAGAACTTACTGTCTGTGTTTTATGTTAGGAACATATTTCCTAGTTTTGAAAGGACTTTGCAGAATAAAACATGCTTTAAATATACTAGCAATTTTGTAAAAAAAATAATTTTGTTTGACTGAAAATTCCACTTGGCTCCAACATTTTGAAACATTTTAATTTGCAGTTTATTGATCCATGTCTAAACTAGATCACAAGATAAAGTTGAGTATCTCTTCTATAACACATGTAAAATTACAGCAGTGGTTGTACCAGCTCATTTCAAAGGAAGCATTAGGAAAACTATCATTAGAACTAGAATTGTTTAGGAACTTAATCAAAGTGACTTTGCATTTGCAAAGACAAGTTTGTTCTGGAATTAGACTTTGCAGTATTAAGGAAGATTGGTAAAGGTATCTAGTGATCATTGGCTATTGCAGTGTCCTGCTGATGCCCACAGCAACTCTCACAGTTGAGGACAGTTTCAAAATTAGTCCTCTACCTACCTTAACTTTTAATTTCTTTTCACTGTGATGTAAGCCAAAGCTTTCCATGCTTAAGCCAACTCCTTCGCAAAGACACTAAATGATTGCAATAGAAGCACACAACTGAGTTCTTGATTTTGAACCCAGAACATCACATGGTACAGCTAGCTCCATCTGAAGGATCTAATTAATACTAATGAGATGTCTCCAGCTGTGAATATGATGAGATCAAAGATAAAGTTTGAGTTTACAGTTCAAGAAAAGAAAGCTGAGCCCAGCCCAGCCCAGCCCTTCCCTCAATTTCTTTCTGGTTAGCTTTTAGAGTCACAGGGGAAATGAACAAAGCAAATCTCATACAGGGAAGGGAAGTGTGTTTAGACTGAAGGAAAAAAAAAAAAAAAAAAAAAGATATTTTTTTTTTTCCTTTTTTTAAATTTCTGTTTTATTTAAATATGTTTGTAATAGGCTGCCTGTGCTGGTCTCATTGGGTTAGGAGTGTATTTTAAATACACTTGTAAACTACACAACTAAACTAACTTTTTTTTTTTTTTTATGTTTTCAAGAAAACTAGCAAATGCAATTAATTTGTAGAGGCTTTGGAAATATTTCAGTGTTGCTGTTTGGAATTAGTAATTAAACATAAGAATCATTCAGACTTCCTTCTGCTGTTAAATAAGTGTTTTAAAAACTGGGAAATAGGAACTTAAATATCAAATCTGATGTGTTAACTATATATCTATTTAACCAAAATTACCTCATAATAAAAAAATAAAAATGAGAGAAAACAGTCATTGTCTTTGACATCTAAAAAGAGTTAATCCCTTCTAGGGGTGAAGCTTTATGAGATAACAGATACATCCTAACTGCTCTCTGCTGCTGCAAGGGTGTGAGGTATATCCCTCTTCTCCTTCCCCTGTTCTTCCTGCTCTCCTCTTCAACTCCTGCATCCACAATTCATACTAGCTTTCCTCTCTTTGCAGTCCCATCCCTTCTTTCATGTCCCCTCTGACATGTCTGATTTCGCAGATGAAATGCCTGTCAGTCTGTGAAAAAGGGGGAACACTCATTTTTCTGTAACAACAGAAAATTACTTGCTTTTCATAGAATCATAGGTTCTAAGTTTATCTAGTCCAACCTTTCTTGTCTTTTTTTTTTTTTTTTTTTTTTTTTTTCTTCCAGATTTAATTAATTGAATTGGTCTACTGCCCAGACAGGACTTAGGATGACTCGAGACTGGGATGAGCTGTACAGGCAAAAATGTGGAAGCAGCTGAAGATGGGGAGTAAGAGATTGCCTTCTCCCTTTTAAAGGCAGCAAGCTAATATCTCAGTTTCTTGAATAGCTGCAGAACAAGGAGTTGGGCTGCTGTAGCTATGATAGTCTGGGAAAGGTAACAGGGAAATTCGATGTGGCACTACCACGTACAGACCTAACTCAAGGTCTAACTTTATAAGTCTTGCTTAAGCACCTAAAATAGGGCCTTATCTCTAGGTATGTTCACCTGTCAGAAGATGATTCAATGCTCAGCAAGGAACCTAAGAGCCTGCCAATTCCTAAATCAGATGTTCAAAGTTAAATGGAGTTAATACATGAATATTAATTCCAGCACAGCCTTGGGGGCCCAGTACAGAATCAAGGATCCTGAAATTTCCCACAGTGTCCATATTTTATAATATATGAAGAAGCAGAAGAAATTATTTTTGACCTTGCAGAATAGAGAATTGCAGAGGTAAGAGTCTGGGAATGCTATGCCAGCAACCAACATGCTTTTCCTGAGAGATGAACTCATTTGCTGCAAACAAAATGTAATGCAATAAGTTGGCTATCTGTACACTGTGATAGTACAGGATTTCAGTAGAGCATTGCTGACACAAACCTGGGATGATGCTGTGCAAATCATCTCTGTACCAAAAATAAGGGTCAACTTATACTAACACATTTCCTTATATCATTTTATACTCCCTTGTAATGTTGTAGAAAACACATTAGCTTTTTTTGACCGCTTCTTTGCTTTGACAAGCCAAGTTCAATATGCTGTAGCTTTTTTTGACCGCTTCTTTGCTTTGACAAGCCAAGTTCAATATGCTGCTTGTGCTGATACATGGATCTTTTTTCCTGCTGGGTGAAAATTAATTCTTTTTACTGCTTTTAGGCAGTCCCCTTGCCTTTCATTAACATCCACATGTGCTAAACTTGTGATTTACTTTTTGATTTTAACTCACTCTGCCTTTCTTCTCTAATTTAGTTGTGAAGTTACTCAAAAACATTTCTCTTTTCTTTTCACTGCAGCCAAAAGAAGGTCCTATCCATTCCCTTCAGCCTTGTTGGTGCAATTGCTGGGTAGAACTACTTGAATTGCCTCTCAGCAAGGCCCTTTGAATTTTGTTTTGTTCACACCTGGGCTACCTCTGTTAGAGGTTTCCAACTGTGCATTATGTGTCAGAGTACAGTCTTCATATTCTTACCACTTCCTTGCACTTGCTGTCTAAGGCCCAGTAGCATGACTGTCATAAATGTTACATCTTGCAATTATAAAGACAAGCACAGCTTCTGGTGTATATTTTGACACTGTATAATCTGCAGGTATGGATGCATTAGTTCTAATTAGGAAATGGACTGATATTCAGACTATGTCTTAAAAAGTAAATTGCTGTATTTCTTTGTAAGTAAAAGCTAAAATATTTATGGTTTAAGGGTACACAGGAGTTGATCTCTAGGTTGATCTAAAGCTCACTGAATCAATTAAAAGACTTCCACTGGCAGCAACTAGCTTTGTATCAGTTCCCTTATGCAATATCTGTCCTCCACTAATAATAGATTCCTTGTCTTGTGACTTTCTCAGCAATGAAAAAGAAAGATCATCTTTCTTAACAGCTGGTGTAGGATGCATTTCTGCTAATTCAAAGTTAAAAAATAGCTCTTCAGTAGTAGATGTAAATGTATTTATAAAAGCAAAAGTAAAATTACAGACCTTTATAATTAATTTATTATCAGTTTCCCATCCATAGCAAAAGAAATAACAATAAATATTGAGCAAAAGAAAATAAATCTGCATTTAGAGCCTTTTAATAAATGTTTGAATGAAAATCAACACAGATCTCTTGGCTCTGGTTAACACTTCTTTATCTTGTATCTGTCTGTCTTTGATGGATGTTGTTCATGCTCTTTAGTTTACAATAACAAACAGGTTTTTAATTTTTCTATCTTCCACCTCTCTAGTGACAGTCTGTGATGGATGATGTGACAAAAATATTTATCCATAAATTCTAAATCATGAATACAAAATAAATTAGTAATATAAGGAGCAGATTTGCATTCTCCTTTGACAGCACTGCATTCACTGCTCTTTGATTTTTTCCCTTTTATTTGTTTAATCTTGATAATAATGCTAACTCAGCATAGGTATATCTTGTAGTTTTAAAAGTCATGAGTGTATAGAATTGTCCTAGTATACTTTGTGTCATTATTTGGGCTTCAGTGTTTGGAACCTCTGTTGAAGAATGAGCATCTGAGCAACAGGCATCAATCTCAGAATCAAGAATTGGATTTCAAACTATCTACATTCCACTTTCTAAACAGAATTTCTCCAACACCGTGACACTGATTTTCCAGTTGCTATGTTTTTCCTAAAGATTAACCATTTGTATCATATAGATTAGGAACATTCCATCATTTTTTATTTGACTCACCTGAAGAGAAACATTCATTTTAACAATTGCTTTCCTTGTGTAGGGAGGTTTGTTTTCCCAAGAGGTTTTCTGCAGTTAAATGATTATTTAGAGGCCTTCTCATGGGATCCTCTACCCCTTTGAGAAAAGTCAAAGTTTACAAGTTCCCTCAACTTTGCCAAAATGACCAGGAAAAGCAGTAATGGGGGAGCTGAGTACAGCTGAGTACAGTTTTCTTCCAACGTAGAGGTATTTTCTCTAGCATAAAATATTTATTTTATAAAGGACAAGGAAAAAGCCCTTTGTAGTACTACCTGGAATTTCATTGCTAGTTCCTCTTGCATGAGACTTCTGTTAGGCACAAGCAGACCCACACATACACACATGGGAGACTGTTAGATCTTCCTGAAGGAAGAAAAATAGCTATTCAGGAACTTAAAAAGTCAGTCAGGAATAAAATAAATTTATACAACTAAAAAAATGAAGAAGTTTAAAATCAATACTGGAAAGAAAGCTGGATGAATTTAAAATGTCCCTTCTTACATATATCGTATTTTCAGTAATGATATCTTAGCATTGCAATTATTACTCATGCTACAATGCTACTTTAAGGTCAATCTCAGTAGCTGCTTGGATTCTATCCAAATAAAGTTTTGTTGTTGTTGTTGTTGGTTTGTTTGTTTGTTTGTTTGTTTTTCCTTTTCTGCAATGCCTTTTACAGTTCTCATCAAAGGTAGGACAGATCAGGTTAAAAAGAGATGGCAAGGCATCTTATTCTCTCATCAATTTCCAGCCTTTGGAGAGATTTTTTGGTCACTTAATCTAATCATTTAAATTGCAGAGGTGACAGATTTTATCCCATAATTTTTATAGTTATCTTAAAGCTTTACATTCTCACCTATGACTAATATATGAACACAGGTAGCATCTAGTGGAGGTATAAGGTTTCTTGTAGAAAGTTTCTTGGACTTAATTTAAAGACTTGCACAGACAGAGTTCAACAGAACATTGATTATAGGATTTCTGTATTTAATTATTGTCAGTGTAAAAAATGAGTCTGATTTCTAGCATAAAGTTTTGTCTTCCAGATGGTGGATTTTATGATACATCACTGAATGTCTCAGCAAATATGGAAGCCCCTGTTGGCACAGAGAAGCTGAAACAAATCTTTCTTGCACAAAGAACAAAGAGGTCAACATGCCTGTTTTCCACAGGCAATCGTAATGTCCTTGGGAGTCAGTTCGCTCTCAAAGAGATATCCATCTCAATATCCGTCTTAGAGGAAATATGCTTTTATAGGGCTAGAACTTGAGAACTGAACATTTATAAGACACAGAATGGCAAAAATGCATATTACTGTAGAAACAAGATAAAAAGGGCAAAACTCACAAACCCACAAAGCACACTTTATGAAGGAAAGGAATTAGATTGATTTTGTGCATTTGGGAAATTTTGGTCTTGAGGCAGAGAGGAGGCAGAATGTTACTCTTTCTTAACTATAGGACCAGTCATAAGAGAGAGGGTACAAGTAAAATAAATATTTGATTTTAAAGAACCCTTGAAATGCAGAGGATAAATCAGAATATGCTACCAGAAGTATCCCAGAGTACCTCAGAGCAATGAGCTCACTAAGGCAGGGAAGCGTGTTTTGTTATTTATTTTTTGTCAGCTACTTCTCATGTAGTCTGACAGCAATTTGTTTTCAAGAATGAGCAAAGTGTCCATATGTATAATATGTATATTATCTGCCACATGCTCCTGAAATAATGAAATGTAAATCTGAAAGAAATTCATCTTCAGCCAGAGCTGCTGGATATGCCTGGGGAAGGCAACTTATTTCCAAGACATAGTGTACCTGGACACTTTGGTGTGGTAAGACTACCAAAATTTCTGGTGGAAGCTCACGTCTTATGCACCTGAGGCACGTAGAGAACATGCTGCACCAGAAAACTCTCAGTTTATGGGATTGAAAGTCTTTAAAGCCTTTCATGGCAGTTCTGCGGTGTTGAAGAATGGGTGCTTATTAGATCTATGGTGTATTTTTCATTCTTGTGCATAGTTTATCACAACTATAACTGAGAATTTAATCTATTTTAAACAAGACTTTCAGATAAAGTATATTCAAGTTTATCTTATCTTTGTGAATAAAATTAAAACATAAGCATTCTCTATATTTTCAGCATATTTATGACACAGGTATAAAAAGGAACATCCACGTATCTCTCTTCTTCTTTTCCTTTTCTTTCTCACCCATCTTGGAATTTAATCTTTTTCTCTGAATTATACCACAGGTCCGATTACACGTCTTTCAGTGATGTTTCTCAGTCCATAAAACTAGTTATCACAGCTGGAAACTTCCACTCTATATGTTCATCATAGATGTGTTCATCTGATTCTGATTGTGTTCAATGAGTGAGGATGCCAGGACAGTGTATCTTAAGCTGCATTTAGATGTTCAAAATTCAGTACAAAATAGCTGTCATACCAAGTAATTTCTGAAAAACACATCCTTTTTGTTTCACAGTCATTCCAAAGGCTTAACATGAACTATATAAATGCTATAAATAACATCTGTGGACTACCTTACACATGCTTATAAATTAGCTGTGTAAAAGGAAATATGAATATGCAAAAACAATGATGGATAATTTGAAAAAGAAGAAAGCTTGTGGGATGAAAACCAAGTTATATTCACCAGATCACCTATCCATTTCTGCCCCTTAAAATTAAGATGTCATTGATGTGAAGCTAAAGAGTTACTTTAAAAAAGAAAGGAGAGGAGAGGAGAGGAGAGGAGAGGAGAGGAGAGGAGAGGAGAGGAGAGGAGAGGAGAGGAGAGGAGAGGAGAGGAGAGGAGAGGAGAGGAGAGGAGAGGAAAAAAAAAGAACGAGAACACAAACATTTTAAGAACATGTTAGGTTCCTCTTGGATTTTATAGCTAATCTTGAAAAAAGATATCATTGCCTGTTTTTTGTTTGTTTGATTGATGGAAAAGGGTTCTGCTTATACTTGAAAGATCTGAACATATCAGGCATAGCAAGTAGCTGGCTGTATCACAAAGAAATCAACAAGAATTTTCCCTTGAGGCCATGACTCCAGCTGGGCATTGCACAGTTCCCACAGTATTAGGGAGAGGTGAAAGAAGGTTTATGTGACACATGGAGACAGTTTCTATCAGGTATTGAATATGCATTCAATATATATACATTTGAACATGAAGTGCCAGTTTCCTTGACTAGTGCTTTAACAGCTGGGAAAATTTAATTTTCATATTACTTTTCTTGGAGGGAGGAAAGAAAGTATCTTTCAGTAACACCCCACAGATCAGGTCTGAGAAATAAATACTGTCTGACCATTGCTTTCATCTTTCTGTGTTGTCAAGTGAGAACTAAACTTTAGAGGGGTTCTTTATAGCACCAAACACTTGTGCTGTATTCACCTGAAATCCAAAGTCTAAATCTCATTAACATTTAGTATACCTTTGAGGACATAAAATTAATTTGTCAATTTTGAGGAAGTTACCATCTTTTTATCCCATTTGGCAAATGCACAGTGTGTTGATTACACAAGGTCTTGGAATGCCAGATTTTGATTGTGAGATTTTAGATAAGTACTTATAGACACTTGAAATCTGTCAGCTGCAGGCAAGTCATAGCTTCATATAAACATCAGATTTTGTCTAGAAGATTTGTGTTCTGGATGTCAGTGAAGGGCACAAGAGGGGAAGGACCAAGTGGAAGAGAGAGCTTGCATGAATGACTTCAAGCCTCTGGGTTAGCTCAGGGCAGACCCTGTGCCTGTGAAATCATTTTCTATTGTTAGCCTGCTCAAAATGTTTGGCTGTAAGCCTACTGCAAAACTAGGCTGTTTTTTTGTGCCAGACTACTGTTGTGAGGACAGTGTATGACTGCTACTTTGCACATGCAGAACAAAGAACAATTCAGAACAATTTAATATATTTTTTTTATTCTCTGTGAAAGTCAGCTTAGTAACCATTATTGCAATTATCTACATCAAATCAGTAGAAAAAAGATCCCATTCAGGCAGGTGTGTTTCTAGAGACAGAACTCTCCTAGTCCTGAGGGTGAGAGTAGAGTGATTTCTAATCTATGGAACAGTGACCTGCCCCTGAACATATGAGCTGAGACTTTTCCTCCTTGCCTTTCTGCAGACCTTTGCCTTTACCTCTACAGTAACCCTGGCTATGTACTCTAGTGAATAAGAAAAACATTTCCATATGTGAAGGCACATAGCTTTGGTTTTCCCTGAGAGAACAAATGCACTCTGAGTATATAATGGTGACAAGAACTTGGAAAACACTTTTAGAAATATATCTAGCAAAAAATAATGAGAGCACTTATATATCTAAAAACGTATTTTGATTCAATGTCTCAGTAAGATCTACATTACACTGTTGTAGTAAGAATGAGTAGAAGATTAATATAAAAGTTCATTCAAAATCATTTTATTTTGTTGTGAGAAAAATCTCATTTTCTTCAGACAGAATCTTCTGTAAGCTATTTTATTTGCAATTGCACTGGCGGGTGTCCTGTCAATTTGGAGCGCATTTTAGTAAACAAATCATAACCTTTTATTCCCTATTACCCGACATCTTATCACCTACCCTGTTTCCTCATTGTCTGAGTACTACAGGTTTACAAGCTACTCGATGCTCCTCTATACTAAATATGTACAATTTTTCTTTTTTTCAACCCTTCAATTTCACCTTTCTTATGTTTTGAGAACTTGTTATCTTTGTTTTGATGTTCTCACACTGCTCATCCTGTTTTTTCAAGCTTCTACCTTATTTTGGAACAGTGAGGCCTTTTACTGTCCACTTATCTACTTAGCTTTTCTCCTTATTATGACTACATAGCTACCTTTGCATACAGAAAATTAGTTCTCTGCTGCAAAAACACAACTTAGTTACTCACATTTATTAAATCAAATCATTCCTTTCAATTCCTGCATTTGAGTATCAGCATCTGAGTGTTTCAGTTACTGAAGTGTATTTCTGATTCACTGGTTGTAATAACTACTCAGGTTGCCAATCTTGCATATTGATGGCCAGAACAATTTGTTTTAGGTTCACATTATAGTTTCTGCTCACTGTCTTTATATCTGAAGGTGGAAAGGTATAAAAAGAGAAAGTACTTTCACAGGTAATTTGATTCAGCTCTGTAGAAAAGAGGGTGATGGTATCAATCATGTCACAATCTCTTTCTCTGCCCTAACCAGACCAGTTTCACATTAATTACAGAGCATTTAAAAGGCATCCTGTTTAAAGAGGAATAGCTAGGAGGAGAGCTAAATAAAAATGATATGTTGGTTGACATGCATCTTTAACTGAAAAGTGTGTTATCAACCTTGAATATGATTCACATTCTGACAGCATGTCCAGGAACTGGTAGGGTTCTTTGTAGCAAAAGTAAAATCAGTGTCTTTTATAATGTGAAATAAATATGCAAAACAAGTATCCAAAAAAATCATTTATCCAAAGAAGTTGTTACTATCAAAAGTCATGTAATGATTTATCATGAAGAAGACCCTAGGTAGTTTTGCTCCTCTCTTTAGGACCCTCTGACATTAATTATTACCAGGAATCAAGTAAATGCCCCTAGGTAAAAATATGCTCTGCAGAATGCAACTCTTAAAATCCTGTTTACATTTCTGTTGACACTGATCCTAAACTGAGTTTACAAGTACTTTCAGTGAGGTAAGACATGTTAATAAATGAGTGTGCACTGTCTTAAGATGGCTTTTCTTAGACTGAGTTGACCATTAGACGTCATAGCATTTAATTTAAGTATCATGTGAAATTAAGACTTCTGGTTATTATAGATGTGTTATGTGCTAAATTAAATATAATGCAATCTCCTCAACATGGTAAGAGTTTTACCAAGCTGAAGTCATAGTGTCCTTTTAAAATGCATTAATCCATCAGTGCCTGCCAAATTCTGAAAAAGAAAAGGAAAGGAAAGGAAAGGAAAGGAAAGGAAAGGAAAGGAAAGGAAAGGAAAGGAAAGGAAAGGAAAGGAAAGGAAAGGAAAGGAAAGGAAAGGAAAGGAAAGGAAAGGAAAGGAAAGGAAAAG
>CM021732.1:101784642-101848333 GCA_011075105.1 Heteronetta atricapilla
TTTTTTTTTTTTTTTTTTTTTTTTTTTTGTGTGTGTGTGTGTGTGTTATTCTTTTTAAACAAATAAAAAAGAAGCAATCTCTATTAATCTCTATTAATTAGGTCTCAAAGACTTCAGCTCTTGAAGTCTTATGGATCGGAACCTAAAATTCTAAAATTCTCCTATAAAGTGAGTGGATTTACAATTAAATGCCACCAGGACAGGCTGGCATTCATCTTTCTAGAAATTATGCCAGGCTCCATAAAAATAAATAAATAAATAAATAGATAAATAATGATAATAAAAAAAAGAACAACAACAATTAGTTACAGTGATTCAAATTATGGGATATACAAGCAATAATCTCTACATAGTGAGGCCTCCATCTTAAAGGGGTGTTTTAAGTCTTCCAGATAACCAATGCTGAAAGATTTTATTTTTTTTTATTTTTATTTTCTAACAATCTAGATGATGGGGACACATTTACTAGTATCCCAAAGGATTTTTTAAAATGTTATTGATCTCTTTGGAGATGGATGTCCTCAAGTATCAAGGGTTGTGTTGGCAAAACAGTATCATGTCTGACTGTGGATGATATAATTGAGTAAACACTAGCATATAAGAGCTAGTACACAGAGGGTGGAAACTTTGCATCATGCCCCTATGAACTACGTTAGTAACATGTTTTCATGAGATCACAATTCTGTAAAACTATAAATTGCAATGAGAATATAAAAAAATGCAAAAAAAAAATACAGAAGTTGCTATTATTGGCAGAGTCAGGACAGTTAGTCTTTTATTAGTGATGGATAAATTTTAGTGTCACTGGAATTCAATGCTTAAATACTTCAATCCTAAATCTGTACTGAGTGCATTTCTTCCATATAAAACCATGAACAAATGTCTTATCTCCGTCCAAAGGGTACCCATAGTATTCTTAAAGATCTATTTTCAAAGACTTATTTTTCTGTCATAAATCTATGCATGAGCCCTTTGTAAGTGTACAGCAGTGATACAGTCAATTAAACAATCTGCTGTTTGAGTGAAAATGTACAATGGATTCAAAGTCTATATAACAATACTACAAGTGAAAGTGGTCATCTGAAGGCCATCAGTAAAAAAGCAATGGGTCAGAGATATTCCTCAGCATAGGGTCTCATGCTGAAGATGAGTTTTATTCCTGATGAGGAGATTTGTACAAATGCTGAGTTAATAGTTAATATTGCATAATGTCTGAGATACTGAGATGTTGATATTCCTTATTAATGGAGCAGAGATCCTGTTATTGCACATACAAATTTTCTCAACCTCATCAAGACCCATTTTCCTGCTTGAATGACAGATCAAAGCAAAATATGTTTTGTAAAGCAAGCCTATGCAATCAAAATGAAAATTGAATTCTTACAGAGGAAAGATTTTAACAATAAAAGCTGCAGAAGTCCCCTGAAAGTGAGATTCAGTCCAATTTAAAAAAATAAATTGTTTTGCTGTTGAACAGTGTCCCACTAACAAGTAGAGATTACACATTTAAGACCCATTTTTGCCTGCAGCTAATGTACCTAGAAGATGTGTTAACTGTGGAGCTCTCCTGTCTGTAGGCAGTAGAAAGAATTTGGCTCTATTAAAGTATAAGAGGAGATGAAGAAGAATATGAGCAATATAGGTAAAAATGAACCTATATTCAAAAATATTTAATATCAGTAACTAAATTAACGTAGCAAATAGACTAAAGAGGATACACATTTTAAGAAAAATATGCATTATTATTTCTTGGAATAGAGAATAAAAGATAATTCCATTAGACACAGATTTGAAGATGCCAGATGGGGGAAGGGGAGCCATGCTATGCATTCTGAAGGACACTCCTCTGAGATGGTAATGCTTTGACAGTCTGAAAATGAAATGCAAATTCATCAGTATAATTATTTCTTCTCTTCCTTTTATGGAGGCGTACTGAAGGATGGACATCTTTAATTTAATCACTGATCACATTTGTTGCAGTCAGAGTCTGTAAAACAAGTGTAGCAAATCTCTTGCTATGCTGAGCTGGTGGAAACCCCAGAGCCTGCCCTCAAATTTGTAGCTCTGCCACATGAAAAACAGAAAGCCTTCTTTCCCCTGCTGGTTGTTTGAATTGCTATAATTTGTTCTGGTAATGGCACCAGATGTCATGGTATAAAAGGAAGCCCTACCCGGCAAAAGAGATTACCATTCTGACCTTCTATTGAATTCTGGAGCTCTTGCCCTTTTTTGTTTTCTGAACAAATCAAGCACTCACAAACATGCTGAATGGAGTGGAAAAAGCAGCTTGACTCTTGTGAAAGAAGTTACAAACAGAGCTGAGATGGCCACTTGCCACTTTCTCTGTCAGGGTGACATCTGCTGCTGTTTGCTGGGTGTTTCTATGGGGGTGGGGGGAAACGACGATAGTTGGGGGTGTGTGTGGAATGAACCTTCACCCTAGTATGCTGGCCTTATTCCCCTTCCTTGCACCTTTGTTGCTGATTCATTTTTAGCCAAAAAGTTTTTATTATTATTATTATTATTATTGTTGTTGTTGTTGTTATTATTATTATTTTATTTATGTTTCCTTTGATCTTTCGAGTCTATCTTTTAGGGGAGGTGAAAGCTACGTCTTTGGGCTTTTACTTCTTCAGCAAAATACTGACACAATTTGCTTTTTTCCTAAAATGAGTGCTTACGTTTCTTACATTTATCACTTCATTTGTCTTGGAAAAATAGGTTTACATCTTTAAAAAAGGTCAGTGAATCAAAGTGGATACAGCCATATGCCTGCTTGCACAACAGTTCACATTCATGATAAAAGCAGTCAACTTCTACATGATTCATGTGTCAGACTTTAAATCATGCTTTTGGCTAATGGATGTTTTGTCAAAAATCTGAAATCTACATGAAATTCTGTTTTCCTGTTTACAGGAAGGAGTAATAGGGTTGGAAGTATTGATTATAGATGTAAATAGGTGTCCATATGTGTATGTACATGAGAATCTACATGTGTATGTATCCACATACATTTCCAAGGTCTTCACATCTACTTTATTTCCATAACTCTTATTTATCTAAGTCTAAATATTGCTGTGCTACAACACTGAATACAGAGAATGATACTGTTGTAAGTACTAGTACTCACAAGCAGAGTAAGGGTCATTAAAAGAATAGGAAAAACATTCAAAGCCTTTGTCTATTTGGTGGATTGAACAATGAAGGAATTCAGGATTCCTCCCTGAATTTTGGAGCTCAAAAGAAACATAACATCTCGACCACATAATACAATAGCTTGGCTTTTTCATCTTGTATGTGATATGATAGTTTGTCAATTAGCAAAGAAAGATTCCTTTTCTTTGCATATCATTGCTGTGCATTGCTCAGCTGGTTTTTTTTTGTATGTTTGTTTTTGCTTGACTTACCTGTTAGACATGTAAGTGCTGAATTCAGCCATTCTTTTATCATAATCATTCCCTTTTATTAAAATTCAGAAAACATGGGAAGCCATGCATAAATGTAAAATACAGTTTTCAGCATGAGACCTTCATGAAATTACATATACACACATACACAAAAAGTAAACTCAGCAAATATAACATGTGTTGGGCCATTAGTCCTTCTCTGAGGATGCATACTGTTTGGAAATTTTTATCAAAATGTCTTATGTTTTTTCTCCCTTTCATTCCCTTCTATTTATTACCAGTCCAGCTCTTTACAGCACTAACTGATACCCACCAGAAACTGCAAGTTGCGGTCAGTCAGGCAATTGCCTGTGTCCTGCTAGAACTGATCATTGATCTGAGACTATGCCATACATATGACAGAGGAAGGTCACTCAACTCCTTTCCCCCCATTTTTCATTTCTTACCACTTCAAGGTTCTTTCTCCTTGCCTGTCATGTTTCTTATTGTACTACCACATGAAAAACAGAGAGTACTCCAACATCTATAAGACATTCTTTGATAAGTATTGCTCTGCTAAGAATTCAGAAACCCATCCACCACTACAAAATGTCAATAAGGTGTATTACTTCTTAAAATATGATTTTATGTAATAACAAGTATGGGGAAAAAAATGGAAAGAAAGAAAGAAGCTAACTCACTAGGAATAACCTATTAAATCTTAATGAAAGTATGTTGTGAAGGAGTTATATATCTGTTGGAATTTCATAAATAATGATCCCTGATAAAGCAAAAAATCACTCAAATATATGTGATAGTAACTTTGGTTGATATAAAGTACTTTAGAATATTCCATAAACTGAATAAGCAATTTATTTTCAAGCAAAACAAGCATTTGGGAGTTGTGCAAGTTCTTTTATTTAAAATGGATAAACCTGCATATTGCAAATAAACCTCACACTCTGGCATCAGTACTCAGCTTTCAAATATTTAATGCAAAAATACATGTACTTATGTGAATATGTGAAACAAATTTCTGAGCTTTTTCTTTTGTTTGGTTGACTTGACATTGCTATTTAATTCTGTGAAGAAAGTGAAGTTCTATCTGAGCAGGGACTGAAGTCTCAGGAATGTTTTTAAATTAATACTTATCTAGAAATGAAATAAATTATCTAAAGGAAGAAAAGCTATTGCTTTTTCACTGGTTTTCAAAACGGAGGTTAGATGTGAAAGTCAGCCCTCGCTAGACCATATTCACGATCTAGAAGGGCAGAAAGCATTATGTTTAATAAAGATATTATAATCACCTCAGAATAGGAGTGGATTTTTAAATGAGATTCAGATACTATAGTCACTAGTTCAAATCAAAATCATTGTCCTTGTTAGTTTTGATATCAGGCTATCTGATGTTGATGAGAGCTTACAAAGGGACAAGAGTAGGAATGGGGAAAAACAAACAAATAAACAAAGCAAAACAAACTCACCACATTCTGAAAATAATGACATAAAAAGATTTAAAAGATATCAGATATATTTTGATACTGATATTTTTTTGATACTTTTGATAACAATGATAGAGAGATAAAGTTTATAGATTTTTTTTTTTTTTTAAAAAAAAAGCGTTTCTGTGCTTCATTCATTATTTCAGTAGTTTAAAAACTATTGAAAACAGAAAAAATCTTCTTCCAGTTAGCGTAAATCAATCTTTAAATGTCTAAGTGGTGGACAATGAGATAAGAGGTAGAAATATTGGCTGGAGACAAATATTATGTTTTTGAAACAAATGGTTTGGCAACCTTCTGATATTAAAAAATATGATGTTAAGATGATCTCATATCCCAGCATCTTGTAATTATAGGAAATGAGACTGGGATGGACCTTAACATGTTATTAGATCGCTACTTTGCCCAAAGACAGAGTCAAATGAATTTAAAACATCATTGGCAGATGTTTGAATAATCTGTTCAAAAAGCCATATGGTATAACGCAGCTTCCATTTTACATTTAGACCTCTATTGATCTCAGACTTTTTTTGTTGTTGTTGCATCAAATTAGAACCTACCTAAAACACTTTTACTCCAAAGCCCACTGTTTTAAAGACAAGAAACAGCACTTAACAACTCTCCACGATGGTAAAAAATAAATGTGTATTTTTTCTGATATCTAATCTCATACTTTCTTCCTTAGAGTGAAGCCCATTATTTTTTAGTACTACACACAATGATCACTGTGAATTCTGTTCGTTCATGTATATCTTTCCTGTTATTTCATGTATATCTTTTCTTTTCACCTTCATTATTAGCAGATTTTAAAACATTTATTTTTTCATATATTTTAATATACTGCCCTGTCATGATTAACCGCTTCTTTATTAAATACCACAGTAACTGTTTAGATCTCTCAAATTGTTTTGTAAGATAAACTTTTCATCATTTCTTTAGAAAGATTGCCCTATTTATAACACGTTCTTATTCCCTGGGCAGTTTAACAATGTTCAGATGTAAAGTTTGTTATCTATCTCTATTAATTTGCATGAAGTGTTTCCTTTATTGTAATATTTTAATTTCATTTAGAACAGCTCACTTCTCTTCTGCATTCTAGACTCTCAATTCAATGTTTGCTCTCAATCATATTTTGCCGCACTGCCAACTCGTATCTAAATTATTGCACTGCTTATCCCTGAGATTGTGTGAATGACCAAACCTAATTTTTATATGATTTAGCTGCATTTAGCACCCAGAACAAACAGAGAAAGTATCTTTGCTTTATATATGCAATTATTAAACTGTGACCAAAGTAAGATAACACAATTAAACAGATTATGATAGACGACAGCTGGAAAGTTTCAGGCCTGTGAATGTGTACTGATGTAAGAAAGCAAATATACCTAAATGTCCTGTAGTCTTCCCTCTGCAGAAAAAGGTACAGGGGAATAAAAATAATCTATATAAATATAGATAGATGGTATACCTATTACTATACCTATAGCTATAGCTACCACAGCACATAGAAAAGACTCTGAGCAAATAAGTCTGTTTCTGAATGCTTATTGTGAGTAATTTAATTTCTGCTTGTTCTTTCTCAATATAATACTATATCCAGGAATAAAAGCAGAGACTTATCGTGCTTGTCTCTGAAGTTATAAACCTGCTCCACTATTGCTGTGGAAGTATTGCACCATCATTTAAAAACAACAGCAATACCCACAGTAGCTAAATAATAGTGCTTACAAAGTGAAGGAAGATGTCAGTGGTTATTTTCATTGGAAGTTTATTGAAGGCCAGAGCCCATGGTTCCTCTCCATAGAGACTTTCTCTATCATTTACTAAATAGTTAACTAAGGACCCTTTGGATCATAATTTTCAGTCTAAAGTTAGGGTGTTTTACCTCATCTGACATATTATTTTCTTCTCCTGTCTCTCTTTAAAATATCAGTGCATGACTGTTTCGAAATTAAAAAAGAATTAATGTGGAAAAAAAAAGTTGGAAACATCTGAAGACACAGAGAACCTACTCTGTAGGGCATACTAGCAACCTCAGAAACAGTATTATAGTAAAAGACGTAAAATAATGATCAGAAAATACCATGTTTATGACAGTGATCAAGAATTAAAGTAGAAAAAAACAAACAAACAAATAGAACTGCAGTACAGCAGAAACCAGATAAAATAAATAATAATACTTAAAAGGTTTTTTAAGTCTAAGGTGGTGCTAAAAGTCATAGGGCCTTGGGTGAAGGTTTGGTTAGATTGCCTTGGAAGAAATTAAAAATGTTGCAGCAATAAAAAGTCTTTGTACTATTATGTCAAAACCAACAAAGAGTTAAGTAAATGATCTTAACATTTTGCATTTTACATATTTGTCTACACTAGAAATCTTTTATGTGAGAACTAATGCTAATGCTTTTATGTGAGAAAATAAAAAGGTGGTTCACTAATAAAGGATGAGATGGCAACTATAAAGTGTAGTTTCAAACCATGTATAGAAGAAACATACATTAGTTTGGGATGCTTCTGAGAAAGACAACATTCATGCATGATATAAATAATCACAATACCTCATCAATTTTTCCTCTTCAGTGCAATAAAATTGTTGAAGCCAGAAGTGAGTTATCTCACAAGACAGTAATGTGCAGTTGCATTAACAGTTATATGAAAGGATATAAAGCCTTCTGTTGTCTTCATTTTGCAGCTAAACGCACAGTTTTGTATATTGCTGCCTTTTGCTCCTCCTTCTAGGCCCTAGGGAAGAAAACCAGTACTGGTGAATTGTGTCAGAGACTTGCTCCTTTCCTTCCTCTCTGCATTTTTCCCTCTCCCATGTCTGGGCTGTCTGCTTTGACTTCACTCATCCATCTGCTGAATCCATCCCTTCACCTTGAGGGTTCAAGAGTTTTTTGATAGATGCCTTGATAGAAGAATAGTTTATTTATTTACTTCTGTGTTGGAAATAGAAAAAGACAATTATCCTCATCAGAGTGTTCACCCATGCAACTTAAATAAGTAAAATAAGTGGGTGTAAGCACATTTTTGTTTTTGTTTGTTTTTCTGATTGATGTTGTGGTTAAGAGGACATGACAGTGTCCTCTTAACCTACAAGAGTCATTATCTATTAATTTTGCTGGTTTATTTTAGTAAACAATTTAAAGCTTTTCCAGTATGTCTTTTACATTTTCCGCTCATTAATTGAGTCCCATTTATAATTTTTCTTTTGCATTAAAAGATGTATTGCACTATTTAAAGTCTTAATTTAGCCCATATGTCAAAACTATATCTCAATGAGCCACTTACAGCACTTCTGTATGAATTACATTAAGTAAGTCTTTCCCCTCCTGTCTTTTTTTATCCTTGAAAATTCAATTTTGTTATTAGAAAGTAGGAAAGGAACACATAAAATATAATAAGCAGTAATAAAAAAAAAAAAAAATGGGACTATCAGGACAAGCACAGGCTGCAGAAAATATTTTAAAACCCTGAGAAAAATGGGCTAAAACCTTTCACAATGGTGCTACCAGGTGAAGCTGTCCAGGTATACTGGGAAAAGTTCAACTTTAGGTTTTATTCTGGTTTTGTTCTAAAGAGAAGCTTGTAGTTTTGTAACTTGTAATCCCAGGCCTTTTAACTATCTGTCTTCCTAATCTGCATACTTAAATTATTGTTATTAACATCAACAAAAAGCATATACTACCTAAAGATATCATTTAAAAAAAAAAAAAAAAGTTAAAAAAACTATGAACAAAAACAAAATTAAAAAACAGCAGCAGAGTAAGAGAGAATCAAGACAGATCATTCTCCATTCTCAAAAGTTCTTTAGAAGTTCTTTTTCAATGGTCATGGAGTATGCCAACTTCTGATAGCTTTTAATTTTCGAAAACCAAAACCAAAACCAAAACTAACCAAACAACCAATCAAAAAAACCAGTGTATTCTATCTTTTAAATTCTCCTCCTACCACCACAGCCCCCACCCCTGTTTATCTATTTATTTATTTATTTATTTTGAGATTTCCTTTGTGTATTTGTTTTCTGGCATATTATTTCTTCCTATTTCATTATTAGTTAACTGTACTGTGAGCTAGATAACCAGCTGGTTTATATTTTCATACGGTTCCTTTGACATCTCTGTTGAATAGCCCATTGATTCTGAAACAATATGTTTACAGTAGGGTATAGGAAATGAGGAAATGTAGTTCTTTTCCTTGGTTGGCTAGCACCAGTCTGTGACATCTCCCTTTGGGGAGTAGTACCTTCGCACTGTTCAAATGTGTGTATAACTTACATAGTTATATTGATGTTCACAATAATGATGTTTGTCATTTGCTCCGCTGCAGATGTGAGAAGATCATTTCCACTTAGCACTCAATACGGCTTCACTCTCATTGTTCTTTATGGTTCAGCCTTCATGCAGGGTTTGGTGAACTTTCTTACTGATTTAGGCACAAAAGCTTGGTTTCTGATGAAAGGGTGCTGATTTCTATTTTCTCAGTTAATGAGAAAACATACCTTTGTAAGATGATTTAAGGCATATACTATATTTTAATATCTCAATTAACATTAATCAAGACTTTTTTTTCTCTGAAAACTATTGTCACCATAGGTTTCTTTTTGCTCCCACACTATTTTGTGTTAATATATTGCTTCTTATAAGATACAATATTGCCAGTGGTTACAATAATGTTTTTTAACATCTGTTCTTTGCAAATACCAACTGTTTCTTAATTTGGTGCCATATTTAAAAATAATTACCTTCTTTCAGCTCTCCAGTTTAATACCCAGTTATATTTCATATAATTCTGTTTTACTAGGTAGCTGATTTTGTTTTATAGTATACTTGACTTTTAGCTTATAACAAATTACTCTTTCTCTCTTCCTGGATAAATCTGATGAAGTGAATTGTTCTTAAAATTAATGGCTTGTAGAGTCAACTTTCTGTCAATTCTTGCAAAAAGACAGAAACAAACCTGAACAGGTCTCTGGTTATAATAGAATTGGGACATATCTGTACTGCGTATATAATGTCGCTCTTTCTAGTCTACTCAGAGCTGAATATCATTGAATGCTTCTTAAAAGATCACCTTAAAGGGTCTGACAGAGCAACACATCTGCTTAAGTTATTATACGGGCTGTGCCCCTAATTTTAAGAGAATTACATCGGGACTGCATATATTTTTCTAGTAGTTTGAAGAATTTATGAAATAAAACAAAGTGGTAAAGAAGCAGCATTAAAAGCTACTTAGTTTGTGTCAATGCATTGGCCTTAGAAGCACAAAGGGTAGCAAGTCAAATATGACTGAAAATAAAATGTCATATCATTGATCTCTAGAGAATAAATATTACTATTTGTAAATGGAAATGTTAATTTTAATACTCATAAATTACATTTTGAACAATTTTACATTCCCTTATATATTGCTTATCTTAAGGGTGGTTGTAAAATTTTATGTTAAAAAATGTATTAAGCTATAATATGCAAATTTTGTGTTATATAACATTAAATACAGAAGATGGGGAAGACTTACTACCTTGTTTTATGTATATTAGGATATTATTTTGTACATTTTTTTTCTGATTTTGTTGAAGATTACCTTTTTAAAATAGTCTGACCAATGTACACTTTACATACCCACTGTAGATGTTTAATCAGACAAACCAATAGAGAAATGCTTAATGTTTAAATATATATACGTATATATATTTAATATATAATAGAATCTTTGGGCAGGTAGGGACAAAATCATCAAACTTCCACTGGAAATATAATTGCCAGACTTAAAGCTGTATTTATTTACTGAGTTTAATTATTAAGAATAATATTTGAATGTTAATATTCCTACTGTGTAGGTTCAGGAAAGTTTTATGAACTGGGGGAAAATAACAATTTTTACTTCAATCATTTGACATGATGCATTTTTTGAATTACATACTTTGGAAAACTTATGAACTTTTTGTTCATAATAATCAGTTTAAACTGATGTGGTTTTTTTGTTTGTTTGTTTGTTTTTTGTTGTTGTTTGTTTGTTTTTTACTAAATTAATCAAGTTTATTTATTCTTATGTATTGTGCTGTATGGGGTGCTGAGAAGGGGAGGGAGCTGAACTGTATGAAGCTTGCAGTTGACAATGACATGGTTGAGAGCCTCTGGGTAAGGTTTAAAGGATAAGCAAATAAAGCAGAGACATTTGCTTTTGTGAGAGTTTACTATAGGCCATCAAGATAGGATATTGACACTGATTAATTACTCTTTAAGAAATAAAGATATACCTCTAAATCAGCCACTTTTGTCCTTATAGGTGACTTCATCTTGCCAGATGGGGAATGTCACACATTTGATACAAACAGCTTCAGGAGATTCCTAAACCATTGTGACAATAATTTCTTGGTACAGGTACTAAGGGAGCTGACCAGAAAAGATGCCTTGCTAGATTTGTTGCTTGAAAACACAGAGGGTCTCATGGGTGAAGTGGTGATTGGTGACAGTCTTCATCATAGTGACCATGAAGTAGTCAAGTTTAAAATCTTCAGTGACAGGATTAAAACTGCCAGCAAAACTTTGACCCTGGATATAGAGAGAAAAAACTTGAAGCTTCACAGGGAACTAGTTAGACAGGTCATCTGGGAAACCTCCTTTGAACATGTAGGGGTCCATCCTTGATGGTCCCTTTTAAAAGATACCTTTTAAAAGCACCTGAACAGACAATTCCAAAATGTCAGTAGTTAAACAGGTGGGAGAGAAGGTTGGTTTGGCTGAGCAAGGATCTTCTTCTAGAGATTAGGTGGAAAAAGGAAGTGTATGGCCACAGTAAGTGAGGTCAGGTGACAGGGGAGGACATAGGTGGGACAGAGTAGCTGTTCACCGTTGCGAGAAGATCTGTGCATCTAAAGGTCAATTAGAGTTGAAGCTGGACTGTACTGTGGGAGACAATAAAAAGAGCTTTTAAAAACATACGAACAGCAAAAGGAGGAGCACAGAAAACATTGGTCCATTACTTGAGGAGAATTATCATCTCACAAATAGGGATGGACATAAAGCAGAGACATTATTGTCTCCTTCACTTCTGTGAAGCATTTAAAATAAGCACTTAAACTTTATCACTTGAAAATAAAAAAAAACTTCATGCCAGAAGGCAAACATTAACTCATCAGATGAACAAAGAATTTTGAATTCTGAAACACAATGGTAGATGCATACATGTGCTACCAATTTGGTGCCTCCAATCTGCAGAGTAGGTTGCTTAGATTCCCCTGAATTTGCCACTCTCAAACTGTATTATGAACACATGGAAACAAAACCACCTTATATGCAAAATCAATAACATGTTACTCTAGTTGAAGTCTCAACAGTCTAATGAAATAGTAACTACAGTTACAATCACTAGAGGTCATAGTTTAAAATATATACTATTTGAATTAATAAGCTAGAATTTCCTAGTGTGTTTCCATTTTCTTTGGTGAAGTGTACCCTCATTATAAAAAATTTCTTCCTTATGTCTAAGCCATGTCTTCCCTCTTTCACTTTGAAACCATTACCCCCTGTCCTATCAGGACCTTGCAGATTTTCTCTCTCCATCTTTCTTATAAGCCCCCTTTAGGTATTGAAGACTGCATTAATGTCTTCATGGATTCTTCTGTTCTCTAACAAACCCAGCTCTCTCAGTCTGTCTTCAGCCCTCTGATCATTTTTGAGACCCTCATCTTGACCCATTCTAACTGGTCTATGTCTTTCTTGTGCTGGGGGGCCAAGAGCTGGGAGGAAGCACTGCAGTATTCCAAGTGAAATTCATATAAATTCTTTACTATGAAATTCATAGACATTATTTACTCTGGAAAGTGGTGAGGCACTGGAATACATTGCCCAGATAAGCTGTAGATGCCTGGAAGTGTTCAAGGCCATGTTGGATGGGTCTTTGAGCAACCTGGTCTAGTGGAAGGTATTCCTGTGTATGGCAGGGGAGTTGGAATTTGATGATCTTTAAGGTCCCTTCCAATCCAAACCATTTTATGATTCAATGATTCTATGAATTGGGGTCTCACAAAGGTGGACTAGAGGGGGAGAACAACTTCCCTTGACCTGTTGACCACACTTCTTTTTATGCAGCACAGAATATGATAGCTTTCTGGTCTGGATATTATTTTAGTATTACTGACTCACGTCCAGTTTTTCATCCACCAGTATCTCCAAGTCCTTCTCCACATAGCTGCTCTCAAACCATTCAAATCCTAGTCTGTACTGATGTCTGGGATTGCTCTGACCCAGGTACAGCAGGTTGAACATGGTGGGGCCAAAGACAGACCCTGAGAGACACTACTTGTCACTGATCTCCACATGAATGTTGAACCATAACCTGGTTCCATCATAGAAGGCTACCAGATTGGTCAGGCATGATTTTCCCTTGGTGAAGCCATGCTGTCTGTCTTGAATCACCTCCCTGTCTTCCATATAACTTAACATAGCTTCAAGAAGGATCTGTTCCACGATCTTCCCAGGCACAGAGGTGATGCTCACAGGTCTGCAGTTCTCTGTGTCCCTCTTTCTATACTGTTTTTTTTTTTTTTTTTAAAAAAATGGGAGTGATGTTTTCCTTTTTCCAGCCCCCGGAGACTTTGTCTGACTGTCAGGACTCTTCAAATATGATGGAGAGAGCTTGGAAACCACATCAGCCACATCCTTTAGGACCCTGGAATGCCTGTCATCGGGCCACATAGACTTGTACCTGTTCAGTTTCATCACGTATTCTCAAAACTCTGCTTGTAGCGAGAGGGACTATGTTCCCCCACCACCTTCCTTGAGTTTCAGAGACTTGACAGACTTGAAAGTTGTGGGAAGAGCGACTGAAAGGGAAGAGTGAGACAAAAAAAATGTTGAGTACCTCGGCCTATTCCACATCTGTTGTCCCCAGTTCTTCCATCTTGCTTATCAGAGTGAGTGCACTCTCCTAGTCTTCCTTTTCTTGCTGATGCACGTGTAGAAACCTTTATTTTTATTCTTTGCATCCCTTGGCAAGTTCACCTCTGACTGTGCCTTGGCTTTCTTGATCTCATCCCTGCACATCCAGGTGGTGCTCTTATACTCTTCCCAGGCCATTAGGAAAATCATCTAATATAATTTGTTAAATCCCAAGGCATGTGTGGTTATCTCAACACAAAACTTACGGCTTGTTACAAACAATGACGCCACACTACTGTGCTTGTTTGCTTTCAAAAGATGGTCCTAAAAGATACTTTAAGTTAATTTATGGGATCACAGACTGAGTCACTAATTTTTCCAAAGTCAAGCCCATAGGTCCTTGACAATAAACCAGTGATTAATTGATTGTCTTGATAGACTCCAGCACAAGATTTACATATATATTTTTTCCAATGAACATAGAGCCACGAAGGGGACTATACTGATATTACTGTCTTCAGATCCTGCCTGAAGCATATTTTTAAGGCAGAATTTAAAATATCCTATGCCATTACATTTTGTTTTCTGTAACATAGTTTAAACTAATGAGCTGTAAATCTTGAAATTGCTACTTTCTCCACCACAAGTACAGTCAATACTGATGGTATCAAAGATCTAAATCCATATTCTTTTTCATACTAGTTTCAGTGATCTTTCATACTCCAGCCATGTAAACTTTATCACTAGAGCAGCCTCCACAGCATACAGGGGGCCCTGCATACCAGGGAACCTTGTTACTACATACAGTGTTCATCACTAAAGATGACAGATAAGATAAAGAGATATAATTACCAGTATTCCAAAGCCTATTATTTTATTGCAAAGTGGATCAATCCTACCGGAGTGCATTTAATCACACAAAGCTAGACATGTAACAAAGCTTATAAGCCCTGCCTTTTTGTTACTTTTAATGCATTGGTACCAGTGAATGAAGCTACATATATACAACTTCTGCATCTCACTTTACAGACTTACTAACTCAGGTTTCCACTAACTCACTAAATAGTGCACTGATTTATAGTCTAAACATTCACATTAGTTTCAAATCTGCATTTGGACAAGCATGGCATTCGTACTGAAGAGAAAGGTTTAACCTCCACAGCTTGTAAAATATTCATATATAAGAAAAAAAAAAAAAAAAAAAAAAAAGCACAGTGAGAAGTTTTGTCTACTATTATTTCCTTATATATATATTTATATATTTAATATTTATATATAAATTATATATTTAGGAGCCATAATTTAAGCATTATTTTTATGTTATTCTGGTATTAAAAGAATGGTAACACCAGTAAATTATAGCACTGTGCTAATGAAAGCTATGCTTGACTCTTTATATTAAGTGAAAATTATATCTTTTTGTGAAATAAAAAAAAATAAACATTTAATTAGTCTAATAACAATAATAATGTGAATACTACTTTGAAGTTCTCTAAGCAACAGTCAGATTTGAGACTGGGCCTGTGATAAATGCTACTGGTGATCTTGAAAATATTGGGCAACTGGAATAAACAACATATTTCTTTTTCATTCTGGGAAGCAAGGTATTTAGTTCAGGTCAGAAAGAGAAAAAGTTTCAGCATTTTGTACTGAACAGAATTCAAGTGCTTGTTTTGCATGCTTGCTGGATTTAGCATCCTGAAATCCTAAACTCTTTCCAAAGAGCATAGTCATCAAATGGCAATGATCATTCTGTCTCTTATCAGTCTTTTTCCCTGTGCAAAACCTCACAGCCCTGCAGTTTGTATGGGAGGTGCAATTGCTCCTGAAGACAGTGGCCTGACTGCTATATATGCTGTTCATCTGGCTGCGGGTGAGTTGGCCAGCACCCATGTCAGGACTGACTTTGCTCCTGGGCTTCCCATGTCTTTATCTGACTGGGTCTCTGCCATGCTGCTCCAGCACTTCTCTCCTCTTCTCCTGATTGCCAGAAAAGCTGGTCTTCGGCCTGGCTAGTGTCCAAGATAAGCTGGTGACAGTTTCTCCATCTGGTTTATTCTTGGAAAGACAAATTAACTGTTCTTAATTTATAACAGCAAGTTTTCCCCTACCCTCTATCTCCAGCCTACTTATTGCATCTACAATGTATTTAAATTTGGCTAGATTTCTGCATAATGTAGAGTCTGACTGTTTCCTTCTATTTGTTGTTGTTGTTCCTTTCTTTCTTTTATGTCCTCCTGTAACTGGCAGAAAGTTTCCAAAACACTCAGTAATTTTTGCTCACAAGATCACTTCATCTTTATGTAGCTTTTCTGTGCTTTCCATTCCTTTCTAAAAACAACCTTCTCCACAAAAAGAAAGGAACAGCTTAACCTTTATTTTTTACTGTATTTTCATTATTCTTTTGATAAACCATAACCAACTACACAAACATATTCTCTCTCCGCTGCAAAAAACCCTCTAACAAAACATATTCATAAAAATTAATTTCACATGAACATCTTATATCCTTGGTGCCAAGTGGTAAAACACATAAGTAGCTGATGATTTCAAGTGACTCTGTGGATACTTTTATTTTATTATAATATACTTCAATGTAAGTAGGCTGATTTTTCTCCTTAGATTTTATCATGCAGGGACTTGTTTGTTGGTGAACTGTGCCTCTGCCTCTTAGAGGTCAACACATTTCTATGCTGTCACTCATGTAACATTCATGTCAGGGTCTTCAGCTGCTCTAATTGGTGTAGACTACACAGCAGTCAATGAAGCTTACATCTGCCTATACTGCTCACAGATCAAACAGGAGCATTTCACAAACAGCAGTTACTCAGTACTATCTGATCTGTCTTTGCCTTTTAAAAGTATGTTGAACTTATGTTATACTAACTATAAATCTGTAGATAATGCCATGTTAACTTTTTAACAGTTATGATAGCATTTAAAAAAAAAAAAAGAAAAACAAAAAACAAAAAACAAACAAACAACAACAAACACTACATAGAATTTGAAATTGTTTATAAGTACAGTCCACAATTCAGGATTCTGAAGTTTAGCCCATGTAAACTGATCTGCCATTTGCTTTAGGGTTTTCATTGACTTTATTGCAATGTCAAGCTGGCTTTTAGACAGAACATGCTCTTAATATTTATATTTGTGCACAGATATTAAGTTGGAGGCTGTCAGTGTGGAAACTATAGTGAGAAATACAACAAAATACATCACACTGTAAACCTGAGTTCAGATACACTACAGAAAGCATAGTGAATTGTTTCAGATAAGAAATTCATTTGATCCCTTTTCTTTAGACTTTTGGAGATGGGAGTGTGAAATGCTCTAAACATTTTTCTTCCTTCCTTCCTTCCTTCCTTCCTTCCTTCCTTCCTTCCTTCCTTCCTTCCTTCCTTCCTTCCTTCCTTCCTTTCAAAAAGCCTTATGTTTTTCCCCTGCCCCTGTCCCCTAGACACTCAAAAAAATGTAGAGTTGAAGGGTGGTCCTCAGGGCTTAGAGTGAAGGCACCTCATCCTGTGCAATCTTAGTGCACATGGACAGAAAGAAAGTATTTTATCTTTCTGCTAAAGCGAGGGGAAGCGGAGAGGCAGGTGACCTATTCTCTGTAATCACCAGTGACAGGACCCACGGGAGTGGTGTCAAGCTGAGGCAGGGGAGGTTTAGGCTGGACATCAGGAAGAGGTTTTTCACCGAGAGGATGGTCGCACATTGGAACAGGCTCCCCAGTGAAGTAGTCACTGCACCAAGCCTGTCTGAATTCAAGAAGCGATTGAACTGTGCACTTAGTCACATGGTCTAAAATTTTGGGTAGACCTATGCAGTGCCGGGAGTTGGACTTGACGATCCTTATGGCTCCCTTCCAACTCACGATATTCTATGATTCTGTTTTACTCTTTTCACAATTGTCTTTCAAACTATTGGCTTCGAGCCTATGATTTATGTTTAGCTGGTCGGACATAGGATGAAGCATTGACATTTTCAAATTCTTCAGACAGGAGTTCTTCATTTTATTTTATGTCATTTTGTTTAATTTCATTCATTTTTTTGAATGAAAATGTCACAGGGATTAATTAAAAAACACTTTGACATTTCTGAAATTGGAATATTTAATTTAGTTTTGCTGAACTAATCCAACATGGTTATTTTTTGGCCATGGAAATGTGTGTATAAATGTCTTTTCCAAATTAAGTTGACCTGGCTAGTTCTTATACTAATCTCTATACCCATTCTTATCTTGAGAGATTATAATGGAGCAGAACACTAGACTGATCAGTCATAGCTATAGATTTGGTCTTCATATTAATTTGCTTAATGAATTTGTGGTCAACATTTTTAATGTATCTTCTCCCTTCATGCTTTATGTTTTCTACATGTGAATGGGTACAAAAACATTTACCTGTCACAGAGATAATATAACCTTTTAACATTAACATTACAATTTACATTAACATAGTAAATTGATCTTACATGTGAAAAGATATATGAGGTTTACACAGCTAACCATGTGGGAAGAAATATATGTCTTGTTATTCTTCAACATATTTTATAATTCACAACTGAAATCTGACCTGCAGTCTATAAGACCCATATCTAATAGTGGCTGTTATCATCTCTGTAGGAGACTCATGGGAGTAATCATCTCCTTAAAGAAATTGGCTGAATTCAGGATCTAAGGACCTGACAATCAGTCAGAGGCCTTCAGCTAACACAGAGCTGAGACCATATCTCCATTTTTGTTTAAGATGAAACAATATCTAAACTCTGTATAATAATAAGGGAGTTCCATTCCTACAGGGGATCACCTTGGAGATTTTCCTGCTCTGAGTTTGATCTTATTGGTTCTATCATCGGATGGGAATATAAACAGGAAAGAATAATTAGTTGTTTGCATGTTATTTTCCATACAACATACATTTTATCACAACAATAAAAGGGAAGGGAAGTGGAAGGGAAGGAAAGGGAAGGGAAGGGAGTAAAGCTTTGTAAGCTTATACTAACTAACTTCATTGATTTTTTTCCAAAATTTGAAGCTTTTTAAACTGCTTTCATTTAAAAAGAAAAAAAAAAGAAAAAGCTTTCTCTTATTTGTAGAAGAAATCATAGAATCATAGAATCATAGAATATGCTGAGTTGGAAGGGACCCTTAAGGATCATCAAGTCCAACTCTTGACACTGCACAGGTCTATCCAAAAGTTCAAACCATGTGACTAAGTGCACAGTCCAATCTCTTCTTAAATTCAGTCAGGCTCGGTGCAGTGCCCTGGGGAGCCTGTTCCAGTGTGCAACCACCCTCTCTGTGAAGAATCCCCTCCTGATGTCAAGCCTAAATTTCCCCTGCCTCAGCTTAATCCCATTCCCACGGGTCCTGTCGCTGGTGTTAATGGAGAAAAGGTCTCCTGCCTCTCGACACCCCCGTACGAGGAAGTTGTAAACTGTGATGAGGTCTCCTCTCAGCCTCCTCTTCTCCAGGCTGAACAGGCCCAGTGACCTCAGCCGTTCTTCGTATGTCTTCCCCTCCAAATCATGGCTTATTATTCTTTACAAATTAATATACATACAATTTATTTATTAGTTTTTCACTTTCTAAAGACAAATATCTTCAAAGAAAAAATATATATATATTTTTTCTTTATGTGTAAAGACTAAATATTTTCTTCTCTGTGTTTTATAAGAGAAATTCCCTCTCAGCTCATAGAACTGAAATCCCATCACAGAATTTCTTTTAAAATCCTGCCTTGGATAAATTTCCCACATGGATACAGTAGAGGATTAATTAAACAACAACAAAAAATAATAAAAATGATAATAAAAATATATTCCCTTGTTTTTTCCTTCCTCTTTTTTTTTTTTTTTTAATATTTTTAATTTTAATTTATTTATTATTCTCCTCAGGTTTTATTTGTCCTCCCTTTTGGCTTTCCAAGATTTTTCAGGAAAACATTTTGCCCTTTCCAGAGTATTTTGAATTCTCCTCATAATGGAAAATAAGGAAGGAAAGAACTGTTTACCTATACTATTGAATGAACTCAAGATGGTGAAATCTTCAAGATTAGTCCAATTAGAAAGGTTTCCAAAGGCAGGTTTCTACAATCTCATTCATCTTCTGGAATGAAAATTGATCCCTTTTTAATCCTTTCATTTTTATTACTTTATTTTTCTATTTTTTTTTCAAAAATTTTACTTATTATTTTAAAAATAAGCAATGTTTCCATGATTCCCCTTCTCTAATTTTAATTTTGTTTCATTGAAAACAGAATAAATTTTCATTAAACTTTCCTTAAACATTTCATTTTAATGGCAATTTTTATTATAATATCTTTGCTTTCAATCACCTAATATAAACTACAGATTTTGGATAGATAAAAACCCTCTTTTTAATGACATTAGAAATAATGAAAAAAAAAAAAAGTAATACAAATAATTTAACTGGAATTCGGAATTTTATCTCCAGTATTCATATGATGATGATTCTCTCCAGTATTCATATGATGATTATTTATTTATTTATTTATTTTCATAAATTAAAATACACTTAACTTTTCCAAACCTCCATCAAAGTTTTGCTCAGGTGCTATGTAAAGCTCATCACATTCCACCACAACTGGGTTGTCCATTCACGTTGATTGCACTGCTAATTCTACTGTCAGCAAGCAATAGAGTGAGCAACCTGTGGAGTGAGATGTTGTGAAGCTTTTAACACACTGGAGGGAAGCTTTGACAACAGCTAAGGTAACAGTGGCTGCTGAAAGCAACCATATTGATGAGATCCCTCTCTGCAGGAAATACCATGGCCTGTGAGGCAAGGAAAGAGCTAACATGGAAATTGTTTTTGTCAATACGTGTCAGTCAAAATTATTTCCTTTCAACGTTAATATCAAAAGCTGGCCTGTAGTTAACAGGTGCCTAGAGAAAGTGGAGACTGTTTATCACATGAGATTGCTACATTGTGTGTGTGTATGTGTTATCTTCTCAGATGAGAAGTGTTTTCTCATAGTTTGGGGAATTTGACTTCTTATGTGACTATGCTTACATGACTATTTTTTTCCCTTACTGTTGTGCTCTATGGATACCCCATCAAAGTCCCCCATATGCTGAATAATTTGCCTCATCATCTCTTCAGCAAATGCTTCCAAGAACCTTCTGTTTTGCTATCCTTCCTACTGCTCCTTTCTATTCCTTTCAGATGGCACATCTTGCTTACATTATATCCTGTGAGAGGAGTCACCATTCTCAGTAAATGAGCACATCTCGTTTACCATTAACAATGTTTTTATTAATTTTTATTAATTTCTTTCATCTATTTCTAGTTAATTCTGTCCTGGAGAATGAAACTTCTTCTGTATTCCTAGAAAGTCAGTGACTTGTAACTCAGTAAAAAAAATTAAAAATAAAAAAAATAACAATAGTAAATGGCAATATATTAATGAATGCCAATTATACTTCTTCAGTTCCCACAAATCTAAGTACAGAGTTCTCCTTCAATTTTCCATTCTCTGTCCCAGAAACTACACCTTACCCTGTACAGAGATGGTGTCAGAGTGTGAACTGAAAGCAAAATTCAACAATTCAACTATTTTTACTAAACTGCATCCGTCCCCAAACTTTGCTATTGAAAAAAAAAAAAAAAGTGCAGACATGAAAAAATGATTTTAGATTATGTCAGTTTTCTTTTCACTCAAATCCAGCATTACATTTTAGCAGCAGAAATCAAGGTGTTGTCTAGAATAGGCAAATAATTAAATAAATAAATAATCCCAAGTTAAGACCACAAGAAAGAAATATGTATCTCTGACAGATTGTTTTGCTATTTGTTTTTTGATATTTAATTTCATAAATAACGATTACTAAGAACAGGATTTTCAAAGAACCTAATGCTGTGTAATATTATTTATCATGTTTGATCTAATTTGAGAAAAATAAAAGTAGATATCTACATATTGGTTTAAAGCCAGAAGTGTTTGCAAATTAGTCTGCAAGTTCATAAATTGCTGGTCTCATAATTTCTGGTCTGATACAGGAGCTATATTAATTTCATGGAAGTAGTTAGCAGGAGGTCATCCAATTGTGTATACATCACTCAATTGTGTATACAAAACTGTAAACAGTACTTTTCTATAGGTTGTAACTCTTGCTAATTGTGTCAGGATAGAGCTAACGGAAGGACGGTTATCCTGTGTTACTTCAAACCCATTCATTTCAAGTTTTAAGGCCTGTGATATAACAGTGGAGTTTTGTTTGTTTTTGTTGTTGTTTATTTCTAACCCAATGGTTTTCTCCTGACATTTAGACAGGAAGCAGGGATTCTGTGCTAGCTGAGGTGCCCCTGCTTACATATCCATCATCTGGCACCGTTCCCTTTGAAAACTATGTTCTGCTTTGCTGCTCCTATCTCCTGGCAACGTTGCCCAGTGGTGTTTTCTCATAATATTACATATGCTGAAGTATCACATTTCCTCAGCAACTGTATTTTGTGTTCTGGCCAGGAGATTCCTGAATGTCTGAGCAAGACCTGCAGAGCTGGTCTGAACTTATTTTCCTTCATTTTCAGAAAAAATATGTTAAAAACATGATAAAAATATATATTTCCCCATAGGAATAGATGCTAAAATTTTATAGTCTGGGTGAAGAAGCAGAAAAAAGGAGAGGTCAATTTTCTGAGGAAGTCAACATTTTCTGATTCAAGCAGAAGACTTCAAGACAAATAAAATTGCCAACTGAAGGAGCATTTATTCCTGAAGCTACTAATTTAATAATAGAAAAATCTAAAAATATTTTAAAAGGTTTTCTTGTGTATTTTGTCATTTTTGGTTGTTGTTTATTTGATTTTATTAAAACTATTAGTTTTTATTATTAACATTAGTAGGATATATTAAGTCTGGCAAAATATCATGGTTGTTTGTTGTTGTTTTGTTTTGTTTTTATCTTTTCAGACTTCTCAGAAAGCTTCTTGGGTTAGCTAATATATAGCTAACCCAAATATTAGCTATATAGCTAATATTTGTGTAGCATTGATACCTAAATTATCTTACCATAGGTTTGTCTTTCATAGTAATTACAGAAGTGCTCCTGTAATCCATGTTCTGGTTTATTCCAAAATATCCTCAATTTCTTTTTGAGAATAGGAGAAATTTGTAAAATGTATATGAATTATTGTTCAAAATTTCATAAAATGACTTAAAATAAAACTTAATTATTATGAAATAATTATAATCCAGTTACATGAATTTGAATTTTATGGTTTCTTTTCTTTTCTTTTTTCTTTTTCTTTTTTCTTTTTTTTTAATTTTCTTTTTTTTTTCTTTCTTAAATGATGATTATATTATTTTTATTATAATTTTCAGCTGGTTAAAAAATACTGTGGTTATTAGAAAAAAAATGTACACAACTGTGAGAAAAATAAAAGGATTTATTTCATAACTCTCTCAAAATAAATAAGAGAGGACATAAAACTATATCGTTGGCATGTGTTTTTGTTGTTGTTGTTTCCCCTCAGTATTTTTGATTCTTGATTTTATGATTCTTGAAATTAAATTATTTAAGGGGAAAAAAAGGCTGAAAAGGCAAAAAATGGACTTCAGAAACTCTCTTTAACTAACTTTTTTGACTACTTTAAATTGATCACTTGTTCTCCTGACTAATCTCTAAACAGAGGGCATATCCCTTTCACTTGCAAAATACTCACACAAAATGAATTACCTTCCCACCACCTTGGTTACTTGCCAAGGAGTACTTTATTTTTCCACTAGGAAAAAGAAAATCAGCTTGTATTTTGCTTGCTAAAGCCTTCTGCATTTTAATTCTGAACTCTGAATGAACATCAGAGAGGCCTTATGACGTTTTGCACAAAAGTGCCTGTGTTCATAGTTTTACTCAGCCACCCAAAATAGCACGCAGTAAGCAGTGTCATACTGTGAGTTTTCAAAACTAAAAGCAGGAGTGACTTATACTGGCAGGAAGCTCTAACTCTTAAAGCTTTCCAAGGATTTGTGAAGTAAAAAAGAACTGCTAACTTCTCCTCATTGGATGTTTAATTTGACTTTAACAATACTTATTTCTTCAAACCTAGAAGGTCCTGAAGTTACACGGGTAAGGTCTTTATCTTTTTTTCTTTGCTGTCTTCAAAAATCAAATTGAAAACATTTATCTGGGTGTCTTGAGTGCAAAATCTATGAAAGACAAAGACAAAACCAGAAGCCACCCAAAACCTCTGGAAGGGGAAATCAACTTTTGTTTTTTTCCTTGGAGTCTGTTGACTAGCTGCTGAAATTTAACTTTCTAAATTGGATTTACCAGATGAAAACATTTTTACACTTGTCTTGTAACTTGCACATTAAATTTTTCTTGCTGATTATTAAGCTGTTTCTTCAAGATTCCCACCTCTGACAGACTGTTTGTGAATGCTTCATCTACACTAATTCCAGTGATTGTCATTAAAATGTGCTTAACATTTCTGAAACTAAATCAAGAGGAGTGAGAAGTTCTTTGTCTTACAGGAAGACTTAGAAGTGCTTTCTGTCCTGCTTTCCTCTATTCTAGTGTAGCAATAAGATTCTTTTAAAAAATATTATTTGGCCTTAGCTTTACTTTGAATTTGTTGTTCCTGCTTCTCTTTATAATCTCAGATCTAAGACATACAAACTCTTTCAGACCACACACACACACACACACACACACAAAAAGGGATGCCTCTACTTTCATTGGGTCTCAAATGAAAATGACAATTTGCCAATAAAAAACCATTTCATTTTCACAGAGTAATTCAGTATATTTGTATTTAGTGTTTCTGCTGTAAGCCTGCTGTTAGGAGGTAAAGCTATAATTTTTTATGTTTAAACTCTTTGATTAGTCTGTATTCAAGACACGTGCGTTAAAATATACCTCAGATATATTTAATAGCTGTTGATTGGTTATTAAAATGCTAAATATCTGTAAATTCATTCATTTTGCAGATTATTTTGGTAAGAAACTGGTAGGAATTAAATGGCTTTTGGATTATATCATTATTTTTTAATACATTGTAATTTAAAATAATTTGTGGTTGAAAAACCATTCTAGATAAACTATTTCTAATTTATACTAGAATAGATTTGCACTAAGGTGTAAAAATTAATCTGTGGATTCTGTTTTAAGAGTTATAATGCACATTTCAACCTTCAGCATTTTTCTGTTAGAAGTGCTGAACCAAACACTTACGAAAAATGGATACAGAGCTGTATCTGGAGTTCAGGTTTTATGCTTCTAGTGTCTAAAAAACATATCAGCTTAAGAGCTAGCAAATAATGAAAACCTATTCTCAGACTAATTTTCAAGTAAATGGGAGGAAGGAAGAAAGAGAGACTTGCCCACAAATTACTATGAGCAAAATAGATTAAAATTGAAGAACAAAATTAGAGCTTCGCTATGGAAATTCACACATTTTTCGAGCTCAAATGTTATGATTTTAACATTAATGTAACCTTAATTTAAGATGTTGTAATGCACATTTTACATGTAGCACTGCTATAAGGTAGAATATTTAGAAATTAACTCAATACTTGGCCTCAAGGTTTCAGAATACTTTACAATTACTAACCTAAACCTAATATCAGACAATGCCAGTACATTTTGGTATTGAAATGATATGGCAGTATGTAGTTTGCTATACAGGCATATTTTAAAAAAAAAAAAAAAAAATGTTTTTACCTGTTGCTTTTTTACCACTGTGTTTCATTTTAGTTGCTTTGATACTTTAAAACTTTTTGGGATGAAACTTTCATTGTGTGTAGTTGTTGCATCACATTGACTAAATACTGTTGGAAATTTCTTGTTCAGCTTTAATTGGAAAGATTTGGCTACATCTTAAAATCAGTTTAGTTATAAACTGGTAGTTTTCCCAACAGATCTAACAATACAGTAAGTATAAGTAATATTGAATTTAATTATTAATTCTGTTGTAGGTAGAAAACGTTATTCTTGTTATATTTATATTGCAAGTCCTAGAAAGTCTTGATTTCTACCACAGGCAGAAAAAAGGAGTTCCGCCACTGTCTCTTAATTTTCAGTCTATCTCAACTATATTCTTAAGTCCTTCTGAGTGTACATGATGCTAAGCAAAAGGTATAATAAAATGTTTTCCTTATCTATCCCTTCAAGCTACTTACCCCCATCAAAAAAATTGTTTCAGAAGATAAATGAATGGAGAGGCCAAAGAGCATGTACTGTGGCCAGCTATCCAGGCCAGAATAACCCTGGTTATTATGGGAGTTTTCATTTGGGGCCCTACTAAGCAGAAAAGGTAGATATCCATTATAGAGGAAGTTAATGAGGATGGAGCAGTGTCAACTAGACCACATGGGACAGAGCTGGGAACATAATTGTGCTTTGGATACACAGATCCAGGCCTCTTCTCTGCAGTAGCTTTGCCTGCAGCATAAAAGGAATTGCAATTGCTGGTGCTAACAAGCTATCAAGCAACAACTGCTAACAATATTTAGCACATTACTCCCAGGCTTACCAACAGGGACACAGACATGGTGAAGACCTTGTAAATGGAAGGTGATATTAAATTAGAATCCCTCACTCTCAGGCCACTGATCTAGCTGTTATGTAAAATTTCTTTTGATATGATGAAATTAGAGACATTCAAATACACAACAATACTTTTTTTTTTTTTTTGGGGGGGGGGAGATGGAGAAGAAAAAATATTAAATTCTCCATACAAGGCTGTCTTTGTGTCTGCAAATAAAATACTGCAGCTAAAAAAATACAATAATGCCTGAATTAAGATTTCAAAGACTATCTTAATCAAAGACTCTGAAGTTTATATATTCTGATGTAAGTTTAAATTTATCTTTTTTTTTTAATTATTGACATTTTTTCAACTTCTGAGTGGCAAAATTGATAACTAAACTTCAGGGAAAGTGTGAGCTGTCACTTGGAATTTTCTTGTTTTACTTTTACTTTTAATGGAATTATGACAGATTGGAAACCCAAACAGATCTTTACAGATCTTTAAGATACTTACAAATTATACAGTTAAATAAGATAGCAATTTAAAATTCTTGACATTTTATTTTGCTTGGCAATGTTATGCTTAAAAGATTGTTACAACTATATTAAGCAATATCATATTAAATGCTTGTATGAATAAGTATTTAAATGTCCTGCTCTCATTCTCATGCAGTATAAAGAGTATACATGGCTGTTCATTGTTAGTGTTCTCATAGTATAGCCAAGCTGATGACTTCCTCTAAAATACAAAGACTGAAAAATATAAAAGATATTTAAAGAGACAGTGTTTGGCAAATGGAAAAGAAACTGTAGTTAGTTATTCTTTTCCTCACAGGGAACATTTTCAGAATGATGAATAGGTTTTGTAGAACATGATAGAACAGTTTATACAGCAATATGAATTATGACACCTTTCAAAAATGGTCAGAAAAACAAACAAACAAAAAATGATATAAAAATCCAGGAGGTATTAATTGTTTGTTGCCTTTTAAGAATTTTAAATTGCTGTATGAGTTCTAGATCTCAGAAACAAAGTATATGAGGAAATGGGACAAAGAACAGATAGGTTTCACTTGATGTGGTCACCACAAGTGAACAGAGCTCATTTCTTAGGAGTTTTAACTATGGTGATTAAACATGGAAGTCAAAAGATGCAAGTCTCCACTAAATCATTAATTTGTGTTTTCTAAATGACTGGGAGAACTCTAAAAATGTCAAGAAAACTGCCAATGCACTTTATAAACAGAGCAGAGAAAGTCATAGTGCAGAAACATGTAAGGTTTTATATAATCCATAATACTCTAAATATTCTCTGCATATTTTATGGAAATGAAAACAGTCATACAAGCACACATACAAGTGCTATGTGTTATGCGTATGAATATGCAATCTGCTACAGAAGCTCCCTAGCATCCTTACTCATTCACATTTCAGTCAAGGAACAGTCATGTTATCTTTGGATTGTTATCAATTATATTTGGGAGGATATGAAATGGTATTTTTTCTCCAAATGGTGCACATTGCTTCTCTCTTCCATTCATACAAGAAGAATATAAAAAGAGACCATTTTCTCACAGAGTCCACCATCATTGCAAAAAATATTTTTATTCAAGCCTTGATGGTAAAACTGCAATTTTCTAACACATAGAATTACTATTTCTAACACATAGAATTTTCTAACACATAGAATTACAACAGAGTTACTCCAAATTAAATCAGAATTAAATTAGTTGAGGAAGGTTAGCAAAAAGGAAATGGAAAGGATTATAATTACATTTAAATTACATTTAATTGTTATTGTTATTATTATTATTGTTTTTTAAACAGTAACATACCTGTTTATTTAAAATTAACTTGGATTTTCTTCTCACTTTAGTTGTTAGCACAGCAATCTCAGTGGCAACAAAGTTACTCTTAAAAAGCATCACAAGAAATTGTTTTAATCCATATAACTAGAAAATGAGAGATTTCCCTGTTGAATGTTGAAAGACAAGTTGTTTTCCACAGCTGTTTTGACAATCTTAGGTAGCTTTAGCCAATAGAATGTCTTTTAGGCTTGTGAAAATTTGTGTTTTCCCTGCAGTATTATAAGCAGCAGAAGTGCCTGCAGTTCTCCTTTGGTCAATGGAGATAGCAACTTGTGTCAATAAAACCCAGCTTTTACCGTTATTGTTATAATTATTAATCACATGTAGCTGTTTGTTGCTGTTTTTTTTTTTTTTTTTTTTTTTAAACAGAGAGGATCTTCCCAAGCTAGCCCTACTCAATGTCCATAGTATTTGGGGCTGAGCCCTGGTATAAGGCAGCTGGTAGCAGTGTTGCTGAAAGAGGCATGCTGCAGTTACCAATTGTGTTTACAACACCCTACCCAGCTTCCTGAAGAAAATTGGAGGGAGGGGGTGAAGGGAGACAGGGATGTGTGCCAGCATGGTGCTGAATAAAACTCCTGTCTTTGCCAGCAAATTGGAAGGCAGTGGTAGTTTCAGTTACTGTCCCGTTCATCTTCCAGTGACTCTGTTTTTCTCCATGAGATGCAGATAGTTGCCAGGGAAGATTAAGGGCTAGTGCTCTTTTTTATGTATCTCTGTGATATATACTGGCTGGGCCCAAATTTACCCTTAGCAGTAATTCCCAGTGGTAGATGAACCAGAATGATTTATATTACTTTATATTCCTTGATGTACCCCTGGAAAATAAAAAGATGTTTCCAGACAAATTAATATGACAACCAGACTTACATAACAAAAAAGTGGTAAGTGTATTGGTTTTCCCCTAACATCAAATTTAACATATAAATTGAATTGGTTTCAAATGCCAGATCATTAGATAGCTAGAGTACAAAGCTATTTTCGTAAAAGACTTACCCATGAAAAATATAAATAGCATTTGGAAATGTCACATAGAGATAAACTGTGCTGATTGCTCAGCTTTTTTTTTTAGTTTTTTTTTTTTTTTTTCTTCAGTTTTGTGCAAATATTTTACAATTAGACTCATTTTCTGGTGCCTTACATGTAATATTATTCTACTCCTCTCTTTAACTTGGCTATTTTTTTAAGTTTTATGAAAAGACATCTTCCCATTTAATGCTTACAGGAAAATAGAACCTACACTCAAAGACTGCCATGGTTTAAGATCAATTTGAACTTCAGTGAGGAGATTGAATGGTCTCAGATACCCAAACATTTTAGTCACAGCTATATGTAATTTTTATGAGCCACACAACTCCTCTGTCCTATGCTCTGAGAGATGACACCATCATTATAGATCAGCACAGATATCCACTGTGTTCATAGCCCAGGATGGGGCCATGGGGGTCTCTGGTGTCTTTTTGGTTCCCTCCCTTTTGGGTCTTCCCATATGTGCCCAGGTAGTTCTCCCTACACATACCCCTGTGGTCTCCCCATATGTCTCTGGGGTCCCTCCTACATGTACCCCTGGCTTTTCTCCCTAAGAGACCCAAACCACATCAGTTACCGGTTCCACAGACATTATCCAACTGTGATTGCCCATTTGAATCCCCTCAGCGTACCACACCATACCAGCCTGTAGCCATACCTCTCTGGATGATACCTCTTGACCAGTCTCGAAACAAATTGTTTCTAAAAAGTGCTTATTTTATATTACAAAGAAATTTGTTTCAAGAAAATAGTGTGTTTTATAAGAATTTCATACATTATTTTAAACAATATAATCTATAAAACATCTTTGTTCTAATCTAATTTCCTTTACTAGAATCACCCATCTCTACCTAAAATGCAAAATATATCTGATAGAGGAACTGAGTGCTATACTCCTAAATGTAAATTAGTACTAACAGATTTAACGAGATGCACCTTGATCTTCACTAATATTAATATAAATTCAGAAATGAAAGACCTTGCCCAAAATTAAATTTCTGTGAAGATGGCAGTAAGATTAACGTAGTTCATGTGACCTGATTGTAGATATTTAATAGATAACTTATTATCTTAAGTTAATTATCATAATCTATTCTAGACATAATAATTTGATTTAGACTTCATACTTAGTTGTCTTTCATACAGTGCAATAAAACACTGCCTTTCTCTTTCCATTGACTACAAAGGGAGCATATTAAGCTAGATCTTTCAGGTGCTGAAGTTAATAAAACATATCTTAAGAAAACATGGGAGCCTCAGGCCTTGTATTGTTAAAAATAAAGACACTATCTGTGCCTTAAAGAATAATTACTCACAGGCATAGAAATAAAATAAGTAAATAGGTTATTAAACAGCCTGTAATACCCATGTCCACAATAAACACTGTCATCTTTCATCCTCTAGTCACAATTTTTCAATAAAAATGGACTTTATTCCATATTATATTTTGTTCTTTTGGTAATAAATATTTTTTTCCACCTTAATTAGCAGTCATATTTAGTAAGCACTGATTATAAGAGTAGAATTAATTCACACAAATATTATTAATGAAAACAATGTCATGCAGTAGTGAAACAGTTACAAGTAAAGATAAAAAAAAATAAAAGTAAAATGAAACACTTTGGACATCATAGCTTTGGTCAGGGCTCTCATATGCTTTGTCAAAGTGACAGAAGATACCTATGGGGAAGCACTGGATGTTTTTTACTCAGCAAAAACTGTGAATAAGTTTGATTTAACTGAGGCAGAGCGGCAGAGCAAATTGATTTCTTGATTCATTTAGGATGCAGTCAGAGGTAGCATATAGAAAACCCTAAAGAGAAGAGGACAGCATTATTGTTTCCTTCCTTAATAGGTGTAAAAGGTTGGAACTCTATCAAGTGGTGGCAAGTTCATCTCTGTAAAAGACAATGTACGGTATTTGCCTGACACATTGATTTCTTGATACAAGGGAGAACCACTGGTGACAACCTCAACAGCTTCTGATGGCTTGCTGCCTCCTGCAGCTGGACAAAGGAGATAAGTGGGGGATGCTGAGCCAACCCAGCCCTGCTGCCATTCACACCACCAAGCTCAGGCATGCAGGCTGCTGCTACATTGATAGCAAATTGCAACATCACGGTCTGCTTCATCTTCCCCTGTATTGCTTCATGAATTTAACAGTTAAATACTGATTAAAAATTAGTTCATAATTATTTAAAAATCAATTCAAAAAATCAAATGTAAAGTTGTATGTCCTCCCATCCCTATCTCAAGAGAGGAAAATTAATTTAAAGAAAACAAAAAAGCATCAAGTTTTGAAAAACTAAGAAGCTACGCTGTTTAGTTCTATATGCAGAAAATCCCCACCATTTTATTTTCAAATTAATTAATAAAAATAATAATTATCTTCAATAATAAAATTAATAACATACTAATTATTAATAATAAATTAATGTAATAATAATTATAATTAATAAATGTAATGATATAATGAAAATAATAATTATTAAAAAACAAAAATCAGTAAAGGATTCAGCACTGAATTCATTCAGTCACTGAAGTCACTCTCCTATCTTATCAGACACTTCCTCCCTTCAGACTTTCTCCTATATTGTATTGGCACAAGTACTAAATAATCTGGGATTTTTTTATTATTATTATTGTTATTAAAGTTTGTTTAATTTATAGCATATAAATTCTTAGTTCATAGGTACAAAGAAGATGAGGGGTAACTAGTTAAAAGTGGCAGGTGATGTAAGAGAAGGAAAAGGCAGCTTAAACTTGTGGTACTATTTAAAAAACATGCTAAATTATAGTTTTAGGAAAATTGTAGAAGAACATGGTGGGTGTAAAAGGAGTCTGCTTAGAATTTATTTACCATTTAGTACATTTTTTTTTTTTTTAATATAAAACAATATTATAGTGATAGCTGGTGGAGAAAGTGTTCTTCAAGGTGAGGTACTTTAACTACAGATTAATTATGTGGCCTGCATACTGATTTGGTTGTTGTTTAGAGATGATGTTGTAAATCCAAATAGATTGAATTGCAAAAATCCTAATAATAGGTCATATTTTGTTTTAAGATTGCCTTTGCACAGAGTCTGCTTGGATTCTATTTGGTTCTTGATGCATATAGTTCAACATCCAGTTTGATATTGATATTTGGGAAAAAGATAGAGGTATGATGTGTAGTTTAATATCCCCTATTCTGTTGATATAAACTAATATGAACTATATGTTTTTCTACGAGATAACTTTTTTTTTTTTTTAATTATTTTATTCAAGAGGGAAAGATATTCCTTTGTGGCATTTCAGATAATTTAATCAGTGTGGAATAACTCAACTTTGGAACAATTCAGAGTTCAACCATTTTCTCAAGGTAAAATATTTTTCCCAAGATAATTACAGTTTTAAGTAACAGTACTGTTCTATTTATTTTAAATATTCTGTGTGTGTATGGAAAACTTGGCTGATATCATGTACAGAAAATGTCAAATATATTGAAAGGCAAGTTTATAAGGTATAAAATCTTTCATTTGCTCCCTCTTCTAGCTGGCATGTTACTTCTTTTCATTTGGAGAACAGCTCTGGCCCCCTCCAGAGAGCAGATTTTTTTTATGACATGCTTACAATTTCATAACACTGTGCTAATACACAGTTTACTCAAGTTTACCTTTGGTTTTACTCACTAGTTACCACACAGCTAGCAGGATGAAATAGTACAAAAACATAATCTGCATTAGCAACAAGGTTTTGGTCATATTTCAGTTAAGAGTGAGAAGGCAATGAAAGTAAATTTAAGCAAAATGAGAAAGAAAATGCAAAGAATTTACCTTTCTGGCTGAGAGTTGTTGGTAATGACAAGGAAAAAAAAAAAAGGATTAAAATAATTTTAATGTTCTTTTTGCACATTCTTCTCTAGAGCAAAAGTAAGATTAGGAAGTAAGTTCACTTTTTATCTACTCATTTAAATATTTTAATATTATTTTTTAAAAAACAACAACAACAACAGAAACTGCACTAGTGAAATTGTGATGCACCATTGAATGAATTTTCAACATATGGTGATTGGGAACATCTTTTTATTTTGAAAATACACTGAATAGGAAAATGCATTTCTATTCATATACTGGTATATGATTATTTTTTTTGTGAATGCAGTTAAATATATTCCTAGGATTTGGGCTTTGATTTTCAGAGTCACCTTTTAAATCTAAGCCTCCAGATGCTAGATACTTTTATTAAAATCAGCTCTTATTGTTGAAAGCTTAACAGGCTTAATACAAAGTTCATATGTACTTTAAGAACCTTTGAGAAAAAAAAAAGAACAACAAAAAAAAAACCATAAACTAGGTTTATATCAGAAGTACTCAATTACAGGACATCATCTAATAAATGCACTTTCCAGATGAGACATCTAAGATGTCAAAATGTGCTCTACTATAGAGTAGGATGGAGAAGGGACATGAGAGGGAACCTGTTATTAAGTCAGTAGGCTATGCAGCTTACAGCTTGTGAGAGCTTCCTGGAAAAATTAAAAAAATTGCCCCCCAAAAAACCACTCACACATAACAAAACAGAACAATATATAAAAAAAATAAGGTCTAATAGAGTGATAAGCAGTAGAATTCCATCGATGGAGAACTATAGGTGACAGTCTGCTCTTTGAATTAAATGTGCAGAGAAAACTTTCAGGTTCAACATCCTTCTGAAAGTGGGCACTAGAATTAAAGTGCAAGAAAATAATGAAATAAAGCAACATAAAATAAAATAAGGCTGTAGTGGCAATTCCCATCTGGGTAGTGCTTTTCACAGTTGCAGAATTAAAATGAATACCTAATATCCTCAGGAATCTTACGAAAAAGAGCTACAGAATTCATTAATCTAGGGAATTAAATTGTATAGATCTTGTTCAGTGGTAGATTCTGTGATTAAAATGTCCTTTCTAAACATTTACCCAAAATTTCCAAAGACTGTTTAAAATATTTGCTAGAGTTAGTTAGAAAAGTTGCAATACAGTAGGCCTCATTTACCATTTTAATCCGTTCAATTGTTAAATGCTGCAAAAAGAAGGTGTGTGGAAGGTGGGTGAAATTAAACAGAGACAATAAAATAACCTTGGAATTGCTCTCAGAGTTGGTGTGTGATTTCAATTTGGTTCAAAGTAATACATTTTCATTCTTGAAATCCATCTTGACACCACCAAGTATCACTGGTGACTATGTTACCTTCTTGTTTTAATACAACAGCACACAGTGCCCTTAAATAAAGCACATTGCCCATGACATAATGATGTTATTCACATAACATTTTTCAAGAGATTACTCCTTCAGTCTTGTTCTTTCACTTCTTGTTACCTGGGCAGTGTCCCAGAAAATTATATCTGTGGATTAGGAACAATGAAAATTGACTCCAGGTCAGTCATTCTCATCAGGCTGCAAAATTCAAAGTGAATCTACACTGTTTTTAGGGAGTTTTACAGCTCAGTTTTGGAGACTTCTTCAAAATAAACAGTTCATAGATTAATAATATAATTAATAGCCTCTTAACATAGAAAGCACTACTGTTACCATACCCTAGTTTCTTGTTCCTTTTCATTCCCCTTGACTTTTTTTGACTGTGTAACTATCTAACATAAAGCTAGTTTTTTGAGAGACCATGGGGAAGTTAAAGCCCATTTTTCACTATTAAGGAGCTGACACCTATTTATTAAATATATATATAATCCATTAACAGTGGACTTTATAATGACTAAACTTAAATTAATGAATTAAGTCTTTGTCCACTCAGTTACTATGGCAATGTTATGGACTTCCCAGCTTCAGCTGGCTTGTAATGAATTAAATAGTTAGCAACTCTGACAGAATCCTGAAATACAATAAATTATGTGGATGAAACCAGTTTCAAAGGAGGGAGGTATCCATACAAACATATTTTAGTAAGAACTTGATTTGGGGCAATTTTAAATCTTATATAGTGAATTATGGCATGTTTCAGGGCTCATGCATATGCATGTGTTTATATGCATTGATAGGAATGAGAGAATGCTCTCAAGCCTGAGAAGAGCTAAATGAGGACAGGAAATATCTAGAAAGAAGGTGTGTTGGTCTCCAGGTCTAAGGCCAAGAGATGTCTTGAAAAATATTTGTTCAGTTCAATGGACTTGAAGTGTTTCTTCACTACCAATTGCCATGAGCCACCATGAAGGGATGAATCTTGAAATGCATCATTTTCACATAACAAACAAACAAAAAAAAAAAGAAACAAAAGAAAAAGATGAAAAAGACTGTCTCCATGAAGCAGAAATCATTATAATCAGCACAGGGAACATTGATGAATATTTAACTGCTTCTTACAACTTGGCCTCAGCATGTTAACCTCATGTAGGGCATCAAAGAAAGTCCACACAGATCATTATGTACTAAACAGAAATGAACAGAAAGTTATATCTATGTAATCAAAAGCAAAGGACAGACCCTTACAAAATTAAAATATCTCCCATGTCAGACATTGATTAGTACATAGTTGCTTCTATTTAAAAAAAAAAAAAAAAAAAGTACATATCAGAAAGAAAAAAGTTACAGAAAAATTAAAAATCTGTTATAAAATGTCAGCTTTAGCCATAATATATTTTCATGTTTCATTTAATTATTTACTTATTTTAACTTTACCTTGTTACTTTGATTATTTAATCAGAAAATTTACTCATGAAAGTAATATTTCACCTTTAAACATTCTTTGGAATTATTTAAAAGAAACATAGAAATTCAGGAGCTGTTATCTGTAACATCTGTGGATAAGACTGTTATTTGCAAAGGCCTCATGTTTCTACCTTAGACTAAGTCCCAAGCCTTTTGTCTCCTGCTTTTCCACACTGCTTTTTGTGGTTCTTTGAAATTTTCTCAGAATAATTCTTCTTTCTTTAAACTCTGTTTCTTTCTTGACATCAAAACTTTCATTGCTTTTATGTGCTGTGCCACTTCATCAGCAAAGTCTGATCATAGTAACTTCTACAATTTTCTTATTTCATTTTCTTTTTTTCCTCCTTTGGTCTGGAGAAATTATTTTGACTGCAATGAATAGCACTACTGTCACAGCACTAACACTGGCCTTCAGTGGTTTTAATATTCTTTTGAAAAAACTAGGAGAGTACTTAATAATTACTTTTGCTTTTTGCCAGACATGGGGCTTTTGCATTGAATTTCTGCAGTTCCTACAGACTGCAGCTAAAAGGAAACAAAAACATTTCAGAAGTACTAATTTGGAATAATATCTATTGAGCTAAACTGAATATATCTTTAGATTTTAGTTAATTCTGTCTCTTGAAGCTGAAGAGAAAATCAAAAAATGCAACACAACACAACAGCTTTCTGGTTTCCACAGCCCTGATCTGTGTCAGTGCACACAGACTGGATGGAAATTCATGCATCCTGTGAATGTCTCTCATGGAATAAATGGCCCATGACACACCATACCAAGTTTTTCTTCCAGTCTATGCCTGACTCCATGTCCAGCTTCTTACTGTCCTGTAAGGACATTTCATTATGTGAAAATGAAGTCCATTACCTTAATCTGGAATTTTAAGAGCACCAGATTCTCCTAGTCCCTCACTTCTCCATGTTGATTCCTACCCTATTATCTCAGGCTAGTCAGGATTTACTTTTAGTGTGAAGGCCTCCTGTTTCTACCTGTGCTTTACTTCTTGGCTTAAGAAGCCTTTCTGAGTGAAATAAAAAGTAGGTGATGAAGTTTAAAAATGTTGAGTTTCTGTATTTTAACATTCTTGTAATATATTATGTACTAAGGACACCTGCTTAGTTTGCAACTCAAAAGGTAGGGCTACAGAATACATGGGCATTCTTGAAATAAATAAAATTACTTTGTGAATGACCCATAGGGACTCTGGCTAAACAACAAAATATGGTGCATTTTAATTTTTGCACCAGATTTTACTATGAAGTAAAATATATTTTTTAAAAATAGAAAGATATATGATTGAGAGAAAACATTGAACAGAGAAGTGACAGGGCCTCACACAGTAATGAGAGGATACACAAAGATACATACATACATACATAAAGATTCAAGAGAGGTAAAACAAACAAACAAACAAAACTTTCATAAATATGCAATAAACTTATTGTAGATGAGTCACAGTGGTGGGGACAGCAGTGATGGGTTAGCAAGTAGTTCATCAACTCAAGATCCAAACAGAAAAACAGGTTTTAAGTGAAGAATGAGAAAACAGTGTAGGGGAAGCCTCAGTTCCTTTCTAATTGAGAAAGGACAATTCAACATAGAATGAGAAGAGGAAGGATCATGTTGTGATAAGGTGAATATTGGTTGGAAAAGGAAAAAAAAAGAATGAAGATTTAAAGATGCAGAACAGAAACAAGGTGAAACAGCAAAATATTTTACTATCTTCAACTGTGTGTCCTGAACTTTTTTTTTCTTTTTTCTTTTTACTAAGAATATTAGTTCAGAAGATAAGTAATATTATGAACAATATTAATCAATATTAATTTAATGTAAATAATAATTATTATATTATTAATTATATTATTAATAATATATAATGTATTGTATAATATATTAAATATACAATTTAATATAATAATAAGTAATAATTTAATATAATTTAATATAAATATATTAAGTAATATTAAGTAATATTATAACAATAATTAGCCATTCTCCATTGCTCTCACTGTTTAGGTGGTGGTGGTGGTTTGTTTGTTTTTTTTTTCTTCTTCTTCTAAGATCATGTAATATACCTGAAGAAAGACCAGAACTTAAGGGCATCAAATAAAATTGTGTTAAAAAGGCATAATTTTACCTGAAGTAGGTATGGGGTTTCAAGGCAAATAATCACTAAGAACTCTTCAAAGTCTACTTCCTAAAATTTGAAAAACATATAACAGCACAGTACAATCTGAACAATGACTTTTAGACTAGTATGTTTCAACATCAACAACAACAAAAAAGCTGTGTTCCTGACATTCTAATTATTATTATTATTTATTTATTTATTTATAGGTAAAAAGGAATTTCTAATTAATAAGAAAGACTAAAGGTATTTTAATTTGATTCCAAGTAAGGACTGTGGAACCCGAGGTTGGGAATGATAAGGCTGATCCTATGGTTAGGATCAGTGGGAAAGCCAACAATGCAGGCATCCTGATGGGAGTCTGTTATAGACCCCCCAAACCAGGATGAGGAGGTAAATGAGGAGTTCTACAGACAGCTGGCAGAAGTTAAAAAATTTATTATTTATTTATTTATTTATTTATTTATTTATTTATTAAAGTTTGTTCTCATTGGGGCTTTTATAAATACATCAACACAAAAAGGAGGACTAAGAAGAATCTCCATCCTTCACTGGATGTGGGAGAAACTTAGTTAAAAGAGATGAGGAAAAGGCTGAGGTGCTTAATGCCTTCTTTGCCTCAGTCTTTAGCAGCAAAACCAGTTGTTCTTTGGATAGCCAGTACCCTGAGCTGGTGGAAGGGTATGGGGAGCAAAATGTGGCCTTCACTATCCATGAGGAAATGGTTGGCAACCTGCTACAGCTTTTGGATATACGCAAGTCGATAGGGCTGGATGGGATCCACCCAAGGGTACTAAGAGAACTGGTGGAAGAGCTGGCCAAGCTGCTTTCCATTATTTATCGTCAGTCCTGGCTATCAGGGGAGGTCCCACTCAACTGGCGGCTAGCAAATGTGACGCCCATCTACAAGAAGGGCCAGAGGGTAGACCTGGGGAACTATAGGCCTGTTAGACCTCAGTGCCAGGGAAACTCATGGAGCAGATTATCTTGAGCGTCATCATGCGGCACTTGCAGGTCAACCAGGCAATCAGGCCCAGTCACCATGGGTCTATGAAAGGCAGGTCCTGCTTGATGAACTTGATGTCCTTCTATGACAAGGTGACATGCTTACTGGATGAGGGAAAGGCTGTGGATGTGATCTACCTTGATTTCAATAAGGCTTTTGACACCATTCCCCACAGCATTCTCCTCAGCAAAAACTGGCTGCTCATGGCTTGCACTGGCGTAAACTTCATTGGGTTCAAAACTGGCTGGGTAGCTGGGCCCAAAGGGTTGTGGTGAATGGAGTCAAATCCAGTTGGAGGCCAGTCACTAGTGGAGTCCCCCAGGGCTCAGTACTGGGGCCAGTCCTCTTTAATATCTTTATCAATGATCTGGATGAGAGGATAGAGTGCACCCTCAGTAAGTTTGCAGACAACACTAAGTTAGGTGTGTATGTCAATCTGCTTGAGGGTAGGAAGGTTCTGTGGGAGGATCTGGATAGGCTAGACCAATGGGCTGAGGCCAACTGTATGAAGTTCAACAAGGCCAAGTGCCGGGTCCTGCACCTGGGGCACAACAACCCCAAGCAGGGCTACAGGCTGGGAGATGTATGGTTAGAAAGCTGCCTGTCAGAGAAGGACCTGGGAGTATTGGTTCATAGTTGGCTGAATATGAGCCAGCAGTGTGCTCAGGTGGCCAAGAAGGCCAACAGCATCCTGGCTTGTATAAGAAGCAGCGTGGTCAGCAGGTCCAGGGAAGTGACTGTCCCCCTGTACTCAGCTCTGGTTAGGCCGCACCTTGAGTACTGTGTTTAGTTTTGGGCCCCTCACTACAAGAAGGACATGGAGGTGCTTGAGCGAGTCCAGAGAAGTGCAATGAAGCTGGTGAAGGGTCCAGAGAACAAGTCTTATGAGGAGCGGCTGAGGTAGCTGGGATTGTTCAGCCTGGAGCAAAGGAGGCTCAGGGGTGACCTTATTGCACTCTACAAGTACCTTAAAGGAACCTGTAGCGAGGTGGGGATTGGTCTATTCTCTTACATACCTGGTGACAGGACAAGGGGAAATGGGCTAAAATTACACCAGGGGAGGCTTAGGTCAGATATTAGGACAAACTTCTTTACTGAAAGGATTGTTAGGCACTAGAATAGGCTGCCCAGGGAAGTGGTTGAGTCACCAACCCTGGAGGTCTTTAAAAGATGTTTAGATGTAGAGCTTAGGGATATAGTTTTCTGGAGGACTTGTTATTGTTAGGTCAGAGGTTGGACTAGGTGATCTTGGAGGTCTCTTCCAACCTAGATGATTCTGTGATTCTGTGATTCTGTGACTGAACTATGTTGAATGATCATGGAAGTAGAAATGGTAATTTTCCCCCTCATTTGACAGGACAAGTTATATTACATGTACTAAGTAGCTAGCGAGAGGATTGGACAAACTGGGGCTTTATTTTCTGGAAAAGCAGACACTCCTTTCACAGAAGTAATCAACAAAATGAAATATTACATGAAGAAGAGACAAATATTTATTTATTTATTTATTCTAGACTGAAATTATTCTCTGATGTTCTGTTAGGATACAGGAATATCATAGGAGTTTAAAGTAACTCATATCCACACAGTATCCTTTAAAGACTTTTTAGAATGTGAAATATCAATATCTAGAAAAGGTATTGTATTATTAGGAATTGTGTATGTGTGCTTTTGGATTTCATAACATATCATTCCATTACAAACTGTTTAATCTCTGCACAATTTGCAAATCTGATGGGGTATATTGTATTATACCTAGAATATTTTATTCCAAAACTTGAAACAGGACAGCAAAGAAAAGAAAACCTTTTTGAAGATCTTTGACATGAAATTTACCATGCAACAACATTTTTCTGTCCTATATGACCTGATGCTTGGTTCCTGTCCCCCTCTCAATATCTCATTGCCTGAAAAGTGTTTACAGAGTTGACTGAAATCAAATAAGAACCACATTGAATTAATATAACTATGGCATAAGAAACAGATAAGAAAAGGATACAAGCCTTTAACATGATTGATAACATAATTGATAGTATGTGTGAAGAAATATGATTAAATGTCTTCCTGGTTGAGGAGCAGAACAGTGAATATGTATATTTAAAGAAAAAAAAAATGAATAAAGCAGGGAGACCTAAATAAGGAGACAAGCCTCTGCTCACTAGGAGCTAAATAGAACTGAAATTGTCGTTACTACTGTCATTGCAGGAGGTAATGGAAGATTCATCAACTGAAATCTAGACTAAGAGAATAAAATATAAGAAACACTAAGTCTTCTCCATCAATTTATCATGATTCTGAAAACTATACATATTCTTCAGTTTGTTTTCTCTATCTGAAAGCAGGAAAATTCAGTTTTTCTTGTCTCATATTACTGCAAGTTTTCTGAGGGATGGTGTATTCTTTCAGCATTGTTTCAGCATTGTTCCAAATGACATCCGTTGTGGTGGTGCATAGGGTGGGATCACTGTGTGCTGACCAGGGTTTTGTTTTGTTTTTAGTTCTATTTTTATGTTAAGTATTAGAGGAAATATTCTAGCTTATAATGGAATGTCTTGTTAAAAGTAATCCTTCACTGCTTTATTTACCTCATTGTCAGTTTTTTTTTTTTATTTTATTATTATTTTTTTTTAATAATCAGACCACAAAGTCAGATATTGCAAATAAAATCTTTTATTTTTTTCTTTCCTTACTTTTTTATGTGAAGGCATGTGTTATTTAACTCTTTGTAAGGATTTAGGATTTTTTAAGTTTTTAGGATTACTTATTTCATTTAAAATGTATCGAAGAATATCTCCTTAAATATAAGAGTTTGAATCTGATTTAATTCTAGTTTCCCATTAGCATAGCCTGGATGATTTTGTTTAAGGCTGCTTCTGATTTAGCTCATTTTATATGGAGAATTGACTCAGAAGCCCAAACCACAAGTTTAGCAATACATCAGAATATGTCAAAAAGCATCAGTTTAACTGAAATGTTTAAAATTCTTTTTATCCTTGGGTGTTTCCTTGGGTGTTTAGGGGAGTTAAATCTCCTCAGAAAAGATGAATTCATTTAGTTATTAATGTCTGCAAGGAATTATGAATGAAAGCAAAAAGGAACATGAATCTTTAAAAGAGTTTTGGAGCATTTCATGAAGTATTTTCCTGAAAATCATCTGGCAAATAGATTCAAGTGTGAATCACAGAATGTGGTCCTTTACATCATTATGCTGACAAGTGGTTCTTCAGTACTGAGTGGTATCCTGTGGAGCTGAAAATGTTCCAGTAGGATTTGCCCAGTGAATCAAACATACTGTAATTGGATTTGCTACTTCTTTACAATAAAAAGCAAATGCCAGAAGGCAAGTATTTTTGTTTTTTACTGTGTATGTGTATTGGTCTTTTTAATTAGCAAAATATTTATGAAAAAAACACATGGTTTTAGTCATAATTTTCAATATTTCAAATTGTCTTAAGTAATCATCATAGTTAAAGAAAGCTAAAATTAAAAATAAACATTTATTTTAATGTGTATAGAGCAGTATATCATCACAGATCTAACAATCTCTTAGCATCTCAGCATCTGTTTACTAAATTATTATTTTTGTTTGTTTCTTTTGTCTAAATATAATTGCTGAAGTTCTTGAAGGACTGCAGAAAATGAACATATTTTCTTTCCTATGTCAAGTTCTCAGATAGAAGATTTCAACTTTTCTTTAGCTCAGAAACATCTGGACTGAAGTAACGTGTAAAAGTATGGCAGAATAGTTTTGTGAGAAAGAACATAATAATATTATAATTTACTTAATTTAAGTAAATTAACATAATTTACCAGTGCTTAGATAAAACCATGTAGATATGCATACTTCATTTTCTCACAGAGAAGAAAAGAAAAATAAAGTAGTAGTATCTGTATCTCTTGTCTATGAAACTATACACCAACTTTTATTCTTCAGTTAATAACACTTGGAGAAGCTATACTTCCATTAGAAGAGGAGATGCCACATTGACTTGGGAAAAATTTTTAGGGATAACTCACTTTTGGAGAATTTGCTGGAGCTCCTGTGTGCGTATGTGTCAGTGCAATATTATCCATTACACCTTTGGGGAATTTGAGTAGATTCCAAAATTCTCCTTTAAGTTTTGTTTATTTCTTGTTGATGTCCCTGATTTAATTTTAATATTATCCTGGTTCCAGCTGAAAGCCAGTAACATAAGAACTTATATGGGTTCTACCCACACCTTAACCAGAACTTCCAAAAGTCACTGCCACAGAATGAAAGCAATCTGTCCAAGTCCTGCCTACCAGTTTATCTGTCCCCACAAAACTATGGTCTGTTGATAGAAATGGTGTAGGTGATGCTTTCTTTGCCCCAGAGACTTTTTGGATGGGATGTGTTGCCTTTAGCAGGCTATTTCTAAAGGGGCTCCAAGGAATTGCAATTGGAAGACTTAGGTTTCCTTCTCTTACGGGCATGACTGCAGTGTCTGAAGCTTCACTTTCAGCTCTGCATCATATGATTGACAGAAGAGAGTGAAATAATGATTTCATGTTTTTCAAATCATGAGAATCTTAGTCCACAGAAGAGGTAGCAGTCATCTAAGGGAAGACAAATATAGACCCAGAAATAATAAGCTGGTTCCAGCTGCATTTATGTCTGGGAAACTGCAGATCAATAACCAATTGCTCAGTTCTAAAAATACTTGTGGACCAGGCCTGAAAAGGACAATAGACTGGCTATCTCCTCTTATATATTCACGGTCACTAGCAAATAAGTATTTTGCAGCTAGCTATATAAGACAAAATTCAGAAAGAATATGAACACCAATAGTAACTGGCTTTAATTTCGGCTCCCTGTTGGTCTACTCATGTCTTTTGGTGATTAAAATAGTTCCACTGAAGGAATGGGAACAAATAAGATATACCGTGGTTTAAGATTGTAAAGCAGGGAATGTCTTTCCATACTGTTTGTATTATCTTTGGCTGAACAAGGAATGAATCTCCCATTTGTTTTCTTCAGCCACGGTAGGAAATCTCATCATTCAGCTTCGACCTTTCCCCTCATTTAAAACAAATGCCCAACCTTTACCCTCATTTAAAACAAATTTCCTACCTTTCCATACATTCCTACATGCTTTTGATACTAGAGACAGTATTTGAGTAATAAATATCACAATTTGATATTTTAAAAAATGTTTCATTTCTCTAGTATGTACAGACTTCTGCCAACTGCTTGTTGGGTGTTGAGAGCTCAGGTGTTTTTGTCATCTGAAATGTCAGTTGGGCTTTTTCTGTATTGCCAGATACTCTAGTGAAATGCTGGGGAGTTAATATACTGCCTAAAAAGATTATCAGCACACCATTATAAAGCAATAGCAATGACTGTATTTCTAGTCAGTCAGCTCTACATTGATTAAAATCCACAGACTTAAAGGCACTAATAAACTAACAAATTAATTTCTCTAAAGCTATTTTGTTCATGTATAACTGCCAGATAATTACTCTGGCCATTCTATATAATAGTTTGAAGTCCTTCCCTAATGGTATAATTTCATATTTACAAAATGAAGAAAATAATGTCCCAATTTGAATAAAATTAAATTTATGTCACATTCATAACATATAAGTAATTGCTCTCCAAGTAAGTAAAGTGCTGGGTGACTAGTGAAGACACATGTAGCTGTTAATGTGTTAATATGCAATACCAGTCAAGATGATTTGGTCAAATGTCACATCAAGATGTGAGTTAAAGGAGACACTTCTCAAGGTTAAGTAATAGCTTTTAAAATAACTAGTCATTCACAGACTAGCAAGGCTGTTGTTGATATAGCTCTTTGTCTGAAGATATTACATTTTAGATGTTAGCTCTTCTAGCCAGAGTATAATTAAATTTGGCATACCTGTTAGATGTAGCAGTCTAAATTATCAAAAACACAATGTGTGAAAGACATAAAGTCAAAAAAGACTTAAAATATTTACATTCAGAACAAATAAAGCTAAACCAATATTAAACGCTAAACTATTTTTTTTAAAAAAAAGAAACAAGAAAGAAATTCAGACAAACAAACAAAACAAACAAACAAACAAACAAAAACTATAAGCTCAGAGGTATTATTGAAAAGGTGACCTGAGCAGGACTGGTATCCACTCACATAAATAAATAAAAAATGAAAGGTATATAGGTGGCATATGAAAAGAGTGATATTCAGTAAAATGCAAAGTTTAAATAATAACTTTTAATACATATATATATTAGTTCCCACTATTGTTTTTTACCAACTCAGCTAAATGTTACTGTTATAGTGGTGAATTCCCATATGCTAATCTGCAATCAAGAATCCTACATAGCTGGAGCTAAATATACCATATTTATTCTTAAAAGTTTAATATACCTTTTTCTGGTGTCACTACATAACATTCTTAAAACATTTGAAGAATGGAAAACTTACATAAAATATATCTTGGCACTGATTGGAAATGATTAAATCACGGATAAAGAACAATGAAAATGGTAAAGAGTTTCTAACAACAAATTTGTATAAAATATTGTGTTCTATGTGAAATTCACAAAGTGTAAGAAGCAGCAAGTATAGGATTAAGTCCACCATTTTGCACACAGTGAAAGATTGTATCAATTGCTCTATTGATATTACAAAAATAAGCAAATAAATAAATAAATTATGTTTAAGTTTCAAAACAAAACAATTGCTATGTTTAAGTATAAAAAAATAAAGAAAACATATACATTAAATAAAGTAGTGTATATGTGTGTGTGTGTTGGGGGGGGGGGTTGCTAATTGCTTGAGGGTTATATGAGTATTATAGCTGTGTCTACCACATTGGGTGGAGCCTAAAATGTCCAATGTAAATGAGTTACTATCATAACAACACTGATGCACGAAAGAAAACTCACATCATGCGAGGCCTCTGTTTGAGACAAGAATCGTGTTTCAGAAGCTGGATAATAATTAATTTGATTATCTCATGTGAATTGTTCTATTTTTATGTTGTTGTTGTTTATTTGATATTATAAAAACAAGCAAAGACAACACCAAATTTCAGAAAAGGAATTACCTTTGAAATGACCATTCATTTTCAAGATTTTATTTTGTTTCATTCTTTCATTTTTAGTTCTGCACAATACTTTTAAGGATAGAAAGAACTGTTTTCCTCAGGAGTCACTGTTTTAAAATCCCGCAGTAAAACAGGATCAAGTACATATATATGTATTAGATGATTCTAATAATATCTAGTTAAAATGTATCTTGTTACTATGTTTTGGTATGTTTTTACTCCCTAATTGTAAGACTTTTCTTATATAAAATTGGTGTTATTGTTGTTGTTATTATTGATAATGATTTGTTAAAAAATTAAGCTGGTTTGTCCTTAATTCTTCAGCTAACAGTAATTATCCTCATTATCTCTCATTCTATATATATTAATACTTTAGAAGGCTGTTATTTCACTCTTATTTTTTTTTCCATCATCACAAAATTTACTTCATGATATCCCAGAGGTTGGATATTTAGAACCTTTTCCTCTTCCTATTATTATTCTTGAAATGTTAGGCAGTAAAAGGTATTACTTTGTAATGCAATGACCTGGTCATAATTCATAATAAATTACTGTTATTATGACAACGGGAATACAAAACCAAGTGAGACTACCAGGACACCTAAAGCTAATATCCAGTTTCAAATGGTGTCATGATTTCATTTGGGAACAACACTAGAACAAACCAAAGTACTCCACCACTTTGTACCATGAGGTAAATCTGTCCCTAGTCTACAGGAAAATCATGTGTTTCACTGGATATAAAAGGAAAATACTGCTTTAAAAACTGTAGCCTACGCTGGTGGTTTTACTCAGGTGGGCGGTTGAGCTCCACCACAACCTCTCTCTCACTCCCCCTCCTCCAAGAGGAATGGGGAGAAAATATGATGAAAGGGGCTCAAGGTTTGAGATAAGGATGAGGAGATCACGCAGTAAGTATTGTGACGGGCAAAACAGACTCAGCATAGGGAGACAGTAAGATTTATTGCCTATTACTAACAAGCTAAAGAAGCGAGAAACAAAGGAAAGATACCAAAAGCACCTTCCCCCCGCCATCCACCCTCTTCCACCTCCTGCCCCCAAGCGGCGCAGAGGAATGGGGCAATGGGGGTTATGGTCAGTCTACAGCACTTCTTCTCTGCCGCTCCTTCTCAGTCACTCTCGTCCCCTATGCTGTGGGGTCCCTCCCACGGAATGCAGTCCTTGCTGAACTGATCTGGCGTGGGATTCCCACAGGCAGCAGCTCTTCAAGAACTGCTTCAGATATGGGTCTGTACCACGGGGTCCATCCCTTGGGAGCACACTGCTCCAACCTGGGTCCCCCACAGGCAGCAGCTCCTGCCAGGTCACCTGCTCCTGCATGGTCTCCTCTCCACGGGCTGCAGCTCCGGCCCAGAATCTGCTCCAGCAGGGGTCTTCCACAGGCTGCAGTCTCTGTCAGTGCAGGTCCACTTGCTCCACCGTGGTCTCCTCCATGAGCTGCAGCGTGGAACCCTGCTCCACCGTGGTACTCCATGGGCTGCAGGGGGACAGCTTGCTTCACCATGGTCCTCACCACAGGCCGCAGGGGACCTCTTCTCCAGTGCCTGGAGCAGCTCTCCCCCTCCATCTTCACTGACCTTGGCGCCTGCAAGGCTGTTCCTCATTCCTCTCACTCTCCCAGCTGCTGTGTGGTGCAGCGTTTTTTTCCCTGTCTTAAATGTGCTCTCACAGAGGCACAAAACAACATCACTTATTGGCTCAGCGCTGGTCAGCAGTGGGGCCCTTACCAAACATGGGGCAGCTTCTAGATCCTTCTCACAGAAGCCACCCCTATGGCCCCCTGCTACCAAAACCTTGCCATGTAAACACACTACATCTACTTATTGCAACCACAATTGATATTGTCATTACTCTGTTCTCAGTATCAGTCTTTATTAAACCAGTGTAATCCAACACAAGTGAGAGAGAGTGAAGATGTACTGCTTCCTGAAGATTAGGACAGGAGCAAAAATATGATCCCAATTTCTGTTATTCCCTTGGGAAATTATTAATGAGAGCTCATTTGTTCATCTATGAAGATACATTTGTCTTCTTTTTAATGAGGGATTATTCTATTAAGAATTTGTCTTTTTTTTTTTTTTTTTTCATATTATTATATTACATAAAAGCTCCGTTCTTATAGTAATCCTCCATTCTGCTACATATTATAGCTATAAGACAGACTACATGGTCATTTCATTTACAATAACATTACAAATAGGGGAATACAATAAACAACTGATAGGGGAAGATAGACGAGTAGAAGACAACACTAGTCACTGTGATAGGCAGCAGACTCAGCACAGAACTGCCTTAAAAACTGTGAACTCTTTTTTCCTTTAAGTAGGTTATACTGTTTGTTGTTGTTATTGCTGTTGTTTAAAAGAATGATGAGAAATAAGAAATTAGTTTCTGGTTATTTTGTAAGAGTTACTTCTGAGAGTGAGTTGAAGTTTGGAGAATAGAAAGAAGACAATTGTTTGCAGCTATTGGGTTTATAAAGAATGGCAACTTATGCTGGCCAAAAGCTGGAGGCAGTGTCTAAATGCCTGATGAGTAGGAAGATGCTGGAAGTAAATATGCTCTGAAATGTCTTGAAAGTAATGGCAAATTGAATATGTTTGATGTAGCAGAGAAGGGAAAAACAAAGACATACAACTCTGAATTTCCTTACATAGATTTATATGGTTTTTTGTTTGTTTGTTTGTTTTTTGTTCAGCATCTGTATTTTCAATTATAAGTCACATTATACACATAACAAATAGTGTGCAACATCTCAAAATTTGAAAATATTTATTTTTCCACAATATGTCAGAGATGCTGAGTAGAGGGGAAAGATCGCCTCTCTTGACCTGTTGAGATACTTTGACTAATGTAGCAAAGAACATTAGCCTTCTAGTGGCCAGGGCACATTGATGACTCATTTTCAACTTGGTGTCCACCAGGACGCACAGGTTCGTTTCTGCAAAGCTGCTTTCCAGATGGGTAGACCCCAGCTTTTTCTGATATCTGGGTTTGTTCCTCCCTAGGTGCAGGAATGTACTGAAATGAAATGACCATTCATTTTCAAGATTTTATACTGAGCAAATTAGCTCTTAGCACTAAATGCACCCATTGTAAAAAGACACTCCAAGGCATAACACTTGCTCAAGCTTTATTTGAGAAACAAGCTGAGCTTTTGTTGACATTGTCTTCCATGTGGCAAACACTGCTCTTACAGACTTAGGATAATTAGTAATTTCCCACAGCAAACTGAAACAAGAGAGTACACATGTCACACCCCTTCCATTTAAATCTCATCTTGCACTGTTATAGCTTTTGAAGTTGAAAAACAATATGTATGGAAACAATAAACAATAAACTGGAACCAACATTCTAACTTCTACAATTCTGTATGCCTTACTGTTAAAACTCCATTATCTTTTTCTCAGTAAACATATAGACACAGATTACATTTTAACAGAATTAAGTTTAACATCATATAAAATCTGGAAGGAAAGGAATAAATGTCTACATGATATCTCTGTTATTTTAAGCAATTATAATATTTTCCTTTGCAAAAGACAGGTGTTGATAGCTCTATTATTAAACCATAATTTTAAAAGACATATAAAATTGTATTTTATCCTGAATAGATAAATGGTTTATGGATTTTTCAGGCCTAAATTAAAAGCAGATATATATATGTATATATATATATATATATATATTTCCAATGTGTTTTACAAACTGACTGCCATGAGATTTGTCTCCAGAATGAGGTTTGTCTCCAGAATTGACTGGCGGCTAGCAAATGTGACGCCCATCTACAAGAAGGGCCGGAGGGCAGACCTGGGGAACTATAGGCCTGTCAGTTTGACCTCAGTGCCAGGGAAGCTCATGGAGCAGATCCTCTTGAGAGTCATCATGCGGCACTTGAAGGGCAAGCAGGCGATCAGGCCCAGTCAGCATGGGTTTATGGAAGGCAGATACTGCTTGACGAACCTGATCTCCTTCTATGACAAAGTGACGCGCTGGGTGGACGAGGGAAAGGCTGTGGATGTGGTCTACCTTGACTTCAGCAAGGCTTTTGACACCGTCTCCCACAGCATTCTCCTCAAGAAACTGGCTGCTCTTGGCTTGGACTGGTGCACGCTTCGTTGGGTTAGAAACTGGCTGGATAGCCGGGCCCAAAGAGTCGTGGTGAATGGAGTCAAGTCCAGCTGGAGGCCGGTCACTAGTGGCGTTCCCCAGGGCTCGGTGCTGGAGCCGATCCTCTTTAATATCTTCATCAATGATCTGGGCGAGGGCATTGAGTGCCCCCTCAGTAAGTTTGCAGATGACACCAAGTTAGGTGCGTGTGTCGACCTGCTCGAGGGTAGGAAAGCTCTGCAGGAGGATCTGGATAGGCTGCACCGATGGGCTGAGGTCAACTGCATGAAGTTCAACAAGGCCAAGTGCCGGGTCCTGCACCTGGGGCGCAATAACCCCAAGCAGAGCTACAGGCTGGGAGATGAGTGGTTGGAGAGCTGCCAGGCAGAGAAGGACCTGGGAGTGATGGTGGACATTCGGCTAAATATGAGCCAGCAGTGTGCTCAGGTGGCCAAGAAGGCTAACGGCATCCTGGCTTGTATCAGAAACAGTGTGACTAGCAGGGCTAGGGAGGTGATCATCCCCCTGTACTCGGCTCTGGTGAGGCCGCACCTCGAGTATTGTGTTCAGTTTTGGGCCCCTCGCTACAAGAAGGACATGGAGGTGCTTGAGCGGGTCCAGAGAAGGGCAAAAAAGCTAGTGTGGGGCCTGGAGAACAAGTCCTACGAGGAGCGGCTGAAGGAGCTGGGCTTGTTCAGCCTGGAGAAGAGGAGGCTCAGGGGTGACCTTATTGCTCTCTACAGATACCTTAAAGGAGGCTGTAGTGAGGTGGGGGTTGGTCTGTTCTCCCACGTGCCTGGTGACAGGACGAGGGGGAATGGGCTAAAGTAGCGCCAGGGGAGGTTTAGGTTGGATCTTAGGAAGAACTTCTTTACTGAAAGGCTTGTTAGACATTGGAATGGGCTTCCCAGGGAGGTGGTGGAGTCACCATCCCTGGAGGTCTTTGGAAGACGTTTAGATGTAGAGCTTAGGGATATGGTTTAGTGGGGACTGTTAGGGTTAGGTTAGAGGTTGGACTTGATGATCTTGAGGTCTCTTCCAACCTAGAAATTCTGTGATTCTGTGATTCTGTGATTCTGTGAGATAAATTCACAAACCAGACTTTGTTCTTGCATAGAAAATGCTATTCTTCCTGGCTAAAAACTTGAAGAAAATGTCTAGATTCATCCCCAAATAAAGTTTTAAGAAGTGAATGTGTGGCAAGGGTTTTCAGAATTCTCCTCTTTGCCTCTTAGAAGATGTTGATTATCAACTGAGAATTGCACTTTATTTAAAATTCAGTTTTATTTATTGTGCCAAAAATCATAGGAAAGAACATAATAGCATATAGTTTGTGCAAAGACATGAAATACATGCTTTTCTACATGTCACCCTAGTTTGTTTGGCATTTTTGTTGGTGTTTTGCTGACTTGGGAAAAAGGGAAAGAAGTTTAAAAAATAAATAAAAACCTGCACTGCTATGTTTCAGTTGTCAGTCATCATGGCCACTGAGGGTAGTCGTGCACCCTTCAGGCAGTTCTGTAACTGCTGCTCAAAATGAGCCCTGTCTAAGTAGAAACATGCAATTATCCCAATCAAATTATTCCTAGGCTACACAATACAATTACCCAGCTTAATTTGAAGATGAATTAATTGGAGGATGATTTTCCTTTTTTGCATAAAAAGTCCCTGTGTAGGATATTCACACAGAAAGTTAAACACTTGACTTTCATTACAGAGTATCTAAAAGTATCTCAATTTTAATCAGAAAAAGACTTTGTTTCAGCTTTTTCCTTTTAGGAAGAGGAAGAGGTTTTAACATTGCAAATCAGCTCTTACAGTAGCACAGAATATACAAGTAAAAGTAAGTAGACAAAAGAAGACAAAAGTGATGCCTTTGTGAAACTTTGACTAAGGTCTTTTTTTTTTTTTTTTTTCCTCTTCAACAGATGAAAATTGATTGAAGAGAGGCTTCAGCATGAATTGTTCCACTTTGCTATGTCTCTTGCTGACAGTGGTTCAGCTTTGGTTTTGCTCTCCAACCACACGGAACCACAGTGCCCAAAATACAAATCAGTCTTACACAACAGTTCGAAGAGTAAAGCGTGGCTGGATATGGGAGCCGCTTTTTGTAACTGAGGAACAGACCTCAAGGATGCCTGTGTATGTTGGACAGGTATGGTAAGTCATGGTGCAAGGTTAGTTTTAATGTGCTGATTATGATCTTACTGCCTGATTTGGAAGATCAACCATCCTCATTGGAAATATCAAGAAAGATATAAAAAGGGCTGAGGTAGCTGTAATCATGTAATCAGGCAGCACAACATCTCAACTTTACTGCGACCTGATTTAGAGTCAGAGAACTCCCTGGGCTCCACTGTCATGGCTCCACTGTCAAGGAAACACCACTCGCATCCTGTTACTAAAACTAAATCTGTGCAAAGTAGCTGAAGGTACCAAGCTGAAATTTTCCTGTCTTCTGAATGAAAGTTAAGGACTCATTTATCAACATTTGGCAACTTGCTTGTGCTATTTTTGGCACTTCATCAAAGAAGCCATAGTGAGCGCAGTTTACAAACAGTATTTAGCATGATTTTCTATTACACTAAGTAGCAGCTGATTTACCCCTCATTAATTTTTAATGAAGCAGATTAATACTAAATCCTTTTACCACTGAGAAGCTACAGGAATCTGCATGGTTCATTAGATTAACATAGCATAACACAACGAGCAATTATTTTTCACCCTCCTTTCAAAATGTGCTTTAAGATAATTGTCTTAATGAGACATTATCTACTCCTTATTTTCCCTTTCTACTTCCTATTACTATTATTTATTATTATTATTTATTTTTTTTGTAAGCTAGAAGTAATTGTAATCTTGAGATCTAGTTTTCTTTTCTTTAAGGCACTTTCTAGATAAATGAACCAAAATAAGTTTAACTGCTAATTAACTAGCACTAAAATTTAATTGGGCCCAAAGGGTGAGGTGCTCAAAATTCATTAATTAGTTTTTTGCAACCCCTTCAAAGTAACTACTATGGAAGTGTGATGTCTTACTTCTAAAAGAACAAGTATAGACATAGTCATTTAAAAAAAAAAAATCACTATTACTTTTCCCATATCTGGAAAGCATTGTTTCCCATAAAAGAAATGACATAAATGCCATACATTTTCATGCTGCTGTAGATAATTTTCATAATCTTGTTTCTATTTCTCACAGGTAAACTATGGGTAATTTTGGTTGAAGATTATTGTTCATTTAGTGCAGTCTAACCATTGTCTAACCATGTCTACATCAAACACATTTACTTGTGGCTTTCTGTGTAGTATGTGTGAATATGCTCTGTTTTCAGTAAGTAAATTGACATTCTATGATCAACTTTATAGTAAATAAAGCCCAGGAGGAAACTCCATCAACAATGACACAGGTAGACAGTGTCTGTTAGTCACTAAGCTTATCACAACTTCTTTCTGCAGTTAGATTCAGAGCTTAATCTTCAAATTTCATTTAACATAGACTCATGAATTATTTTCCATTACCATGTTTGAGAAAAAGATAAGCGTCTATCAGTACTGCAGTATAAGATAGGTGAAGACAATACATAATTTCTTGTCCCAGATCTCATTTACAATGAAAAGACCACTTATTATATTATCTATTATAAAACAAACAAACAAAATACACAAATAAGCAGAGAACTTTCTGTATACTTTCCCATCATATGCCATTTATTAGAGATTTATTTCTCATTTATTATTGTTAAGGTCATGAAAATATGTTGGACACAATTGTACTAAGTGAAATGGTTCATCATAGGTTATGTCTAAACATCCAGTCCCAGTCAGGCTTCCAGGCTTTCAGTCTTTAAGGGTTTGATGCATTCTGTGATCATATCTCAACCATATCTTAAGGTAAAGATCTAGATATTCATTATCTTTCCCATGTCCTGGTGTTCATGATGAGGAAACAATGATTTATGGTTTCTAAAAAAGAATCTGTGGTGCCCCTTAGCCAGCTGTCATTCTTGGATGATGTTTAAATGAATGGGACCAAACCACTCATATAGGGGTCCTGCCCTCTAGGTTCACCCTATGAAGGTGAATTTGTCCCATGTTTCAAACAAAATTACATATGTTGAAAGCTTTTGGCTTTAAGTTGTTTATATTTTAGAGAGTTTAAACACCATAACACTGAAAATTATTTATCTTGTGTTTGAAAGTTTGAACTCTGCATAATTTAGGGCTTGAGTACTTTGGCAGGATTCAATGCAAGAACTCAAAACTGTGTTCCTCATATCTCAGAGCAGTGTCCCAACCTCATTTTGAATAAACTATCCAGTTGATGCATACAAAAAATTAAACAATTCAAAATAACCAGTCATTGTTCCAAGGAAAAGCTACAATGATTTGTTTTTCAACTTCAGCATCTGTCACAAACTATTTTGAGTGAATATAATAGAGGAATGTGCCATAATTAATTGTTTCTCAGTATGTGACCTCATATTCCACACTGATCTGTAGGGTCAATAAGAATGAAACAAAACATGAAAGTTATTGAAGTAAACACATAGACATGTCATTTACATTTAAAGCATTCCACTTAGTAGAATAAGCAAGTTGGATACATATTTATTTATTTATTAATTGAATTTTTATATTTTTATCCAGGCCCTTAAATATTTTGTTTAAGCATGAAATAGTTAAATAAATAAACATCAGAGAAATAATATGATGGAAGTAGATGTTTGCAAAAATTAAAACAAAACAAAACAAAATCCTGCAGATGACTGGCACATTAAAAGGTTCAGTTACTGCTATCACAAAAGTGATGTTGCATATCATTAGCATTAACAGAACGATTATGTTGACATGAACAAATACAGCTGAACCACAGTGGTCTCCAGGGCTCAGCTTCACCAGAGGAATCATTGTCATAAAGCTCATCTTAGCAAAATAACAGAGGATGCAGATCTTCCAGGAAGGAATTACAAAATATGTCAATTTATTTCAGAATAAATAATACAGATTTATACCACAGAACGGCTTTTCATTGCTTTAATATTTCAACAGAATTGGAACACTACTCTCTCATATTCACACCTAGTACTGCTGAGTATAAAAACAATATATGTACATATAAAATTTATAAAGTACACTTATCATTTATAATAATAAAGATTTTAGATAGTGTTTTACGGTCCTTTGCCTTGTTTTCATCAGAAGATTGTGGCAGCTGATAAGCCATTGATCTGAATTATGTATTTACCATTAATTCCTTTCACTTCTGTTTTTTTTTTTTTTTTTTTTTTTTTTTCACATACAGCTGAAATCAGATTTAGACAAACAGGATGGCAATTTACAATACATTTTGACTGGGGAAGGAGCTGGAAGCATTTTTATCATTGATGAATATAATGGCAAAATTTATGTGATACAAAAGGTGGATCGAGAAGAGAAACCCTTCTATATTCTAAGAGCACAGGCACTTAACAGGAACACTCGTCTTCCTGTTGAACCTGAATCAGAATTTATTATCAAGGTTCGAGATATCAATGATCACAAACCACAGTTCTTGGATGGACCTTATGTGGCTACTGTTCCAGAGATGTCACCTGAAGGTATGACGTGCCATAAACCAAAGTCTTACATGTATCAGAGACCTTTTACAGATACTGGATTCCTGCTTGTATTGAATATAGAAACCTGTTTTTCCTTCAGTGGCATTGCTTTGAAATAGGTACTTGTTTAAAAATACAGCATCACACTTCAGAATAGATAGACTACTGTAACCAGTTGGTACTGGAAAGGAGATTTTAGGCAGACAGAATTCACTGCTTTTTCAGTCAGTATAGCACTCTAGTCTCTAGAAAATTTTTCAATGTATTATTATTATTATAACCTGTCAGCTCTTCAGACTTAGAATCATAGAATCGTAGAATATCCTGAGTTGGAAGGGACCCATAAGAATCATGTCCAACTCCTCTACTGCTTCTACTATTGTGAAAGAAAAGCAGCATGCACTTAAATTTTAAAGGCCTAAGGTGACTCTTTAAGCACACAAATAATCTTGGCTGAACAGCACTCAATAGCCTCCTTCTGTCTCCTCTGATTCTGCTTAATAATTAAACAATAGGCTTTTATTATGTCCTATCTAGTATAAATTATACTGTACTGTAACTGGAGAAGAGTCAAATTCGCTTGAGAAGCACTCATGATTTCCCCACAAATATAGGGATAGTTTCCTTCCTGTAAGTAATGGGTTCAGAACAGAAATGAAGTAGGCTGATGTGATGACCATCCTCGTATCTTGTATGATGCCTACCTATTTACACAGCTAAGCCTCTTTCCCCAGTGGAAAGCCTCCCTTTGTTTGGATTAGATGGTGGGCAATAAAGCAGTCTTTCAATTTCATAAGCACAAAAATTGCACAAGAATTTTCCTATCAAAAGTGATGACTCAACAAATATGAAGCAAAGTTTGCTTTGTGACTACAATAATATAGATAAAATTATATATATATATAATATATACAATGATATAAATATAATATATATATTTATAAATGATATATATTTATAATATACATATATTTATATATAATATATAATAATATATTATGCATTATATTATATATTATAATTATAATTATATATAATATATATTTATAAATATTATAAATATATATATAACATTTTATAGATTTATATTATATATATATGTATAATATATATATATAATAAGTGACCACAGTAATATAGAACAGATTATTGTTTAGAATTATCTGGATATTTTTATCTGGGATTACACAGATCTGAGTCTTTGATAATGCTTTTTTTTTTTTTTTTTTCCCCATGTGATTCACTATTATTGATAAGACACTAGATCTCTTAAAAAAATCAATTTTAAATAGCTGATAATATAATATGTCTCAATTTGCACTCACTCAAACCTGTAACTTTCACAGAACTGTATCAAGAATTCAATTCTGAAATCCTTCTATTTTATCTTCCTGTCCTAATGACAAGTTCCTGTCTTAATGATGAGAGGATGATTATATGGAGAAAAAAAAAAAAAAAAAAAAAGGAAAAATAATAAAAAAGGAAGTCAGTTAGTATAGTACTTATGGATCAAAGCAACGGTAGCATTCTCTTTCCGTTTACCTGTTTCTCACCTCAGTTTACCAATAAGCAGTTGATAGATGAGAAGCTTCAATATGTATTGACTTGAGTTGCCTATAATTGCCAATCTAAAAATAGAAGGTTCAGCAGTCTTTATCAAATCTCCTGTCATCTACGGTATCTTTAAATTCCAAAAGTACTACATCACTTCAACATAAGATTGATTAAACTTTTTTAAAAAAATAAAATAGTTCCCACTAAAATATGAAATATAAATCAGAAGTAACACCAATCTACCAATTTGTCAGAAAGTGTAAAAAATAAAACATCTCTGTGTGCCTCCCCTCTTAGACACAGACTTCTTGAGATAGTAAACTCATAGACTTGCAATTAACCATTATATAACATGAATTTAGGATGGTCCTGTGGATCCTCAAATATTTTCTACACTCCTTCTATGTTTGGCCCCTCTAGCACTAACGATATTGTTATTTTAGAGATTACTTTTCATATAGTTCTTCTGTGTAGATACTAGTACACAACAGGCTGTATTGGGTTTATGAGGTGAGGTTTTAGTAGCAGGGAGGCTACAAAGGTGGCCTCTGTGGGAAGGTTCCAGAAACTGTCCTGGGTTAGATAAGAATCAGTTACATCCAGGTCCAACAGGGACCTATTGCTGGCAAAGTTGAGCTGGCAAGCAGTTCTAGTTGTGCCTCTGTGAGATCCGATTTCAGATTTTAAGCCTCGGTGGAGCAGGTGGTTGTGGCCTGGAGGAGGCTGTGGCCCATGGAGAGCCCCCCACTGGAGAGCAGGTGAAAGGACTGCATCCTGTGGGATAGATCCCATACTGGAGCAGAGGAAGTGAGGAAGGGGGAGCAGCAGAGTCAAGGCATTATGGACTGACCACAACCCCCATTCCCCATTCCCCTGTGCATTTTGGGGAGAGGACATAGAAGAGAGTGAGTATCGTGGAAGGTGTTTTTATTTGCTTTTATTTCTCACTGCTCTAGACTGCTTTATGTACTCTGTATGTATGTAATAAATTACATTAATTTCTCTTATGCCAAGTTTGTTTTGTCTGTGGTGGTAGGTGAGTGATCTCCCTGTCCTTATATCAGCCTTTTCTTTCATCATATTTTCTCACCATGTTCCGCTGGAGATGGTGCATGAGAGAGCATCTGTATGGTGCTCAGCTACCTACCCATGTTAAACCAAGACACTGGCCTACTAAAGTGTATTTCAGACATACAGAGTATAAATGGAATGATATATACAGCTACTACACCCTAGTAGCTCCAATACGTGAAACAGCTGAGCCATACCATGGAGTCCTCACTGGGCTCACTTACCCTGCCTCTCCAAGTACTGCACTACAGAGGTGAAAGCTCATTTGATGTATATCTTGAAGCATTAATCCTTAGAAGAGAATTTCTAACTTCCCAATGGACAGAAATAGTAACCAATCAAAATTGCAGTGCTTTTCTCCCAGTAAAACAGAATCTCCTTTTGCATAGTAAGGACATAGACTGGAATTACTTTAAATGGCATAGTGTAATAGAGAGTCTTGGTCTTTGCTCCATTTCAGAGCTCTCTAATGGCATTTAAACTCAATTATATTGGACCTGGGATCTTCTAGAAATTTTCTTATGAAAAAAAAGTTGCTCAGGAAGCATGGTCCATGCTCAGAAAAGCAGTTCACAGTTACTGAGCTTTTTGTCTGGAACTAATAAAGCAAAGAGAGAATAATTCACAGTTGGTCATGTATTACTTGCCTCAGAGAACCACAGAAAAACAGAAAACAGGCATAGACAATTTGGCTAAAGTTAGGTACAAATATTTATATGTATACTAATGTGACAACAAATTAGAATATATTTTACTTCTTTCTTAGCTCTCTTTTACCTTCAGTACTAAATTTTATTAGGATTTTAAATGCAGGTGTCACAGTGAAAGAAAAGGGTGTCAGTAAATGTACTCTTCTAAGAGTAAAGAACTGCGGTTTTCCCTCAGGCATTCCGTACAGTTTTACATTAAGTGCCTCCCCTATAGCTGTTAAAAGTGTACAAACACAGTATATCTGATGGAATGGTTGGATCAGATGCAAACTATATCACTACTTACTGTTTTAGTAGATTTCAAGCTCTAGTTAGAAAAATTAGTAACTGTTCTTTATACAAGGGCCTTCTAGTTTATCTAACGGGTTGCAATATATAAGTGGAACAATTAATATTTTTTCCAAAAGAGGTAAAACCAACACTAGAGGAATGTAAAGTAAATCTTATATATATATAAAAAAAAGTAATTTGCTTTTATAGAACATAATGAAAAGCACAGAATGTGTAAATATGTTTACTATGCAGCTTAAGACATTTATGTAGACATACAACATGTATTTGGGGCTAAACTTTATATCAATGTCACACAGACTCACATGTTCAGAAAATGCATGTTCAAAAGCTTACATATTCACAGTAGATTTAGTTAATTTGTCTCTGGCATTATAGCAGTTTCACATAAATCAGGTGAAACTATATTGTCATTAGGCTGTCAGTTATATAATTGCTGTCATTATATAATGGCTGGAATTTCGAGAGGTTTTGTTTCTTTGTTTGTTCAGAAAAATAAACATCAATTTTTATGTGGTCAATTTTTCACTTTCCAACCATGGAATTAAAAAAAATGGCTGAACTTTCTTTTCAGAGTTATTGGGTATATTAATATTATTGCTTTAGTTTCTATCATTCAAACACAAATGTCTAAGTAGAAGTATAGTTCCATTTGGCAAATGGTTTGCTTTTATTGATTTAATGGGTGACATTGGTAGCAGGGGGGTGGTTGGATCAGATGATCTGGGAGGGCTTTTCCAACCTTAGTTATTCTAGGATTCTAGGATTCTACATCTGGCTAGGCCGTTAAGGGATCCCCTGTCTGCGCCAGAGGAGCAAGCATGGGCAGCAACTGATCTCAGTCCCTGCTTGATGTGCACATCCAGGTAGGCTGGTCAAAGGGAAGGACTGAGCCATTTTCCAGAACACCTGAAGACGGTTTTTTTAGATGTAGAGCTTAGGGATATGGTTTAGTGGGGACTGTTATTGTTAGGTCAGAGGTTGGACTCGATGATCTTGAGGTCTCTTCCAACCTAGAAATTCTGTGATTCTGTGATATTGTTTAAATATACAAATAAATAGAGATTTCATGGTAGTGAAAGATTAAAAAATGAAAAACAAACAAACAAACAAACAAAAAAACACTTTTCCAAATCTGGGCAACATTTTTCTTCTGCTCTCTTCATACTCAATATTTAATTTAGAAGCTCATATACTAATCATGAAATATTTGTCCCTTGCCTGCTTCATCTTTCCATTATGCTGCTTCTCCCTGAGCACACAGGCAAATTCCATCCTTCTCCCTTCTGTGATACCGTGGAAGAGTTAACCAGCAAGCAAAAAATAAAGTATTCTGGGGCCTAGAGAAGAAGCAAATGGCATTTTAGTTTCAACATTTCTTTCTCATGGACAGAAACTGTAGAAAATGAGTTTGTTTATAAATGTTTGAGAATCATGGAGCTGTAACCTTGCAGTCCTTCATTCTGTTGTTGTTCTATCTTGTTAAATATGGTGCTGCAAACAAGCTCATTTCTGAACATGGTTGTTGGTACCTTGCTTGGGCTTCTTTAGTAGAAAACTGCATTTATAACAGACTGGATAATGTATTATACACAGTGATCAGTTCCTTTCTCACACTCACTCGATTTCTTTTTAAACAAGTGCATTATAGTCATGCTAAAATGCCTTAAAGGTTGAATTTTCAGTGTTAGTTAATACAGAACAGTTTTCCATAGATTTCAGCTGATGTAGACTTAGCAGCAGTGCAGCCCAGTGTTTTCATTTAGTTTATCTTTTGGCCTTGATAAAGAATAATGTTATTTCTGAAGCACATATATGCCTCAACAAATAGTGTATTTGCTTTTCTGGTCATAATTATTGACTTGTAGTTTGACCATAAAAAGATTCATATCTAATTCCTTGAGCTCCATCATTTCTTTTCTCCTCCAGCATAACTATACATAGATTTTTAATATACGCAATATATATTAGTATATATTACAGCTCTAAGCAGGTGCAAACATGAACAAATACCAGATTTTTTTAAAAAAGTAGATAGATTTCCTGCTTTTTCTCACAAGAAGTGGTATTTGTGTTGTGCAGAACCTAGGTAAGGAAAAAAAAAAAAGGAGTCAAAAATAAAGTTTACCTCATGAAATTATGCTACAGTGAATAATACATTGAAAAGAATAATCATCACTAATGGTACCATGAATTTTCTGCCAATCTTGTTTATAGGATATAGCCAGCTTTCAGTTAGATATGAAATCTCTTCAGATTGATTCTGCTGTGCATTCTGCCATAGAAAAGGCTCATTAAAGACTCAAAAATATAGAACCTTATCAGTGCCATACTTCTTGGCTGCTTTGCTTGCTAACAAGTAATTTCTTTCAGTCAGGTAGTGGTTCTACTGGTGACAAAATGACTTCATTTCTTATCCCTAAAGAAAAGTTCCATAAAATATTAGCAGAATCTTAAAGGGGAGGTGAAACAACTTGTTCTACTTCTTTTACATGGCAAAAATTAGGGGAAAAGGCATAATATGTAGAATTTTAAGCAATATATAGACAGTGTTGAAATGTTGTATGTTATTTCATTTTATTTTAATTGAAAATCTGAATGCATCAAAATAGTTGCTGATGAAATATTTTCAATTTCTGATGATGGATTTTAGAAGGTGCTATTTATTCCTGCAATTTTTCAGGAGGGCTTGATAATATAACTGACCAATTAAAAAGTCATTAAAGAGCTTGTGCTGTGTAATTATGAAATAATTTATACTAGATGAAAAACACTGAATAGAAACAACAGGAAAAAAAAGAGAGGAAAAGAGGCATAAGCAACAGTTTAAAATAGCCCTGTAGATACTTCCAGAGCAATGCAATAAGTAACTTCAATATGTGTTTGTAGACATTGAATAAATATAATCCATTTTATTTTTTCTTTGAGGTACTTCGGTTGCACAGGTAACAGCTACTGATGGTGATGATCCTTCTTATGGGAATAGTGCCCGTCTGATTTACAGTCTTATTCAGGGTCAGCCTTATTTCTCTGTGGAGCCAAAGACAGGTACTACAGAATGATCTTGTCACCTGAAAAATAAACAAACAAACAAATAGATAAATAAATCATAAACTAACATAAAGTAGATGCAAGCAAATATTTATTTCTTCATTTCAGCAAAAATATCAACTGATATCACCATACATTTTTGCATTTTTGCATAACTCCTAGATTTAACCAAGCAAACAAATAAATAAATCATTACTTTCTTTCCCAAGGGAAGCTGAGATTACATCTCTTTTTAGAGAATGAAAAATTTAGTTAGCAAATTATCTTGCTAAACAAATGAGTTAGATTCTGAGTACCCTATCCAACAAGTGGACCTAGAGAGACACACTTTTGACTTAGCAGCTCTAAGACCCATTACGTGACCATTTCTATCTCTATGTAGTTGGAGAAACCACAGATATGTGATATCTCTTCAAAATCGTGATTTCTGGGGAAGATGGTTACATATGGTAGAGGAGGTATAGAGGAGGTGTGTTCTGCTCCCTGTTAACTCTAAGAATGAATCTGTAATACAGTGTAGATGTTCCCATGAGTACTAATTTCCAGCATTAGGACAGGTGTGCTGTCCATAGTGTAGACTGTAAATCCACAACTGTGACCAATGTTCCATTTTGTACCCATATTATATAGTCAGATATTGGAAAAAAAAAAAAAAAAAAAAAAAAAAAAAACCACCAACATGACTATTATATGTCAGGGATATAAAAAATTACTTTTTATTTCAGGGGTCATCAGAATGGCTTCCCAAATGGATAGAGAAACAAAAGATCAGTATTTGGTCATCATCCAAGCCAAAGATATGGTTGGACAAGCTGGGGCATTTTCAGCAACAGCTACAGTTACCATCAATCTCTCTGACATGAATGACAATCCACCTAAATTTCAAGAGAGTGAGTATAAGCTTCTTACAGTAGTTGAAGACTTTAGGAAATTTAGATCTACTGTTTCTCTGTAAAGTTCAATGATAGCTTTTTTTTCTGAACAAGTCTGTGCTTTGTTTACAGCAAACAAAAAATAAAGATTAAAAAACCTAAATGGAACAGAAAACCCACCACTATCAAAGGACCTCAGGCCTTCTGTTTTTATCATGAGACTTTGGAGATAAATATCTTACTAAATTGCTTTACATATATTTTGCCCTCAGCAATAGGATTCTCCTTTCCCCTCCCCTCCCCTGCCCTCCCCTCCCCTGCCCTCCCCTGCCCTCCCCTGCCCTCCCCTGCCCTCCCCTTGCCCTCAGCAATAGGATTCTCC
>CM021732.1:101848433-101864186 GCA_011075105.1 Heteronetta atricapilla
TTGTTTTGTTTTTAATATTTATTCTTTTTATTTATTTTGGAAGGTACTGTAAGCTTTTGACAAATTATGTGACAGTCTGTCCTGGGAGTTTGTTGCAGACATGGGAGATGTGCTGGTGGGGAGAACTAATAAAATGTGTTTGGAAAGTGCTACCATCCACTGCTTTTTTTTTTTTTTCCGCCCTGCTGTTGTTGATTATCCTTAGCCTTTTGTTTATTTCTAAAATGGGCCTGAGAGAGTGATACTCATAGGAAGAAAGGTTTTTTCACCCTGCCCCACCCATTGCTGTATTAGATACATTGGTCTAGTAAAAGCCGGGGACTTCCTTCTGATTTCTGAGAACCTCAGGCCATCATAGCCTCAATAGCTATAAACCATGGATCACTGAATTGTGTTAGTATTTGTTTCCTCAGGACTATACTATTTGAATGTCTCTGAAGATGCTCCTGTGGGCACTACGGTTGGCAAAATCATGGCAGAAGACAGCGACATAGGGGAGAATGCAGCCATGAACTATTTCATTGAAGGAGATAGTTCAGATGTTTTTGGCATCATTACTGACAATGAAACTCAAGAAGGAATTATCTTATTAAAAAAGGTGAGACCTCAGAACGCTCTGAAAAATCTCTTAATAGAGGAAAGAACCTCCTCAAATAAGAAGCATGTTTTATAAAATACCACTTCTTTTTTATTCTTTTTTTTTTTTTTTTTCCCCTTCAGGCTTTGTGATTTGACCGGAATATTAGGGGGATAAAAAGAAACATGTTTTTCTTTCTGTTTACTTTTTTCCTCATTCCTGTAATTGCTAAATACAATACTGATAGTGAAAATATCTTAATATTATTCCTAGCTGTGCAACAAAGAGTACCCCATTGTGAGAATATCTTCTGTGCATCATTTGCAAAATCTTTATCAATAAAATGTACACGATACCTCCTGCCCTTCAACACCTTCTGTTAAAATCAACTGAAGCCAGAATGTATTACAACGTTAGCTAGACAGTCAAGTTTTTTGTGTAATGGCATAGCTTTAAAAAGGCACTAAATATACTAACTTATGAACTAAGTATCTTACTTGTTTTGACATCACATAGAAAGAGGAAGTATTTGGGGCCATCTGGGTCTTCAGCTGAGATAAAGTTCAATACTCTCTAGTGAAATCCAGGAGCCTGAAGAACTGAATGCTATAACATTTTTTTGTTGTTGCTGGTGGTATTTTATTTCTTTCTCTAATTTCAGTTTATTACAGCTCAGGAAGGTTTCTAATTTGTTTAAATTTCAGAGGATAATGACAGTCAAATATAATAATGTAACTGTTTATTAAGCTCTCTTTGATGCCTTCTCAGTATTTTTTTTCTTTTAGAGGGTAAATTCTAATAATCTGAAAGATTAAATTAAATTTGAATTTAACTGATTCCCATTCTTTATGTTAGAGTCAAGAATGATGTTTGCTAAAGTTACACTTATGTTGGAAATGCAAGTACTGATAGAAAAAGGTGTTTTCTTAGGTATGACCTTCTGTGGGAAGTGTTGTTTAATGGTAACAAGAAGACCAGTCTACATATGAAAATAAGTAAAACATTGCATCATTTAATTGTTAAGGTGTTTTTAAAGTTTTTTTTTTTTTTTAATGTTAATAGTATCTATTAAAAAAAATCCAAAAGAAAAGTAACATTATTTTGCCTTTAATTTCACACCACTTATAGATCTGTTTTAAATTCAAATGTGTAAAATATATATATATATATATTCCACATCTCATTTTCTTTCTTAACAGAGAGTGGATTATGAAAGCAAGAGGAGACACAGTGTTGGCATTAAAGTTGTAAACAGATACATTGATGACCGTTTTCTGAAAGAAGGACCATTTGAAGACACAACTACTGTCAAAATCAGTGTGCAAGATGCTGATGAACCTCCAGTATTCAACTTGGAGAACTATGTGATGGAGATAGCTGAAGGGGTTGCAAATGGCTCATTGGTAGGCGTTGTTTCTGCAAGAGACCCAGACAATGTTGAAAGCCCAGTCAGGTACCTAACTCAAAAATCTGAATGGTACTCAAATATAATCAGAGCTGGGATTTTCAAAGTCCTCAAAGACTATTTGTATTCCTTACTTTGGCTCATGATTGAAGTTAATCATGCTTTCATTGTGATAACCTATGTTATTCTAGGTTAAATACTGATCCCTAGCCCAAAATCTAAATAAATGAACTTTGTACAGCTTTAAGATCACTTTGAGATGGAATAATTTATCACAGAGTGGCCTGGAAAAAGTTCTGCGTAACAGCAGAGCCAGGGTACCATAGTCAAAGCTGTATGTACCTAGAGGTGTTCCAGTCCGTTTCCCATAACAGCTGGAGAAAAGGAGAGGTGGTCTATTTTCTAGGAGGGAGAAACAGAACAGTTCCTCTGATATCTGTTCAATTTAGCAAGACCAATATTTACCAATTCTCTGCATCTGCCACAATAACCACACAGAAATATTATATAAACATATTATATAAATGAATACCCCAGGATTCTAATTTTGAAAATTATTTTTCTGTTTCTTAAGGGAGAAAACAGGTAATTAATTTTTAATACAGGGTTTGGAATTCTCATGTTACTTGATTTCACTGTACTCTGCAATTTAAATAAGCTAGGATACAGAGACAGATGAATGATGTACAAAGTAATTTATGGTGCGTAGATTAATTTGTCAGATTCCTAACAGCAAAATCAAATACATACACACACACAGACACACACAAATATAGCATAATTAGGGTTTCAGTAGTATAGTAAATGCAGTGCCATTTACTTTGTTTGCTTATTAATTTACTGTTATTTAATAACTAGCTATAGGTTAGATTAAATAAGAATAAAAAAGATAAAGTAAATATAAACATTTACAGAATCACAGAATCACAGAATAGTCTAGGTTGGAAGAGACCTCCAAGATCACCGAGTCCAACCTCTGACCTAAAGCTAACAAGTCCTCCACTAAACCATATTCCTAAGCTCTACATCTAAACGTCTTTTAAAGACCTCCAGGGATGGTGACTCAACCACTTCCCTGGGCAGCCTATTCCAGTGACTACCAACCCTTTCAGTAAAGAAGTTTTCCTAATACCCAACCTAAACCTCCCCGATGCAATTTTAGCCCATTCCCCCTCATCCTGTCACCAAGCACGTGGGAGAATAGACCAACCCCCACCTTGTTACAGCCTCCTTTAAGGTACCTGTAGAGAGCGATAAGGTCACCCCTGAGCCTCCTCTTCTCCAGGCTCCCTCAGCCACTCATAAGACTTGTTCTCTCTAGTTCCTCCCATAAGACTTGTTCCTTCCATAAGACTTGTTCCTTCCATAAGACTTGCTCCTTCCATAAGACTTGTTCTTTCTAGTCCCAGCTCCCTCAGCCACTCCTCATAAGACTTGTTCTCCAGACCCTGCACCAGCTTCGTAGCACTTCTCTGGACTCGCTCAAGCACCTCCATGTCCTTCTTATAGTGAGGGGCCCAAAACTGAACACAGTACTCGAGGTTGGGCCTCACCAGAGCCGAGTACAGGAGGACAATCACTTCCCTGGACCTGCTGGCCATGCTGTTTCTTATACAAGCCAGGATGCTCTTGGCCTTCTTGGCCACCTGAGCTCACTGCTGGCTCTGATTCAGCTGACTATCAACCAATACTCCCAGGTCCTTCTCCGCCTGGCAGCTTTCTAACCACACATATCCCAACCTGTAGCTCTGCTTGGGGTTGTTGTGCCCCAGGTGCAGGACCCGGCACTTGGCCTTGTTGAACTTCATACAGTTGGCCTCAGCCCATTGGTCTAGCCTATCCAGATCTTCCTGCAGAGCTTTCCTACCCTTGAGCAGATTGACACACGCACCTAACTTAGATTCATCTGCAAACTTACTGAGGGTGCACTCAATGCCCTCATCCAGATCATCGACAAAGATATTAAAGAGGACTGGCCCCAGTACCGAGCCCTGGGGGACTCCACTAGTGACTGGCCTCCAACTGGATTTGACTCCATTCAACACAAGTCTTTGGGCCCAGCCATCCAGCCAGCCCTTAATCCAACAAAGTGTACGCCAGCCCAAGCCATGAGCAGCCAGTTTTCTGAGGAGAATGCTGTGGGGAATGGTGTCAAAAGCCTTATTGAAATCAAGGCCACCCACAGCCTTTCCCTCATCCACTAAGCATGTCACCTTGTCATAGAAGGAGATCAGGTTTGTCAAGCAGGACCTGCCCTTCATAAACCCATGCTAACTGGGCCTGATCGCCTGCTTGCCCTTCAAGTGCCACATGATGACGCTCAAGATAATCTGCTCCATGAGTTTCCCTGGCACCGAGGTCTAACAGGCCTATAGTTCCCCAGGTCTACCCTCTGGCCCTTCTTGTAGATGGGCGTCACGTTTGCTAGCCACGAGTTGAGTAGGACCTCCCCTGATAGCCAGGACTGCTGATAAATAATCGAAAGTGGCTTGGCCAGCTCTTCCACCAGTTCTCTTAGTACCCTTGGGTGGATCCCATCCAGCCCTATCGACTTGCGTACATCCAAAACCTGTAGCAGGTCGCCAACCATTTCCTCATGGATTGTGAGGGCCACGTTCTGCTCCTCATCCCCTTCCACCAGCTCAGGGTACTGGGCGTCCAGAGAACAACTGGTTTTGCTGCTATAGACTGAGGGAAAGAAGGCGTTAAGCACCTCAGTTTTTTCCTTATCGCTGGTAACTAAGTTTTTCCCCACGTCCAATAAAGGACGGAGATTCTCCTTAGTCCTCCTTTTTGTACCGATACATTTATAAAAGCATTTTTTGTTGTTTTTAACAGCAGTAGCCAGATTGAGCTCCAGATGAGCCTTTCTAATTTTGTCCCTGCACTGCCTCGTAACATCCTTATAGTCCCCCTGAGTGACCCATCCTCTTTTCCAAAGATTATAAATCCTCTTTTTTCTCCTAAACTTGAGCCACAGCTCTCTGTTCACCCAGGCCGGTCTTCTTCTGCGTCTTTGAGCATGTGGGAACAGAGCACTCCTGAGCCATTAAGACTTCTTTCTTGAAGAGCACCCAGTCTTCCTGGACTCCCCTGTCCTTCAGAACCACCTCCCAAGGGACTCTGCCAATCAGTGACCTGAACAGCTCAAAGTCAGCCCTCCGGAAGTCCAATACAGCGGTTTTACTGGTCCCCTTCCTGACTTCGCCAAGTATAGAGAACTCTACCATTTCATGGGCACTCTGCCCAAGAGAGCCCCTGAGCACCACATCTCCCACCAGGCCTTCTCTGTTAGTGAACAGAAGGTCTAGAGGGGCATCTCCCTTGGTAGGCTCGCCAACCAGCTGTGTCAGGAAGCTATCTTCCACTCTCTCCAGAAACCTCCTAGACTGCTTTCTCTGGGCTGTGTTGTGCTTCCAGGATATGTCTGAGAAGTTAAAGTCCCCCATGAGAACAAGCACTGATGATTTTTCAACTTCTGCCAGCTGTCTGTAGAACTCCTCATCCGTCTCCTCATCCTGGTTTGGCGGTCTATAACAAACCTCCATCAAGATGCTTGCCTTGTTGGCCTTTCTGCTGATCCTAACCCATAGTGACTGAACCTTATCATTCCCAACCTCAAGTTCGATGACATCAAAACACTCTCTAATATAGAGAGCCACTCCACCACCCCTTCTGTGCTGCCTATCCCTTCTGAAGAGCCTATAACCAGACATTGCAGCACGCCAGTCATGAGAGTGGCCCCACCACGTTTCCGTGATGGCAACCAAGACATAGCCTGCTTGCTGCACAATGGCTTCCAGCTCCTCCTGCTCGTTGCCCATGCTGCATGCATTACTGTGGATGCACTCAGTTAAGCCTTTCCCTTCTCCCCCAGCCTTTCCATTGTTCCCCCTGGCACACCTCCAACAAGCTTTGTTTTATCCCCATCCCCCTTCTTACCCAGTTTAAAGCCCTCTCAATGAGTCCTGCCAGCTCCTGGGCTAGGATTCATTTTCCCATTGGAGTCAGTTGGGACCCGTCTGTGGCCATCAGGCCGGGTGCCGAGTAAAGCGCCCTGTGGTCAAAGAACCCAAAATTCCTGTGTTGGCACCAGCCTCTGAGCCACGTGTTTATCAGGTGGGCTTTCTGTGTCCTCTCTGAACCCCTTCCTGGCATTGTAGGGATGGACAAAAACACCACCTATTCCCACTCTGTCCACTAACCGTCCCAGCCCCCTGAAGTCACGTTTTATAGCCTTCAGGCTTCTCTCATCAATGTTATCACTGCCAGCCTGGACTATCAGTAGTGGCTAGTAATCGGAGGGGTGAACCAAGTTGGGAAGCTTTCTGGCAACGTCCCTGACCCTGGCCCCAGGGAGGCAGCAGACTTCCCTAGGGGTAGGGTCAGGCTGACAAATAGGGTTTAGTTTGTTGGTTATATCCATAATTTTTTGTTTAAATGACATGTTTTCTGTTTAATTAGATGATTTTCTAGCATCTCCAATAAAACATGTAAACATAGTGCTTATCTATTACTTCTGAATCTGAAATACTTTCATGGAACTTGCTAGGAAGTCAGTATGCCTGAACAGTGAAGCATATATTGCATCACTGAATGCTTTAAAATAGAGCACATCACTTTTATATATAGATATGGTTATTTGGCTAACTTCCACCTTTTAAAGAACCTTTTAAGGCCTGAAAACAGATTTTACTAGTGTGACATAGACTCTGCTAGGAACTGTGACTAGATAACTTTTTTTTTTTTTTAATGTCATGAAAAAATATTGATAAGTATCCTTTCAATTTGAACCAATGTCTCTGGTGTCTTTTTTCAGTCCATCACTGGCCTGTGACTTTAACAATTTGAATGGTATGTATGTACATATGTGTGCATGTGCATGTCTGCATATGGACATATCATTCAGAGTGTTTTAAATGAAGACTCAGGAGCAATGGACTCATTTGCAATCATCTTCTACTTTAGGATTTTGTAGCCTGTCTATGTGACACTTCATTATACATAGTAGTCTTTCTTTCTTTATAATGCCCATTCCCTCAGCATCAGAGCATGTCAGCAATGATAGAATAGATTTACCATTATACCTCCACTTAGCTGTTAGTGTTATTCATTTCACAAGTGGCACTTCTGCTGTTTCTTTTCAGTGAAGTCATTCACCTGCTGTGAGCCTGACTTAGATGTAAGAATTAATCATGCATTTCAGATTCAGTTCACATTAATATAGATCTGAGACATGTTTAGTTTTATAAAAAGAAGAGCTTTGATCTTGGCAGCAGTGAATTTTAAATGTTTATAAATGTACATTTTTCATGACTTCTGAGTTGTTGCAGCACACATTTATATGTATATATGCACAGCTCTGTTTTTGCAACTGACAATATGACAATAGCTTTATATGTCCTTGCTTCTCAAGGAACGTTTCAGCATTTCAGTATTAGGGAATCTCTAGCTTCACTTTTTTTTTTTTTTTTTTTTTTTTTTTTTTTTTTTGTGCAGGTATTCTATTGTCCAAGGCATGCATTTAAAGAGATTGTTCAGCATCAATGAACACAATGGAACAATCATTACAACTGAACCTCTGGACCGAGAGATTGCTTCTTGGCACAACATAACTGTTACAGCCACAGAAACCAGTGAGTAAGAAATTTAAGGAACACTGTGCTTTATATACTGAAAACTGTAATTATCCTTTGAAAATGCCTTATTTTAAATGAAGAATGCATGCTTCCTTCTCATTATACTACTATTGCTTTCTACATGAAGGAACATTATAAAAATGATTAGTTAAATAGAGGCAGAATGTATATGAGCTCCAAGGTCCTGTGCTCTTTCATAGATGACCTTATAAAAAAAAAAAAAAAAAAAGGAAATTGTACTGGGATTGAACATGTAACACTTTCAAGTAACACTGAAGCATATGAATTGCTCCTGCAGTGCAAGATCTTATGTTAAATTAAACCCTGGTTAATTTCACACCAGATTTTTGACTAGTGTAAAATTAGCCAGGGTCTAATTTAACACCAGTCAGAAACCCGTGGCTCAAATTAATTGTGAATGTAAGACCTAAATCAGTTAGACTTCTCTTCAGTGACAATTAAATCTCTGAAACCTCCTTTATATATATTTCATCTGTAATTTTTGTTTGAAAGTCACATATAGTTGCCTCCATTTGTACTTTTGGTTACCTGCTTGCCCTAATTCTGGGGTAATACTCTAGAAAATTAACAGCTACTAATTTATAAGGTGGTTTAACAAGATTATTAAGATACTTTTTAAAAACTCTTCACATCAACCCCTACGAAGGAGAAGAAATAGACAAAATATACAAATATATAAAACTGGCTAATCAATAAATCAAACATTTGCTAAATACTTTTATCATGTTAGTTGAATTCTGAATCTCAGTGAAATGATATTTATTGTTAAATCTACTGTAAACATATATTAATTAGTTCCTCAGAGGAAGCACTCCCTATATATATATCAGAATAGAACTGCTAGATGTTCAAAGCAACATATCCAGTAACCTTTTTCACTGAAGTCTTTATTTTGTGTTTGGAATTTGATAGTATTACCTTCCTTTTCAGCTTCTCTGGGAGTTTTAAAATATAAATATATCTCACTTTTCATGTTGTTGGACAGCTGGCAGGTGATGGTAACATTGATCTCTGGCATATTTTTGTCATGTCTTGAATAGCACTATGGAAACACAGCAGGATGATTTTGGACTTTTCTGTTTAGCTAAACAATAAAAAAATGAAAGAACCAAATGTTACAAATGAATAAGTGCCTCCTGATCAGAAAAAAAAACAGGCCTTTCATAGTAATGAAAGTTATTGTAGACAGACTGAGCCCTCATTATCTTCATATTCTTATTCTTATTCTTTATTTCTTTAGTGATGATAAGGTCTATAAAAATATATTCCAAAGCAATGAAGTTAGGTCACCTTGCTATGGACATACCTGAAATTATTTATATTTTGAACTAGTAACATTTTATTCCTTGAAATATAGTCCTACCATACACTATGTACATGAGACATTTTGTGGATGACATTGTGGCTCCACTGAGGCCAAATCAAAATGACAGTAGACCTCATCCACAGTAGCCATTCATTGCAGCTGAGGTGGAACCTGAAACGGCATTACAGCAGCAACCTCTCTGGGGGCTTATTTGATCTGCCGGCATTTATACAGGACCCAAGCCTTTTGCCTCTACTGTGATGACAGAGATCAGAAATTACTGAGAGTAATTTGCCTTGTGATGTGGATCATCCTGTCCTTGTGCAGTTGAGATACCATGTTTAAAGGTAGAAAATCTAATTCAGCAGACTTTAAACTCAAGTAGTGGGAACCTGCACTCTGTTGAGCCTTATTCTACTTTATACATAGGATTTTTTCCAGCTCAAGAGAAATCAAGATTTATTTGATCAGTTTTTACTTGGTTTTAATCAGCTTCCACCAAGTACAAGACTGAAGCATAAATAGAAGCATTCTAACAGTCATAACAGAAGCATGCATGTCAGCAAAAAATCCTTAAGCCATCATATTTACATGACGGTGATTTATTGAGACAGAAGATGGTTGTCGGACAATTTATTATTATTATTATTTTTAATTAGAATAACTGGCTCAGCATTCCCTCAATTGAACTAAAAATGAATGAAAAAAAAAAAAAATCACCATGATAACCATCATAGCAACTGGCTTGAGCTCAATTTGATTCTCATTTCTCTATACTTCTACTGGAAAAGTTAACTATTAGTCTTACCTAAACTTGCCCTAAAGAGACAACAGTCATTTGTCCATAGGGTTTTTCAGATGTCCATTTGTATTGTGTTATAGAGCTACTCCATGACATGCAGAACATGACACCTCTTTGAAGGTTTCAGCCATGGATCATATCATTAATTCAGTATATAATTGTCACCCTTCTTTGGTCATATATACTTTTGTTGATAGACTTTTTTCTTTTCAGATTTGTCCCAATGTCCCTACTAGTACCTAGGTGCAGTTTGTGTGAACATTTATTTGATGGTAAGCTTTAAGTAAACACAGCATCCATGAATCTGCTGAACAAGCAAGTTAGGAATAAGCCAAGATAGCTGGCTTGGCTCTACCCATTCCACTTTGTGTATGGCTGAGGGTACTAAAAGTATTCCCTGACTCCTAATAGAATTACAAAGTCCATTACACACCCATTTCTAACCTAACTAAAACGGTTAAGTCATGCACTCTGTGTATTATTTGTAAAAGGAATGTGTGCTATTTGGTAAATAAAATAAAATAAATAAACTAAGCATTATTTCGTTGCCTATTTTATTATTGCGAATATTGGGATTAAACAAGAGAAATGTCATTCCCCAAAGAATTATTTCTGAGATGACAGTGACAGATCATAAGCTTTGGTAAATTACACAGCTCTAATGATTTCACAGGAGGAATAGTAATGTGAAACTGCTGAGTGTCTAGCCATTTATCTCTGTGGTAGTTGCTTTTGCTGTCATTTCTTTGGCAAAAGACTCAAAGCTATCAGCACAGATTCCATAAGTCCCAAGAAATCAAATGTCTGCTCCAAGGAACTAGTGGATTATACATTTAAAAAGCAATGTAAGAACCACCCAAAGCCATATAATTTTAAGTGAGGCAGAAAGGTTTCTCTTAAAAGTCCATTAGATTATTTTAAGAAAATGTTTTAAGGACTTCTGAATGGATGAGAAGCAGTGACACTTATCATGAGGCATATTTTAACGATAATGAATGTTCTGTGAGTAACATGTGTTTTAGACAGAGCAGGTTGAGATATTGACATGTATAATCTAATAGATATTTGTTACTCCTAGAATATCTTAATATGATTTTATTTATTGGAAAATGTCTTTCTTATGTCTCTTATCCAACAATCCATTCTAGTATGAATACTATTGTTGCTACAAAACATCTTGCCTCCTAGTGTAGATATGTTACACTGTGGTGAAAGCAGACCTTTCTAAGAGCTAAGTGATGATTAGTGCTATCTAAATATGGATTGAATTTGCTGGTAGGTGAAGGACTTCCAAGAGGTATTCAGAACCTTTAGATTTTCCTTCAGTTGTTTTCAGGTGTGTCCTTGTTCCAGCTGTGATAGGGTTAACTTTCTTCATAGTAGCTTGTATGATGCTGTCTTTTGGATTTAGCATGAAAAAAATGTCAATAACACAATGATGTTTTAGTTGTTTCTGATCAGTACATACACTAAGTCAAAGACCTTAAAAAGCAACCTTAAAACAACCCACAGAGATGATAAGCAGCAAAAAAAAAGCATATACAGTAAGTAAGAGGTTGCAGAATACAACGTGGAGAGTAAGTACAACAACTTCAGGAGCAAAAAGTCAACATTGTGACCAGTAACTATTTATAATTATTATAAAAGATTATAAAAAAAATGTTATTTCTAACATGTTCTTTTCAGATCTATCATTAGTGGGACAGGGGAGAAAACTGGAAAGAAAATTGCATAACTTGTGTGTTGAGGACAGTTTAATAAGAAAGAAAAGAAAAAAAGAAAAGGAAACAGAACAAAACAAAAAATAAACAAAACAAGTGATTCACGATGCAATTGCTCACCACCAGCAAATACCCAGCCAATCCATGAGTAATGGATTTTTTGTCACTCCACTCCCTTTTTGTCAGGGAGTGGTGTAATGGCTTTAAACTAAAAGAGGGTAGAATTAGTTTAGGATGAGGAAGACATTCTTTACTTAGAATGTGGTGAGGCACCAGCACAGGTTGCCTAGAGAAGTTGTGGATTCCCCATCCCTTCAAGGGTTTAAGGCCAGGTTGATTGGGGCTTAGTGAGTTTACTGTGCAACCTCCTAGCTGCCCTAAGGAACTTGAACTCCACATTTTCATAGTGATTGCAACAAAGGGTACCTTTGGCCTATACATTCCTCACAAGCCCCTCTTTGTTGGTGAGAACAAGGTCCAGTACAACACCTTTCCTCTGCCTTCTCGATCACATGGAGAAGGAATTTATCACTGATGCATTCAATGAACCTCCTAGATTGCTTAATGCACTTTTGTGTTGTCCCTCCAGCAGATGTCAGGGTGGTTAAAAAGTTTCCCAGGAGGACCAGGACTTTTCCTAACTGTTTTTTAGAAATTTACATCTTTTTTTTTCTTTTTTTCCTGGAGAGGTGGCCTGAGGTAGACCCCTACTATACTATCACCCATCCCTGCCCTCCCTTTAATCCTAACCCATAAATTCTCATTTAGCTCCTCAACTATCCCAAGGCAGAGCCACATACATTCCAACTGGTCATTGACATAGAGGGTGAAACTCCATACTCATCTTCCTAGCCTGTCCTTCCTAAAGGTTGGGTATGTCCAATGTAAATGTTGAGCATGGTGTCATGTGATTTGAAACATCCCTTTGGTCAGTCTGGGTCAGCTGTCCTGGCTGTGTTCCCTCCCAAATTCTGGTGCACTCCACCCTCCTTACTCTCAGGGCACTTTGAGAAGTAGGAAAGTCCTTGGTTTAGTGCAAGAATTGCTCAGCAACACATAAAACATAAATGTGGTATTGTCCTGGTTTTGACTAGGACAGAGTTAATTTTCCTCCTAGTAGCTGGTAGGGTGCTGTGTTTGGGATTTAGGATGAGAATAGTGTTGGTAACACACTGATGTTTTAAGTGTTGCAGAGCAGTGCTTACACTAAGCCAAGGACTTTTCAGGTTCTTGCTCTGTCCTTTCAGTGGACAGGCTGGGGGTGCAGCAGGAGCTGGGTGGGGACAGATCCAGGAGAGCTGACCCAAACTGGCCAAGGGGGTATTCCATACCATATGGTGTCATGCTGTACAATTAATATGGGGTGGCTGCCCAGGGTGGGGGGACCGGCTGCCTGGGGATAGGCTGGGCATCAGTCAGCAGGTAGTGAGCAATTGCAATGTGCATCACTTGTTTTGTACAAGCTATTATTATTATTATTATTAATTTTCCTTTATTTTCTGTCCTAATAAACTCTCTTTATCTCAACCCACAGGCTTTTTTTTTTTTTTTTTTTTTTTTTTTTTTTCTGATTCTCTCTCCCATTCCAGAGAGGGAGGGGGGAAAGTGAATGAATGGCTGTATGGTGCTTAGCTGCCAGCTGGGTTAAACCACAACAGGTATCAACATTATTTTCATCCCTAATCCAAAGCACAGCACCATATCAGCTACTATGAAGAAAATTAACTATATCCTACCTGAAACCAGGACAAGGTGACATTTATGAGCATTTTTATTGCATAAGGTTTTGTTTGTTTGATTGATTGATTTTAGGGCCTATTCCACACAAAATTTTATATCATTAAATTATTATAATTAGGTTTGGATTTTCCTTCTCTGAGATAGTTACAGCAATATAACCTTATGGAAATGCAGGAATTGAAGTGTCTTGTATTGGCAGACTTTATTTTCCTTTTCATTTGGAAATAAGACATATTAAAATAACTTTTACATAGCCACAGTAGTAAAGTATATTCATCTAAGACAAGCAGTACAGCTTTCATGAGTATCAAGTGCCTAGGTATTAAATCTGTTGTGAGAATAATACTTGGAAAAAACCTGTAATCTCATCTACTAATTTCATCAACAGTAAAGCTGTACACAGGCTTCTTTACAAATATATATTTGGGACCAGTGGGTAGAACAGCTCTGTTTTTCCAAATTCCAACTCTGTTCTTTATAGAACTCTCAACTTTCTGTTTTGGCCAGGACCAACTATATCAGTGTCTATTATTATTATTCATGGTTAGCAGTGGCACAAGTATTTTGAAATTATGTAAATTTTGGTGAGATTTTCATTAAAAACTTCAAAATATGAAAGAGAGTACAGTAAATTCACTAAAAATTTCAAAATATGAAAGAGAGTACAGTATAGTAAAGGAGCGTAAGTAAGTGTATCAAGGAATTGTAATAGATTTTCTTAAAAGTTGTGACTAACCATTGTGATATCCATGACCTGTACAGTAAGATGCTCTTCATGAACAAAACCTCATTTAATTTCTGCAGATCAGATTATATTTTTTATATTTAGATCAGTTTCCAACTTAGTAAATGAAAAAGTGAATGTATCCAAAGGTATCATGACATTCTATTGTAATTTAACATAATGTTGGAGAAGAAAAACAAACTCATTTAATAGACAGAACCCCAGCAAAGCAAAAGAGCACCGTTACTTCTATGTTAGCAATTTGTCAAATTTAAGTAATATTTTCTCTTGTCTATATTACTTTAAAATATAGGGCAGATAATATATAAAATTTTATTTCTGTCTTCTTTTAACCATTAGGAAATCCTGAAAAAATTTCAGAAGCAAATGTATATATCCAAGTTCTTGATGTTAACGATCATGCACCAGAATTTGCTAAATTTTATGAAACATTTGTTTGCGAAAATGCAGTTTCTAACCAGGTAAGTGTGAAGCAACTAGCTGCCATTTTTCTCATTGCCATGGAGATCTGACCTGAGATTATACTCTTTCTTGACTATTCCAGTCCTGCAAGCATAGGATATATTTTGTCTAATTTCAAAAATAATTCTGTTGATATGTGTACAGTTTGAAATACAAATTTCAGAAGACTGATATGTATTTTCCCCTACTGAATAAAGCACCATGTAAAAGAAAAATGCATCTCCTTGTTTGACTTCTAAAACAGATAACAGAGAAGTACAGACAGAAAATTCTAAACAAACAAACAAACAAACAAGTCACAGATTAGATTCATGGATTCATGATAATGTCACAGGTATAAAACCTAGGCCCAAGATTTTCAGTCAAAGCATAACATCATCTCGAAGAACCAGATTTAGACAACATTTAGACCATTTTTGTGTGTGTGTGTCTTTTAGAATATTTTGTTTAGAAATCATGTATTTTCAACTAAGTACAAACCTTATTGAATTCAGTGGAAGCCTGCAAATCTTTAAGTCAAATGCTTGTATCTGCAATAGCTGGCAACTGTAGGGTTTGTTGTATCAAATATCCTTCCCAGGTATTTTTTTCCCTATTTACTCCCCACATGCATATTATCACATCAAATAGCTCTCTTAATCTCCTAATACCCATAATGTACATTGCTCACTCTTCACTCTTCATGGTTTTACATTTTTTTCTAAGTTATCCAGATCTACACCAAATTCTTCAAAAAGAGCGCAGCCAGACTCTAGACAAGAAAACCAAAATAAAAAATAAAAAATAAAAAGGGCTATACAAAGTTTTTTTTTTTTTTTTAAAGTTTAATATGACCAACAAATACCTAAAAACAGAGAAAAAATATGTATGTTTTTTACTCCTCTAATGCATTCTTTTGACATAAAAATTAGACCTTTGGGATACCTGTGATGATTATTTTCAAATATTTTGCTTTGTTTTGATTTCTAAGTCACAGATTTTCTCTTTTTACATCAGATTGGTTTACTTGGACCTTGATTAGTCTACAGTTAACTAAAGATTTCCTCTTGCAAAAGGCAATTCTATAGAGTTTTTGCATCCATTTATATGTTCCTGTATCAGTAATTAGTTTGTTTGTTATGTATAGTTTTTTCCATCTGCAAAGGCTACCTGTGCTTGAGAAGTACCTTGAGAAAGGCATATCTCTTGGTCTTCAGCTAATATATTGTTGGGTCAAATGACAAGCATTAAACTAAGTGTCTCTGCTCTGCTTCGCTCCCCTCTGCTCCCCGCCCTCCCCTCCCCTCAGCTCCCTCCCCTCCCCCCTTCCCCTCCCCTCAGCTCCCTGCCCTCCCC
>CM021732.1:101874186-101937087 GCA_011075105.1 Heteronetta atricapilla
GTTTCCCCGTCCCAGGTGCAGGACCCAGCACTTACTCTTATTGAACTCATTTCCTCATGTTCAATGATCTTCACTTATATTATATGCTGATGGCCAGGTCCCTAAATATTTTCTGGTAAAAGTAAGAAATTTAAGCACTTTGTTAACAGAAATATATCTAGTTTATTAAGTATAATGTTTCTTTACAGAGATAAAAGAGATTCTTTCAAATGTTAAATGTTATTTTTGATGTTATCTTGCAAATGACAAGATAACATATTTTGACATATTTTTAAATGAATGATATTTTAATTTCTTGAGAAAAAATGCCCAAGAAATTCCATAATCTGTCCATTATAATATTCAAAATCAACATTTCAGCACATGAACTTACCAACATATCTCTCTTACTACAACTACAAAATATCAGTTGAATGATGTCAATATGTGTGTGGGCTGGAAGGAAAATGTATTTTGTACAGAAGAATTTGTGTAAAAAAGGACTAAATACTATATATATGATTGAGCTTTTTCTTTTATGAAAATTTCATTTGCCCCTTGTCATTTGATCCAGGAAGTCTTATATTTTCTCAAGATTTTAATGCCCAGTTCTCTCAAACAGATGAAAAATAGAAGCAGAATATTTGCAGAATACCAGTCTCAATTAGACTGTTTGGATATGGGTGCTGTATCTTTGTGAGTACATAACATACACTTGATATGTATTACAGACCTCCTCTCTAGCACCAATGATTTAACATAATACCTAATATGTCCTTTTATCATTTTAAAGGAACATTGAACACTTGTAGTTTACTTGTTAAACTTTGTAGTTTAACAAATGTACTTACATGTGTTTCCAGCTAATTCAGAGCATCAGTGCAGTGGATAAAGATGACTCAGAAGAAAGTCATCATTTTTACTTCTCATTGGCTCAGGAAGGTACAAACAACTCACGTTTTACTGTCAAAGATAATCAAGGTACTGTCATTCATGTAGCTCTTTAAGAATTTTTTAAAGTAAAGATGGATGTTTCTAATGGTCTTCGCATCACTAATTTTATAAAATTTTCCACTTGTATAGAAAATGTTGTTATAAGAACACAACATGAGGCACATTTCAAAACAATAATTTGATTGTTTTGAAAAACAGTATATTTTCCTTTTTCAGTCAAGTAAACTAAATGGCAAAGATTATTTTATATCAAGGAAAGGAAAAAAATAAATAAATCTGAGATTAAAAAAACACTGCTATTCCTTAACATTTATCTTCTTAATGTAGGGTGTAGTGGAAAGTACCATCTTTATTATTAAAGCTACACATTTATTTAAGAAATAAGATTTCCAAAAAGAGAAGATTGTTGTTATTCAAGTCTGTTTCTTCATCACTTCAGTAAGACCAAAATTATAAACACAGGGTAATAGGCAATTAAGCAAAACCAATCCAAGGCAAAAAATGTAAATTCAGTAGCTGATGGAACTGCAGGAAATGCAACCATTTAGAGTCCATCTGCTGAGAGTATGAAGAGCTTCTTCAGACTCAGCTAAGTACACATTGCTCTTATTGACTTTGCTAATTATTTGAATTTTCTGGCTAGGTGAATAAATCAATGGAACTAAGTTTTGGAAAGTTCAGACTATGTTAAATGGCAAACTACTTTTCTCAATATCTTCAAAGTTAAAGTCAAGGTTTTAATATGTTTGAGTTCCCAGCTTCATTAACCTCTCACTTAGTGCCAAGAAGAGATAACTTGTTACATTAAGGTCAAACTGTGTACAATGAGCCTATCCCACATTTGCTCATTCTGCACAAAGTCCAAGCAAAGGTATGCACGAGGCAGTATGTTCAGATTCTTTTGGAATCTATTGATAAGAAAAAAAGAAAAATATTTTCCAGCATCATATGCTCAGCCTTCAGTCTCTACCTTTCAGCTGCATTTCACACAAATGGTTGGGTGATTTGGGATAGTATTAGGCAAGAGGAAAAGTGAGTCTAAAGATCTGGAGCCTATTACCTCACAGTTGTCCTCTGAACTATGACTAAGAAACATGGAAAGACTTAAATATGAGGGAGTTAACTTCAGTAGACTTTGGATACATATGCTATACACATAATGGTAGAAATGTGATGGGGGGTTGTTCGTTTGGTTTGGGTTTGGTTTATTTATTTATTTATTTATGTGCATGTATGAACACATGCAGTAATTTATCCTGCCCTGATAAAAAATCCTGACATATATATATTTTTTCTTTGTGCACATATGTCAGTAGGCTTAATTTGTTTTCCAGTGAGTTAAATTTCAGATTAGAATTAGTTTATAAGGAGCTAAGAGCTGTACTTAAGCTGTTTATTGGGTTTTATACAGAACTGATTCCTAAACACTATTAGTTAAAGCAAGGTGAGAGACTAGCAACTTTTCCCTCCTTTAGATAATAGGTGCTAAGCTAGCTCCAGTTTTCTCTCAGGGAAAGAAATAAAAGACTATTTTAGTAGATTTTTTTTTTTTTTTCTTTCTCTTCTTTCACTTTTTACCTGCTTTCTCTGTGTGCTGTCAGGCACATTTTTTTGGAGCTTTTGGATTGGTAAACTGTCTATATTTCATCTGTGAACTGCTGGGTTGTTAACATGGAACTGTTACAAGAACCAATTAATTGGCCTGAGCCAATATCAGATACTGTACACAGTGGATTTTTTTTTAGTTTCAAACATTAAAACAGCATTAAGATCAATTTTTAGTATTGAACCTGGAACACATATGACAGAAAAAAAAATGCAATTATTCATAGTTGACACAAGGAAAGAACATACGTCCATGACTGGCTTTACTTTCTTAACGTTGCTAATGTTGAACTGTATCATTGTTTTAAATAAGTCATATTCCACTGGATTTTTATTGTTATTGTTTTTATTGTTTATTGTTATTGTTTATTGTGATAAATGCATATCATGTACAAAAATTATCTTCTAGATAACACAGCTGGAATTTTCACAGCAAAAACTGGTTTCAGTAGACAAGAACAGTTTTATTTCTATTTGCCAATATTAATTCTGGATAATGGATCCCCACCACTTACGAGCACAAATACTCTCACTGTCACAGTCTGCGACTGTGACACTGAAGTGAACACCTTCTACTGTCGGTATGGTACTTTCATGTATTCCATGGGTCTCAGTACAGAAGCTTTAGTTGCTGTTTTGGCTTGCATACTAATACTCCTGGGTAAGTATAAGTAAGAGAAATTACTTTTTTTTTTTTTTTTTTTTTTTACTTGACTGTGTAAAAAATAAAATAAAATAATCCTAGACAGGAAATATGGAAGTGCAGTTTTATTGAGAAAAAAAAAATGCAATAAGTCAAAGTCTTAAGTCTTAATAAGTCTTTAATTTATTTTCTGTTTTCTTAAATCTAAATACTTTTTCCAGTTTTCAGTAAAATTTGAATCCTAACACCATGCCTTAAAAGTTTGCTTTAGTTGAGCTATGATCCTACTCCACCAGCGTTAATTATAATAAATATCTGAGAATTCAAAGTCAATATTGAACCTAGGTAAAGCTGAAGACAGTATTACTAAATGAGATGGGTTAGTATAAGAATACATTAGATACATAATAATACATTCTGCCTTAGGTATGTACAGCTAAGATCAACACAAAATAATAAAAGATAAAGAGAATCTGATGCACTCAAGAACTGAGCAACTGTATCTGTCCAGGCTGTTCAACCTGAAGAAGAGAAGGTTTAGCGGGATTTCATCAGCATGTATAAATTCCTGAAGGGAGGGTACAAAGAAGATGGAGCTAGGCTCTTTTCAGTGGTGTCCAGTGACAGAACAAGAATAAGCAGGCAAAAACTGAAGCACATGAGGTTCCATCTGAATAGCAGGAAGCAGTTCTTTGCTATGTGGTTGACTAAGCAGTGGCACAGGCTGCTCAGAGAGGTTATGGAGTCTCCCTCATTGGAGATCTCTGAAAGCTGCCTGGACATGGTGCTGGGCAACCTGCTTTGGATGGTCCTGCTTGAGCAGGGGTTTGGACCATGTGGTCTCTGTTATTCTCTAAGTAACATCTCCAGAAAGGCATTTCTCCAAATGTTGGGCATTTTTCCCTGTCAGGAGTCATCAAGTTTACTTCCATTACACAGGATTTTATGGATGTGAAGAAGTGACCACTGTATATGCATAGGAGATATCTTTGTACCTCTGCAATGTGAAACCCTAGTCATGCATAGCTGGTGAATGGCATTCACAAATCCAGACCTACCCAGTCAAAGCTGTCTGTTCCTGCCCTGCTCAGGGCTATGGCTGTTGCAAGCTATCACTGGTACAATGGCAGCTATCACTGCTACATAGCATCTGATCTTTTTCAGCAAAAGGAAATAGAGCCCATTAATAGTGTAGTGTTTGATGAGTGATTTGATGACACTGACATACCATAACAGCAGCTGCAGTGTAGCAATCATTCATAGAATCACAGAATGTTTTGGGTTGAAAGAGACCTTAAGGATCATCCAATTCTAAAACCCCTGTCATGGGCAGGGACACCTTCCACTAGACTAGCTTGTGCAGGACCCCATCCAACTTAGATTTAAACACTTCCAGGGATGGGGCATCCACAGTTTCTCTGGGCAACCTGTTCCATCCTGAAAGTCTGTGACAGAGTAAAGGTTATGGTATGGTAGCTTAGGCCTAGAAAGAAAGAGAAGTGATAGTGATGGGTAGGTTTGTTTTACAAGACAAAATGGCTGATCTTAAAGCTTGGTTGTTGATGGTGGTCATGGACCTGAAGACCTCATTCCAGCTGATGAGAACAAAGCAACGTGGAGAGACTTCCAACTCCATCGCTGAATGTCACCTATGTAAGGATATGATATATGTATGATACCTTGTGATAACATTTTGCATAAAATATCATATCCAGAAATATCACAAAACAATTGACAGATCATGTTAGGGAAAAAAAAATTCAACCAAGAGTGAATCTCTACAAACAAGCAACTTCAAAGTCAGAAAAAAATGAAGGTAAAATAAGGTTTTACTGAGTAATGTGATATCAAAACATTATTTTAAATTGTGAAAACCTAGTACAACCTATTTTTCAACACAATTCTAAAAAAAAAATGATAAAATATAATCAGAAATGAACAAAAAAAAAATTAACAGTGTCACAACAAATGTAATGTCAGGAAAGAAAGAAACAATAATAGCAGAAATCATGTTTATTTTTAAAACAAAATCTTTCAAGGATAATGATTCTCTCAATGTATTTTTTAATGAGAATACTAACAATACTAACATTTTTAAACTTCTATATTAGTGAAAGAAATAAAAAACAATCTTAAGTAACCCCTATTTATTTATTTATTTTCCAAACATATTGAGGTGAAGAACATTCTTTTACTTACCTTCATTATGCAGTATGATCTCATCTAATCTATGCATAACATCACGTACAACATATTATTGATAACCACAGGACAACTTAGGCTTGAAAATGATGGCTGGTAGCTCTATACTGATTTTGTATTTTGATCTGCTCTAGTAGCAATACAAGAAAAGAAAGAGAAGTCCAATAAAGCTAATGGAATTATTTTAACTTTACACCAGGGAAAAAAGGTATTGAATAAGTCAAAAATGACCCTTTCTCTGCATTATGCCTATAAGTGTATGGGTAGATTTTTCTCAGCATAAGGAATAGAAACTGGATCTAATTATTTCCCATTGTTTAACCTTTGATTTTCTAGATGAATCTCTGGGTGATAACTCATTGAAGTTTTTCCTAAAATGTACCCCATAATGTAGTCCCACAGCACATATGAGTTTTCCAGAAGCAAAATGCTTATGAATCAGCAATTTCATTTGGCTTTGGGGTCTCAGGATTATGTGACATGCAGGAAACTGAAGCAAAACAATGGCCTCCAAAAATAAATCCAATACTATTTATCCGTTAGAACAATTTGAGTAGACAGAATGAGGACTGAAACAATGAAAGTGTACTTCATAATTGTATCTAGATGCTCTTGACCAGACACTAACCATTTTTGACTTCATAACAAAGTCCAGGAATAAACTAGTTCCCCCACTTCCATCTCCCTGTTTCCAACAGAGAAATCAGGAATATATGATGGTGATTTGACTTTTGGTTTCTACACTTCCCTGCATTTACAGAGTCACCTTATTTTCAGTAGTGGCACTGAAAAGCAACTCCCTTGACTGAAGCCCCTGAAGACTTTTTTGTCAGTGCAAGCTTACCGGCAGGCCTGAGTGCATTTAAAGACTTTTTTGCTTGTTGCAGGACATTTGAATCTGGTCACTTAGTGTTATGCACTTACAGGGTCAAGGATTAGGCAAACTATGACAGTGCATTATCCAGGCCATCAATGAAATTATTTATTAAGTATTCTAGGTTGCTTGTGAAGAGGTACTCTCTTCAGGTGGAATAAATACACACTGTCTGGGGTTATGTATATCATAAAAGTCAAATCAAGAATATAGATACAAAAATAAATTGAAAGAGACAGAAGCTAATCTTCCACACTCTTTACAGATACACGTATAATACACATTAAATCCTCTAATGCATTTTTACGAGTATTCAAAATGGGATATACAAAGTCCTATACATAATCTGAACGTTATTATTATTATTATTTGAACTTTATCCTTGTATTTATCATTAAAATATAATGAATTAGTTCACCATGCAATAGCTTGGAGAGTTGGAACTACTATTTGGGTTTTGCCAAGGTATGATAATATTGTAGAAATTACTGTTTCCAGGGCTTTCAAGTTTTATGTTACTATTTCACAATTATAGGAAAGAGTATATAAGGAAATAAAGAATTACTTCAGGTGTGTCATATCCCTAAGTGAGGTAAAATCCTGTCATGGTTAGTAGTTGTGTCATATTATGTCCTGAGTAAAAAATTACAGTTCACAAATTACTTACTTATTGAAAAGAACTGTGGTAAGATTTAGATGAAGAAAATGAAATCATTAATCTCTGTGAAAGTCATAGAATATTTAAAATGGATCATTCAGCTAAAAATGAAATGATATAGGATTTAAAAAGAATGATTTAAAATATTTATTTAAAAAAAAGAAGCTTTAATGTATGTTAAAAAAAAAAAAAAAAAAAAAAAAGATTTCTGATTCAAATACCCCAACAGTAATTACTGCTACAACATCACACAAAATTTCATGATATTCTGAAAATCTCCAAATAAATGTAGTATAAACAATTGAACCACACCCTGTATGGTCTATAGACCTGAATTATTTTTAATCCATGGAGTAGGATATCTCACATATTGTCTCATTTTTTCATCTGCTTTTCCTGGGGCTTTAATCTAAGAGAGGGAGAGATTAAAAATAAATAAATAAATAAATTTTGAATGTTAAATTGATATATTATGTGATAAAACAAAGTTTCAAAAAACGTTTCCATCACTGCTTCAAACTCTCATCTACCCAAAGAATTGCTCCATTTCATTACTCATTTTATAAGTCACTCTGTAGCCATTTTTCTACCACCTTTTCAAAAGGTAATCATAATCTTAAAATCACAAAACCCATAAAAATCACAGCTCTATAAATTTGTTAAGGTAGCCTCACTTTGCAATTGTAGCAATGTTAAGAAACACTACTATTTTTAAGTATTTCCAAACACATTCAAAATCTGTTATTTTGTTTCTATTTTCCCTTGTGTTTATTTTTCTTGTCAGGTTTTGTTTTGGCAATTTTAGTCATAAGACAGCAGAGGAAGAAGTCCCTCTTCTCAGAGAAAATGGAAGAATTTAGAGAGAACATTGTCAGGTATGATGATGAAGGAGGTGGTGAGGAGGACACGGAAGCTTTTGATATTTCAGCACTGAGGACCCGCACAGTCATGAGAACATGCAAACCTCGAAAGAACATCACAGAAATCCACAGCCTCTACAGACAGTCTCTGCAGGTTGGCCCTGACAGTGCCATCTTCAGGCAATTTATTTCAGAAAAGCTTGAAGAAGCCAATACAGATCCTAGTGCTCCACCATACGACTCACTTCAGAGATATGCATTTGAGGGGACTGGCTCTTTGGCAGGATCTCTCAGCTCCTTAGGCTCAGACATGTCAGATGTGGATCAGAATTATGACTACCTTTCAGACTGGGGACCTCACTTCAAACAGCTTGCAGGAATGTATGCTTCTCATAGGAGTGCAAGGGATTAGTTATTGTTTGCTTTTTTGTTTGTTTTTGTTTTTCTCTTTCCTAAATGCTCAGCAACCAAAACCAACTCTGATTTTTTTTTTTAAAAAAAAAAGATCATCCCACATTTATGCACAAAAATAAAGTCCCAAGTCTTGGATGTGAAGATCTTGTGAAAAAAACATAAAAGTCATATCATGAATTGAGGGAACAGGACCTCTCCATTTGAAAATCTAGTGTCTATTTAGGTGTCTGAATGCAAATTGTACTGCTTTGGATATCAAAGTCCCATTCTGGGTACAGAAAACCTGCAAATGCATAAGGCCACAGAAGCCAAATAGAAACAATAAATAGAATTGCAAATATTCTGCCATTCATAAGCTTTATACATTTTCCAAAGTTAAGACAGACTTTTGCTGTGGCAGTTGAATATATTCATTAACCAAAGTTAAACATTTGTATAATGCCTCACATACGCATTCATAATACATTTGTTAAATATTTGTATAATGCTTCATGATATAAATAGACTTATGTGAAAAAGTAGACCCTAGATATTCTAATACAGTTGTCAGAAGCATTTAAATGAATCATCTATTTATTGTTCATAGGATGATAAAACTAAAACAAGTCTCTTTCATATAAGTGCAAAAATAAAATAATGATGTATTGCAATAAAAATATGATGCAACAACAGCAAGTATTTGATACTAATTTCTTTAATGGAACTATTGGGAAATGCATAAACCCAATAATTAATTTAGCAAATAAAATGAAGGAAGGAAGGAAGGAAGGAAGGAAGGAAGGAAGGAAGGAAGGAAGGAAGGAAGGAAGGAAGGAAGGAAGGAAAAGAGAGAAAGAAAGAAAGAGAGAGAAAGAGAGAAAATGAAAGAAAGAAAGAAAGAAAGAAAGAAAGAAAGAAAGAAAGAAAGAAAGAAAGAAAGAAAGAAAAAAGAAAGAAGGAAAGAAAGAAGGAAAGAAGGAAAGAAGGAAAGAAAGAAACCAGTTAAAGTTAAAATCAATATTCAACTTAAATACTGCAATCAACCATGTTATATTACTGTACTTACAACAAGATACTATCCAAACATAGGCTTTTTTTCCTTTTATTAAGAACTTAAAAGTTGACTGATTTACCAGCAAAGATATATATACATAAATATATATATATATATATATATATTAATAATGGAACATAAAATTTTCTTCAGTAGTCAATTTTATTATAACTGTATTAAGGATCTTTAAAATGCTAAGCTGATGGTTATAAAACTTTATGTATAACATCAGTAAAATGCTTTAATGTTAATCCACTTCATCTGAAAATGATCCTGTATCATTCTGTTAAACTTGAATCAGACTTCAAGATTAATTTCCCATTGTATCTTTTAAAAATAGTTTATAATGAATATAAAAGTGTCTTAGAATATCTTTTTACTCATATATATGCAGCTACCCAGCAGTAATTTTAGATCTGAGAGTCATCAAATATGTTCAAAATCATCTGCTGCTTATTTTACAGAGAATGCAACTTGTAATCAAGTAAAACAACATTTCCACAACTAAAAGCTGGCATCAGGATAAAGAAAATTATGTGTTATTTTCCTTCTTTTCCTTATATTTATTTATTTATTTATTTTAGAAAAAGAAAACTATTAGGTATGAATTACTGAACTACAAAGAGACAGACAAAGCTTATGGAAATAAATAAATAAATAAATAAAAGTCTTGTAACATACAATATGTGCTGCAAGGCTAGCTACAATTACTGTTCACCAATGAAAAGCAAGGCATATAGGCTAAGTGGAAAGGTGCCAGTGCAGAGTTCAAATTAATGTCAGCTAAAAATAAAACACATGGAGGAGGCAGAAAATCAGGAGAGATTTTCAATGTGAGGTCTGGTAAAAGCAGAAAAATTACTCATTAATTTAATTGCTGTAAAACATGGGGGTATTCATCCAACCAGGTGCAGATGAAACAGCATCATAAGGAAAGACTGATTCTCTCCAGTCTCATGCAAGGCCTTGAGTATGAATGAGTGAGTACAAAACACCTTTAAATGATGCATGATTAAAACATTAACCATTGACATGGTTAAAAAAGTGACTCTTTTTTTGTTTGTTTGTTTTTTGTTTAGTGGCTCTTAAGCAGATGTAATAAAATAATTTGTTTTGAGATAATATTGTACACATTAATCATTTGGTGCATGGCAAGGAATAGACAAAGAGTGCAAATATATGTGCCCTTATTTTTTGGAGATGGTGAGAAGTACAGTTTTAGTAATAAATTTATAGATTTATGCAGTTTTTACCCTAGACAAATCCTTATTCCACAGATGGTCTCAGAGTCTTTAACAGAATTCCTCATACTTTCAGACTGTATTTAGTACAAATAGGATAAAAATGTCTGATTCTTTCCCAATCCAGACACTTGCCTGTTTAGATGGGGAAATCATTTTGAATATCTAGCCATGTTTTCTCTGACATTACAATTTTCTGTTTACTATAATGAACTTTAATGATAACTAATTTTTGCAACCAATGCATACTGCTCTCATATCAAGTGACTTCTAAGTGAAAGAGAACAGTGGACTGCAATGGCTACTACATGATCTTTAGTCAAAAAGGCCTAAAACCATGTTCACACAGCAGAGAATGGGAGTGTTTTGCTCCAAAGTAAGAAGCCATTCTTGGCTGTTACTGGGCCACATCTTGTTAGGCTCCTGCTATTCTAAGTCAAACCTGTTGATTTCTTTCCTCGTGAGAAAAGAATTACAAAAAAAAAAAAGAATTACTGACCTAGTAACTTCACTTCTTTTGATGTTTTGTACTTATTTTAGCTGAACAATGTCTGCAGAAATGTTTTAAAGAAAACTCTGTTTATTCAAAAGAAATAAAAATTCTGAGGAAGTAAAAATTAAATACTTAAGAGAGATAACAATTATTAATAATATGAAATTAATAAAGGATGAAATATAAGTTGAAGTCTCTGATAAGATATATTAAATATGTAATGATTTTCCTAAGAGAATGCTCCATTATCTTTACCTTTTAAAATTTATCAGTAGCTAGAAATAGGTATTCTAAGAGTGGAGAGTGGAAAGTAGGTATTCTAAGTGAAGAGTGGAAATATGGTAGCAAATGGTAGATATATAACCAGCTGCTCTTGACCTGCCTGAGGGAATATAAAGTCTTATCAACTGGTCAAATGAGATATGATTATACAAACTGCTTTTTCATATTAATAGATTTCCCTATGGACTCTGTGGACTTTTTTTTTTTTTTTTTTTTTTTTTTTTTTTTCTGTAACAGGTTAAAAACCGGTAAAATCTATGACAACAGGTAAACTTAATTTTACAGTCTTTGCTCACGAGGATTTAGTGTTTTGTTATTGTTTTTATTATTTAAAGGACAAGGAAATGAAGTTTATGCATATACAAACATGCATATCAGCTCTTTGTACCATACACAGAGTCCAAAAAACAGTAAGGTTTAGCTACAGGATTGATAAAATATATATGGTAATGCTTAGGTAAGTATGAAACACTTTACCCACAGCAAATAGATTATATCAGTAGGCAGAAATATGCATAAGACTCAAGAGGAAATCTGAAGGCAATGGAAGTTACATATGTAGCAATGCCAGGTGTGAGGGCAACAGCGCAAATGAAGTGCATCTACACTAATGAACGCAGCATGGGCAACAAACAGGAAGAATCATAGAATCATAGAATGATGTGGGTTGAAAAGTATCTTAAAGATCACCTAGTTTCAACCCCCCTGCTCTGGGCAGGGTTGTCAGCCACTAGAGCGAGTTGCCCAGAGCCGCATCCAGCCTGGCCTTGAATGCCTGCAGGTATGGAGTTTTCACAACTTCTCTGAGCAACCTGTTCCAACCTCACCTATGAGTGAAATTTGAGGTTCCTCACCTCAACCTATGAGTGAAATTTTTTCTCCTGATTTCTAACCTAAATCTGCCGTCTTAGTTTAAAGCCATCCCCCCTTGTCCTACCACTATCAACACATATAAACAGGTGTTCCCCCTCCTGTTTATATGCTCCCTTCAAGTACTGGAAGGCTGCAATGTGGTCTCCCTGGAGCCTTCTCTTCATCAAATTAAGCAAGCCCAGTTTCCTCAACCTTTCTGCATAGGAGAGGTGCTCCAGCCCTCTGATCATCTCAGTGGCCCACTCCAAGAGCTCCATATCCTTATTGTGCTGGGGGCCCCAGGCTTGCAGGCAGTATTCCAGGTGGGGTCTCACAAGAGCTGGAAGCCATTGTGCAGCAGGCAAACTATGACCTAGTTGCCATCACTCAAATGTGGTGGAAATGTGGTGGGACCACTCCCATGACTGGAGGACAGACAAAAATGGAGGGGTGGTGGTGGGGCTCTCTATATTAGAGAGTTTTTTGATGTTGTTGAGCTTGGGGCTGGGAATGATAAGGTAGAATGATAAGTTCCCTGTGGATAAGGATTATGGGGTTGGCCATCAAGGTGGATATCCTCATGGGGTTCTGTTATAAACTACCAAACCAAGAAATGGATGAGGTGGTCTATAAGCAGCTGGTGGAAGTTGTGAAATTGCTGGTGTTTGTTCTCATGGGGGAATTCCACTTCCTGAACATATGCTGAAAATACAATACAGCCCAGAGGAAACAGTCTAGGAGGTTCCTGGAGTGCATGGAAGAGAGCTTCCTGACTCAGATAGTGAACATGCCAGAGGGGTTGTCAGGAAGTGTCTTGTGCAGAGTGACCACAAAAGGGCAGCTCTCTATTCTTGGTGAAGTCAGGATTGCCAGAGGGAACACCCCGGACTGCCAGAGGGCAGACTTTGAGCAGTTCAGGATGCTGCTAGGGAGGATCTCTTGGGAGTCAGTTCTAAAGGGCAGAGGAGTCCAAGAAGGCTGGACGCTCCTCAAGAAGGAAGTATTAAAGGCACGGGAGCAGGCTGTCCCTGCATGCCATAAGATGAGCTGACGGGGAAGACCGGCATGGCTGAACAGAGAACTTTTGCTGAGTGTCCAGGAGAAAAAGAGAGTTTATGTCTGGTGGAAGAAGGGGCAGGCAACTTAGGAGAGTACAGGGAAGCTGCCAGCATATACAGAGAAAAAAAAATAGGAAGTCCAAAGCCCAGCAAGAGTTCAACCTGGCCACTGTGGTCAAGGATATTTATTTATTTATTTATTTATTCCAAATATATTAGTGGTAAGAGGAGGGTCAAGGAGAATCTCCATCCTTTGCTGGACACAGAGGGGGAACATGACTACAGAGGATAAGGAAAAGTCTGAGATACTCAATGCCTTCTTTACATCTGTCTTTACTAGCCAGACCACTTATTCTTTGCATACTCAAACTCCTGACCTGGAAGTCTGGGATGAGGAGCAGAAGAAACCCCCACAGTTCAGGTGGAAACAGGTAGAGACCTGCTGCTCCACCTGGACTGTCACAAGACCATAGGGCCAGATGGGATCCACCCAAAGGTGCTGAGGGAGCCGGCGGATGTGATTGCTGGGCTGCTTTCTATCATCTATCAGTGGTCATGGTCATTTGGAGAGGTCCTGGATGACTGGAGACTGGCTAATGTGACACCTATCTACAAGAAGGGTTGTAAGGAGGAGCCGGGGAACTACATGCCTGTCAGTCTGATCTCGGTGCCAGGAAAGGAGATGGAACAGGACATCCTGAATGCAATCATGTAGCATATGCGAGACAGCTGGGGGATCAGGCCTAGTCAGCATGAAAGGCCAGTCCTGCCTGACCAAGCTCATCTCCTTCTATGACAGGGTGACCCACTTGGTGGAAAGGCTGTTGATGTAGTTCATCTAGACTTCAGCAAGGCCTTTGACATGGTCTCTTACAGCATTCTATGATTTCAGTGAAAGCATTTTTCCTAATATCCAACTTAAACCTCCCCTGGCACAACTAAGGCCTTTTCCTCTTGTCTTATCACATGGTGTTTAGGAGAAGAAACCAAAACCCACCTCACTATAGTCTCCTTTAAAGTAATTGTAAAGTACAGTAAGGTCTCTCCTGAGCCTCCATTTCTCCAAGCTAAACAACCCAAGTTCTCTCAGCTACTCCTAAGACTTGTGCTCCAGATCCTTCACCAGCTTCATTGTCCTTCTTTCTACATGCTCTAGCACCTCGATGTCCTTCTTGTAGTGAGGGGCCCAAAACTGAACACAGTACTCAAGGTGCGGCCTCACCACAGCCAAGTACAGATGAACAATCACTTCCCTAGTCCTGCTGGCCACACCATTTCTGATACAAGCCAGGAGGCTGTTGGACTTCTTGGCCAACTGAGCACACTGCTTGCTCATATTCAGCTGGCTATTGAACCAATACTCCCAGTCCCTTTCTGCCAGGCAGCTTTCCAGACATTCTTCCCCAAGCCTGCAGCTTTGCATGGGGTTGTTGTGACCCAAGTGCAGGAGCCAGCAATTAGCCTTGTTGAATCTCAACATATGATGGATCTCTTCTGACATTGTTTGAGCAAATTCATTTGTGTCACTACAAATTCCACAGGGGAAAAAAAAAAAAAAAAAAAAAAAAAAAAAAAAAAAAGACTTCACAAATGACATCTTGAACAAGTGTTTCAGTAAGTTATGAGGTGGAACAAGATTTTTATGTATACTGATTCTGTAATGTTGACCTTATAAACGTCAAAAAATATCCTCCATTATTAATACTGAGGACACCAGAGACTGGCCTGGAAGACTAGAGAATAGAAAATGTATAAAATGAAATGACACAAAATATAACATCATCCAGTCTAGAAATAATTCTTAAAAAAATCTTCTGTTATAGTTGTCATTTAACCATTAGAGTAACTGAGCAAGACAAGTTCCTAAATTCACTATGAACTGCCAACAAGATGCAACCCAGAAAATCATATGTGAACCAGAGCTGTACAAAATAGTAAAACAGGCAACAGAAAGTGTTGACCATGAAATTAGATTGAGATTGATTACCTAAAGGCTTAATTATTTGGCAGATCATTTTTTTCTTGTCAGACTGACTAATCACACTAATATTGTTTCTAACATCACATGTTCACTTAAACACTAACTCAAAGGCAATTCTAATATTACTTGTTAAAGAGTTTTCATAGGACAATTTTTTCTTATTATTATTTTATTTTTTCTATACTTACAAACTCTTTGGCAAAACCAAACCAGGTGCCCAACAAATGTAAGAGAGGAGATAGAAGATGTTATCCTTAAAAATCTCGATTTATAGTGTAATTCAATATGCACATATTTCATTATCCATACGGTGAACCTAATTTCATTTGTTACAAACAACAGTTTATTTGCATTACTTATGAATTCAAAATATCATTACAATGACTTAAGAAATATTTTATTTGAATCATTAAGCATTACAGCAACTTCATTGCCGTTCTTGTCAAAACAGCTGATCCTTACAAAAGTCTTACCCCATTGCCACCATGACTGAATATAAAACCATTCTAGTTAGCCTCTAAAAATGTTTACTCTCACTGCAGTTCATCTCACCCAATATTCACCATATCAAAATAAGTGTAAGTTATTCAACTACCCAAAAACGAATGTTCAGAGTCTCTGTTCAGAAGCGTTAGTCTCATTTACTATAGCAGAAGTGTAGTAGGTTAGTTATATTCACTTTTGCTATAAGTCCAACATGCCACTCCCTCCAATGTCTCAGAATTTTGGGGTAGTCTGGATGCTCTCCGGTACTGCAAAATGAACATGGAGTCCTTCCTTATGGGAACAGCTTACATACAGCAGACTTTCCACACTGAAGAACTCCTGCAAACACATCTCCATCATGTCACTGAAAACTCTAATCACCCCAAAACTTCACCTGCTTTCCCCAACCTGATGGGGATATAAGGACTCTGCTTTGCCTTCTTGCTTTCCCATATGGTTAGGATTATTTTTTTTACAACCCCAAAAATATTTTCCTTTGAAAATATTGCCTGTTAATCTTGAATGATTGGTATTGTTTCATAGTATCCTACTAACAGCTAAAGGTTTCAAAGTCTGCTATTTGTGAAGGTAGTTATTTTGCAATAGAGACATGAGTTCAAGGCAAAACGAGGTCAAGTGATTCATGTAACTGGTCAGCTCCTGAGCTGGAAACAAGATGTAAATCCTGAAATATTCAGTCCACTGCCCAGATCCCTGAACCACATGTGTTTTTTGTTTGTTTGGTTTGTTTGTTTGGTTGTTTGTCTTTGTCTTTTTTTTTTTTTTTTTTTCAACTCTACTTGTGCTTTCTTGATGTATCTGAATAATAAAGTAATTTAAAAATATAAATGCTTTGAACACCTGAATTTGGTCACTTTAAATAACTTTTTGCATGTGATCATTGCTGAACCAAAATTAATGCAAATGCTAGTTTCTTGTTTATGATGATTTTTCCCAAGAGTAAACATGAGTGCATGAGTGTCCAAAAAAAAAAAAAAAAAAAAAAAGTTAAGGGCACCATTCAAGGTAACATATCCTACACATGCTAAAGTAAACCACCTTGTCCTCTCCCTTATGTATAACTTATGCCTTTCTGTGCTTTAAAGGAAATAGAAAGCATTAGCAAACAGAGGTCTCTCACAGAATTCTTTCTTACAGAAACTTCATAAATAACAGTCCATGACTAAGATTCAACAGTTAATTTTGGAGAAACAAAAAGATATTAGATAAAAGAGAGAGAACTCAAATGATTACAAAAAAATCCAGTTATAATTGTCTACCAACCACTCCCCCACTCCTCCCTAAAAAAAAAAACACCAATCAACAAAAAACAAACAAACAAACAAAAAACCCACTAGTCTGCAATACTTAGCACATCTGGTTTGTGTTATTTATTTTTTATTGATATTGAAGAGAGAGAGAGTCACTAACCTGATGGTTAGAGAAAAAATATTACCAAAAAAGAAATCCATAAAGTGAATGTTTCTGTTATAAATTTGTGATTCGTTTTGTATCAGCAGAAATCCTACAGATAAGATTCTTCTGGTTTACTTTTTTTTTTTTTTTTTTTTTTTTTCTGTCCAGGAGGAGGACCTTGTAATGCAAATCTTGCATTGCAAGAGTAATCCAAATAGCTGCTGTAGCAGACTACAACAGCTAGAATCTTTTTTGCTTGCTAATAGCAATGTTGATATCATGGATGAAGCACAAATAGCACAAGTATCAGGGTAAATGGAAAGGAATAATATTTTTGGACACCGAGAAGTGTATACAGTTTGTATCATTTTTCTAATTTTCCCTCACTGTGTTCAAGGCACAAATTAACTCTTCCTCAAGTGCCTTGTGATATTCACAATTTTAGGTTTACTCCAGAGACCACGCAGATCAATTTTAGCTTTCCAGGTTTCTCCACCTTGTTGAAGTACCAGACTGTAAGATTCTGACAGGCATTTGCTTTTTGGTCTCAGCATGTTCAAGCAGGTAAAAATGCCACTGTATAATGCAGTTTGAAACACAATCAGAAATGAATCTTACCAGGACTTCCACAACTTAAGCTCTAACAAAAGAAGAATTTGGAACTTTATTCTCCCTTTGCAGGGGAGAATACTGTCACAGACACCTAAAAACTTTCCTGCTATTACAGAGATGTTTTCCATGTTCTTACTCTCTTACTGTGGCATATTATACATATTTTAATACAGATCTTAAGCTCAGAATAGTATAAGTGAAACATTTTTTCCACCTTCTCAGGGAGCTGACAATGGTAAATATATGTCTAAGGTAGACATTACAAGGATTTTAATATACAGATGATCAGATCTCATATTCCTGTTGATTATTTTTAATAATTTGAAATAATTTTATAGTTGAAGTCTGAAGTTTAGTTGTTTTTTTTTTTGAAAAAAAAAAATCGAAGAGCATATTTTAAAGAAAAGTTAATCAAACCTATATGGCAGTTTGCAAAGAAAAAAAAAAAGAAAAAAAATTAAACAAGAAAAAAAAGTAAAAAAAAAAAAAAGACAGAAGTCCAATTGATTCTCATTGTGGACTCCTCTACTATCCCAGCATCTGCTCAGAGAGCAGCACAGTATGATGCAAAAGCAATACATATTTTTGGCATGTCAGCCAGCATCTCTTCGATATACAAGTTGGATGGGCTAGTTACAGGAGGTGCTCTGCCAGATCAGGTACTCATTAATAAGTTAGAATTGCTCAGAGACCTGATGATTCATTGAAAGCCACTTGGCTGTCATGATTTGAAGACTGTAAGTTTCTAAAGGAAATTAGTCAAGCAAGTAGCAGAACAAAGCTCATAGATTGTGGGAAAGTTGATCTCAGTTTATTTTGTAAAGTGATCAGCATTACACCCCGGTATACTTCTCTGAAGAAGAAATGGGCCCAGAAGAGCTAGCTGATCATCAAGGACAGTCTCACTATAGATATGGAAAATTATGTTTTAAACATAATTTGTGAAGGAAACAGAACAGACATGGCAGAAGGCCATGCTGGCTTAATGGAGAATTCCTGGCAGTTTAAATACAAAAGAGAAGTTTGGAGAAGGTGAAAGAACAAACAGGCTGTACAGGAAGAATGTAAAAGCACTGCTCAGGCAAATGAGAATATAATTAGGAAAATAACGATTAAATAGCTTTGAAACTATGGAAGTATGTGAAAGACAAAAGGGACTTGTTGTCCTTTCACTGGTTTCAGCTAGAACAGAGTTAATTTTCTTCCTAGCTGGTATGGTGCCATGTTTTGAATTTAGGATGAGAATACTATTGATAACACACCAATATTTTAGATGTTACAGAACAGTACTTCCTCTATGTCAAGGACTCTTCAGATTCTCATGTTGCCCTGCCATCAAGGACTCTGGGGGTGCACAAGAAGGTCGAGGGGTCACAGCCAGGACAGCTGGCCCAAGCTGGCCAAAGGGACGTTCCATACTGTATGGCATTAAGGTGAGCAATAAAATCAGAGGGGAATTAGCCAGTATGGAGTGTGCTATTACTGCTCTGGGATGGGATGGGCATTGATCAGTGTGTGGTGAGCAATTGCATTGTGCATTGCTTGTTTTGTATATTATTTTATTGTTATAATAATTATTATTGTTCCTTTAATTTTCTGTCCTATTTCTGTCCTATTCTGTCTTTATCTCAACTTACAAGTGTTACCTATTTTTTCCGATTCTCTCCTCCATCCCACTGGGATGGATTTGTGTATGTCTGTGGGGGAGGAGGGAATGAACTATTTTGTGGTGCTTAGCTGCCTGCCAAGTTAAACCATAAGAATGGGTTACAAAAGGAAAACAGAAAGAAAATGTGGGTTCACTGAGAACGAAGCAGTCAGTTCTATAATGAGGGACGTGGAAAAGACCAACATGCACAAAGCATTATTCATAGGCAAGATCTACCATCAGGCTTCCTAATAAAATAAAACTTAGTGGCAGAGCCTAGGGAGAGAGACACTGTCGCAAGAAGAAAAAGATCAGTATAATTGGATGGGTGAACTGCATTGTGGGTGAAAAACTGGCTGGACCACTGGACTCTAGGCATTGTGGCACATTCTTCACCAGTATCCAGACTACTGATGTAACTTAGGGGTTGTTAATGCTTATCATTTTCAACAATGTCCTGGACAAAGGTATGGAAAGCACCTTCATAGAGTGGACAATACCAAACTAGGAGGATCATTCAGCATGCTGAGGGGCAGGGATGCCCTCAAAAGACAAAGCTAGAGGCAGAGGCTGACCAGCAACGTCATTTCTACAATATGCTGAAATAGTAAAGAAATACTACTTTATGACTGTCAGAGCAAGACACCTACACACAAAGTTCACTTATTCGTATGAATAATAAAATGAATTAATGAAGATTTAAATAAAACAGAAGTAACAAAACACAGAAACACAGGTATCCAAATGACACTACTAAACTTAAGGATACAGCAACTATTTGAATGTGGAGTTGCACATGCAAATGTGATATTCACTGTCACTTCCCTTTCTTAGCTAACTCAGAAGGGAAATCAACATGTTAGCCAATTTAACTTTAGAGATAAGATTTGCCAAATAGTTAAATCCAGAAATATTCTAGCTGGGAGAGAGGACATGGGACATGTACACAATAAATAGCATAACATCTGCTAATATAGAAAGCTGTTAACACAAGATAAACTCAAAAGATAGGCTGGTTTTTTTTGTTAGTTTGTTTTGTTTTGTTCGTGATTTAAGAGGTGTAAACATTTTTTTTTTTTTTTTGGCCAGCATTTTATATAATGTGTATATTTATATAATAATGTGTATATAGGTTGAGAAAACATACAGTTTTTTTTTTTTTAGATAAAAAAAAAAAAAAATCATCCTAAAACCAGAAACTCTTGCTTACTTCTTTGTTTGATCACAGTTAGGAGCAATAAAACATGTGAATTTACCTTTTAAAAAAAGGGGGAGGGGGGGAGGGGGGGCTTTTTGTATTCTTTCTTTCTTACTACTACCGCTCTTATTAGCTATTGAATTGTAATCCCTAGAACTTGTAAATTAGAGAGGAATGTGGGAAAAGAGGGAGGAAATACACAAAAGGCATGAAATTCAAAACTAAAGTTAGAAATTAAGTCACAAACTATGTTTGAAAACTACAAATAACAAAAAAAAACTACAAGAAAAAATAATATTTTACAAATCCTGAAAAGGCATTTAAAGGTAAGTTTTATAGATGAATCTGAAATACAAATGTCAAATTTATTTCCTCTGTGATTGTCTTGAAATGATACTATACCCTGACCCATTCTATGATATTTCAAAAGTACCTACTTGGAAACAGTATAAATGTAGAAAAGAATCATTCTCTGACAGATGACCATTTTTTTTTTTTTTCAGTTCTATCTTCACTTCAATTTTTTAAGCTAATTTTTGAGCAGAGACACATTCCAGACAATGGTCCAGCTCAATCTGACATTATAGTTTCTGAAAACTTTATTCCTTTGGTTTCAATTGTCTTTTTATTAGTATTATTTTATTTTATCTTTTAACCATGTTTCCTCATTATAAATCCATTTTTCAACACATGTTCTAAAGTCCTGTCACCTGAAACAGATATGCTGAAGGATACTTACCACTGTCCTATGCAAGACAAGTAGAAATTATATATAATATATATAATTAAAATCAAAAATAAATAAATAAATAAACAAAGGTATCTACTGATTTTCTTAGAATGTACTTTTCTTTTTAGTATGACGGGACTGTCAGCTAGGGGCATCCAATCATTCCAATCATTTACTCTGTGCGGAACCATCTTAGGAAAGTCCTTAAAATAGTTTAATTGTAGAAATATGTATAGAGATTTTTTTTTTTTTCCCAAGTATCCAACTATTCACTAGTGGTAATGTACCATGCAGTTTTGCTCAGACTAATGGTGGAAAAAAAAAAAAAAAAAAAAGCATTAAACAGTTGCTGTGCTGGAAAGTTCTGAGTATCTGAGAAATGTGGGGTCATTAGTGCTATACTCATTTTTTAACACTGAGAAGTTTAATTTTAACTGGTACAATACTTAAAGAACTTTGAAATTATTTGTCCAATACTAGTATTGTCCTGAAAATGTTTTTTTTTTTTTTTTTTTTTTCTTCTAAAAATATTTGTCCAATATTTTCATACTAATGTTGTTCTGCATTGCTGATCTAGCATCAAAACTTTACTAAGAACCTTATCAGTTGGCTACTAGCTTTCTGCAGCTCATTGCAAAACATCAAAGTAAAGCAGTAAGACTAAGAACTTTTTTTTTTGAAATTCAGTTTTAATGTCTCCATTGTTGTCATATGCTTATTTACAGATTTGAAAGCTCTCATGAACTGAGCTTATTTTGCAGTTATTGAAACAATCCTAATGAACTATGACTATATCTACTATATTTATTTTTCAGCTGATTGTAAAAAAAAAAAAAAAAAAAAAAAAACCAACACACTTTTTTCATTTAAGTAGTGAATTTAAGTGTTTTTATTGCTTTAATAGAGACCAGAAGAGCCAATGCTTACCAAGAATTACTGTGCAAGCAGCTTCCACTGAGTAGATGATTATATAGATCCTTTCATGCTCTTATACTAACTTAAATGCTGATTGTTGTAGTTCTTTTTCTTTCTCTCTCTCCTTTTTTTTTTTTTTTTATCATTAAGATGGTTTATATGAGTTCAAGTCTTAGCATGTAAAGCATAGATGTGCTACTGTAGGGTCGACTTTATATACCACAGAACTTATTGGTGGGAAAATCCTGATATCCAGGATTAGCTTCACACTGTGATTAACTTTTCAGTGGCAGCAGGATGGGATTTTTAATTATAGATTTTAATAAGTTTATGTCAGTTTTCACTTGAACGCTTTGGTTAGAAACACACTGTTCTCACATGAAATGTCTTTATTTTACATCTTCTTTTTTTTTTTTTTTTCCTTTTTTTTTTTTCCAGCTTTCCATAAACTAATTCTGAAAACAATTCTTGTTCTTTCCTAACAGATTCCTTTCAAAATATATAAAGCTTGCAAACTCCAGTATTTCATAATTGTTTTTTCTCCAAGTGAATTTTGTCTTGAATCACATATGACTATTAATGCATTGTCCAGTGTTAAATAAATCAGGCCTGTTTGTGGCTTATCTGTGCAGGTTCATCTAAAGGACAAGAGGAGAAAAGAGTAAATAATGAGAACCTAAAAGTCAACAATGGTCTTATCACAGTTTTTGAAACTTACTGGCTTAAACACTGTCATTGATTTGGGGAAATTAGTGAAATAAGAAAAAGCATGCTTAGAAAAATCCACCTATATAGTTCTGAGGGTTAAGTTTTGAATCCCAAACTAACCAGTCATCACCCAACAGCAGCCTGGAGTATTCAGTCTGTAAAAGGTGACTGTTCTCTGTTTATGAAATAATTATTTTATTTTTATTTTTATTATTGATATGTATGTGATAAGCTAAAATATTTTATTCTTTCAGGTGATACTTTTCCTAAAACATAGTATAATTCTTAAGACCTGTGTATTCTAAGACAGATCCACCTAGACTAGTTATTTTGTCTCAGAAATGCCCATCAATTCAGTTGAATTATAGGCTACTCAAACTCACATCATTTTTTATCCATCTATCCTCTTTTAAGTGCAATGTGTATCTGCCTCATGACCTGTTTCACCTCCAAGTACTAAAATTATAGCCATGATAAAGCTAAGTGAAAGAACAGTTGGCCTGTGGATATTGATCCACACTCTTCAGTAGCTGGAGATTTTTTACTTTAATACATACATAGACAATAAGATCTCCTGTGCCCAAGAAGGCTTGACAAGTTCACACACACACAGAAAAAAATCCTACGTAAAGTGATATCTAATGCAGTATAACAAGTTGTATAGTAAGCTCTGGCACAAAAACAAGCCTTTATATGAGAAAGTATACTAACTGGGTCTAAACCCAGCTCCAGTAGGCAGCTTCAGAATTGTAACTTGCTTACAGGTGGCTGCACAGAAAAACCTACATCTGTGCCTCTCTGCAGAGAGATGCTCTAATATTAGCCTAGCACTGATTTATTCTGTGAGGATTCTTTTACTCTTAGAGGTCAAATTCAAAAAAAACAGCTTCTCAGGGGAACAGACATTAGTATTTTGTGAGTTAACTACTCTAACAGCATGCAATAACACTGCAAATTGCAGAAGTGAACCTTTCATTATAAATTACTTGTTTCTTCAAGTGGTTCTCTGTTTTGTAATTAATTGATCATATAAGACTTACAGAAACTATAGGCCAGAAATTGCAGAAAGTTATGGGAAAGTAGTTGAGCACTTCAAACCAGCCATGAAAGAGCAAAGGTTAAATTCTGTCTTTCAGCGGTACTCATGTTGGGCAGGCTATATCCTGAAAACATGCACTTTATGAAATAAACTTCAGCTATTTTTATTCTGAACAGAGCATGGAAAGCCAGATAATTTAATGCAGTTGAGCAGCTGCTTCTTTTGTTTTGTCATTATTATTGTTATAAATAAAAAGAATGTGGAGTAAGAGATCCCAGATAATAGAGAAATGTTATTGCCATAAATGATGAGCTTTGAAAGGCTGCACAAATTGAGAAATAAAAAAGAAAAGAAAAGCATTACTTAAAAACATCTGTAAGGAAAAAAAAAAATAAGAAAGATTTTTATATTAAAAAAAAAAAAGAAAAAATAATAGAGGTTATGGACAGAACTTTCATTCCTTCTCCATTACAATGCATCTCCTGTTGTTCAGAGATTGCAGTGATCTCTGTAGGAAAGTCACAGAATGTGAACTGCAAATGAAATAACCAGCTCACCTTTAAAGGAGGAAGAACTTAAGAGTGGCAAGAAATACTCACCTGATCCTACTTGCTGGTGATAAGGTCCAAACTTGAACAAAACAACCTGCTCTCAGCAGCGCTGTCTATATGGAAAGCAGATACACATTTCTACAGCACTAGGGGGCACACGATGGCAATTTGTTACCCAACTCATCCTACTAAAGCAATAAACTTAAATAAATTATCCATGCTTGTTGGAATGGAGAGGATGAGAAGGAAAAGAAACATGTTTTCATTATGATGAGATATCTGTGCTCTGTAAGAAAAACCTGAGTTGTGTTCTTGTATCAAATACTTGAAAATATGTTTTTTTTTTTTTTTAATATTTCCCTGATACAAAGAATGAGATTTGTTCTTCTTTTTGCATTAGTGTTATGTCCACTAAGAAAGATGAGAGAACATAACTAGAGAGCAAAAGCAGAGATTATTTAACATAGTGACACTTTAGGCTGTCTGAATACTATGTGGTTTTCTGAATAAACATCAGGGCCTACAAGATTGTTTCCCTGGCTGATAGTAAGTTAGGCTTGATATAAAAAAAAAAAAAATAAAATCCCCCCCCAATTCCACCCCCCCAAAAAAAACAAAACCAACCAACCAACCAACCAACCAACCAACCAAACCAAAACAAACTGAATGCTCAAAAACTTAAATTGTTAGCCAGAAGGAACATTGTTCCAGTCTGAACTGCTCCAAAGTGTGATGAGTTTTATCCATAGTGACTACCTATGGGGAATTAAAAAAAATCCAGCATATTCTAAAATTCTATGTAAAGCAATTCTGATAAAGGCTTCCACACAGTTGGTGTCCTTTACCCTAAATGTGTTTTGCAAAGTTGTGCATGAAGGGCCCTTTTGAGTCCATCGGGTACTTTGACTGGGATCCGGGGCACATAGTTAGCACCAAGTACTGACAAAATTTGGTTATTCAATATGTGACAGGATTTATATTACCAACTATCACATCTGATGGCAGTTGCTTATTCAGTTTCACTGAAATGACTCTTCTCTTTATTTAGGTTCTTCACAGAGGTTTCTGGTGTGAGAGGTTTTACAGCTATTAAAACAGCTCTGTATATATATATATATATATTCATAATGAACATTTGAGAGGATGACATCACATTCATTTTTCAGGTGTGGTGGGATTACAGAACAAGGCCAGAGAAGAGCAAGCCAGTCTCAGTCTGTTAACAATTGTTTCATTGTGTATTTCTTCCACTCATTGTAAGATTTCAAGCACTGGCTTCAATATTATCTTCCTCCTTTATCACTGTCTATCATTTTTATTGACATTGCTTTTAAAAGATGTTAATATTTTTGTTCTATTGTATATTAACATCTGCCTGTAAAAAGCAGCTGTCAAAGTACTATTTTCATTTTCTTTCTAAAAAGTGATAAAAGACTTTAAAAATAAACTTATTTTTATGGACAAAACATTGAAAGCCTAAGTATTTCAATTTTTAAACTAAATAACTGTGGGTTTTTTTTGTTTTTGTTGTTTGTTTGTTTTTTTGATTTGTATTTCTATTGGGTTTTGTTCATTATTTTTAATTTTTTTGATGAGGAAAATAAAACAGGATAAATAAATAAATAAATAAATAAATAAATAAATCTTCCTTCAAATTACTTCCAAAATACTTTTAAAAAATATTTATGTGTGAAGTCTTAATGCGTATCTGTAATTTGTTCTTTTCTGCCTGCCACTACATTTTTGTTTCACTTCAGCAAGGTCTTCCATGATTTTGAAATATTTGTTTTTACATTTCACTCATGATTTTTCTCTTTTACGTTTTCCTTTAATGAACTTCATCAGAAAAATCATAGAATCATAGAATATTCTGAGTTGGAAGGGACCCATAAGGATCATGAAGTCCAACTCCTTGCACCGCACAGGTCTACCCAAAACTTTAGACCATGTGACTAAGTGCACAGTCCAAATGTTTCTTAAATTCAGACAGGCTTGGTGCAGTGACTGGGGAGCCTGTTCCAGTGTGCAACCACCCTCTCAGTGAAAAATCTCCTCCTGATATCTAGTCTGAAATTCCCCTGCCTCAGCTTCACCCTATTCCCACAGGTCCTATCACTGGTGTTTATGGAGAATAGTTCACCCACCTCTCCACTCCCCCTTGCAAGGAAGTTGTAGACCTCAATGAGGTCCCCCCTCAGCCTCCTCTTCTCTAGGCTGAACAGGCCCAGTGACCTCAGCCGCTTTTCATATGTCATCCCCTCCAGGCCCTTCAACATCTTCATCACCCTCCTCTGGACACTCTCCAACAGCTGAATGTCCTTTTTGTACTGTGGTGCCCAGAACAGCACACAGTACTCAAGGTGAGGCCACACCAGCACGGAGTAGGTTGGATGTTAGGAAGAACTTCTTTACCGAAAGGGTTGTTAGACATTGGAACAGGCTGCCCAGGGAAGTGGTGGAGTCACCATCCCTGGAGGTCTTTAAAAGACATTTAGATGTAGAGCTTAGCGATATGGTTTAGTGGGGACTGTTAGTGTTAGGTCAGAGGTTGGACTCGATGATCTTGAGGTCTCTTCCAACCTAGAAATTCTGTGATTCTGTGATTCTGAGAGTAGAGTGGGACGATCACTTCACTCCCCCCTGCTAGCAATGCCATGCTTGATGCACCCCAGCTTGTTAGCCCTCCTGACTGCCAGGGCACACTGCTGGCTCATATTCAACTTGCTGTCAACCACGATCCCAGATCCCTCTCTGTGGAGCTGAACTCCAGCGTCTCATCACCCAGTTTGTATGTATGGCCAGGGTTGCCTCATCCCAGGTGCAGGACCCGGCACTTGCTTTTGTTAAACTTCATGCGGTTGGTGATGGCCTAGTTCTCCAACCTGTCCAGATCTCTCTGCAAGGCCTTTCCACCCTCGTCCAAGTCTACAAATCCTCCAAGTTTGGTGTTGTCGGCAAATTTGCTCAAAACACCTTCTACTCCTACATCCAAATCATTTATAAAGACATTGAAGAGGACTGGCCCTAAGACAGAGCCTAGAGGGACCCCACTAGAGACTTTCTGCCAGCCTGATGTAGCCCCATTTACCACAACCCTTTGAGCCCTGCCATCAGCCAATTGCTCACCCATCGTATGATGTTTTTGTTAAGCTGTATGCTGGACATTTTGTCCAGTAGGATCCTATGGGAAACCATGTTGAAAGCCTTGCTGAAGTCCAGAAAGATCACATCAGCTGGTTTCCCTTGGTCAACTAGCCGGGTGATCTTATCATAAAAGGAAATAAAATTTATTAGGCAGTACCTACCCTTCACGAACCCATGTTGGTGGGGACCAATGACTGCATTGTTCCCCAGGTGTGTTTCCATAGCCTCAAGAATCATCTTCTCCATAATTTTACCAGGCACTGACATGAAATTGACAGGCCTATAGTTGCTAGGGTCTTCTTTCTGACCCTTCTTGAAAATTGGCACATTTCCCAGCTTCCAGTCTACCAGGACCTCTCCAGATTCCCAGGATTGTGTCCTGCGATGACATCAGCCAGCTGGCTAAGCACCCTGGGATGAATCCCATCTGGACCCATGGACTTGTAGGGATCCAGGTGGAGCAGCAAATCCCGCACACGTTCAGGGTCATTTGGGAGTTTGTCATTCCCACCATCACGGTCCTCCAGCTCAGGGCACCCTGGGTCCATCATCAGCATTGAAGACAGAGGCAAAGAAGGCATTAAACATCTCTGCTTTGCCTATGTCATTGTGTGAGTTGACCTTCCCCAACAAGCAGCGGACCTATGTTTTCTTTGGTTCTCCTTTTTCTGTTCACATATCTGAAAAAAGCTTTTTTATTGTCTCCAACAGACATGGCCAGCTTTAACTCTAGTTGGGCTCTGGCCACACACATTTTCTCCCCACAAATATAACTTCCAGATTCATGTTGGCAATAAATCATTAGAACTGAATTCTAAACATGAAAAGCAAGTGGTGATATCACTAATCTGCAGAGAAGCTGGACAATTTCAAGCAATTTATTTCCAAGTTTCAGATAATTAATTTGATGGAAAGCTTGTTGATGCTCACTTTTTATATCAAATATGGCTTCTATTAAAATTGTCTGTTTTGAAGTGCTTCATTTTTCCACCATCATGAATAAAGAGGGTGAGGTTTTTTGCCTCTTTTTTTTGGTGTTGTTTTTTGTTTGTTTGTTTGTTTGTTTGTTTCCCTGGCTTACAATGGATAACAGCTGATACTTGTAAGTAGAAGTAGCTGTTAGTCTAAAGATATCTGCATTGGTTCATCTAAAATTATCATGTAATTGCTAATAATATAGAGAATAATATAGCAAATTGCTAATATAGAAATAAACTGCTGTGCATTATTTATTTTTCTTCTTTTTTTTTGTTAGTTTAAGCAGTTCTTAGGTTAAAAAAAAAAAAAAAACATCTTCTAAAACAAAGATTTTATTTATGTATCAACAGAAAAGTATTTTAAAAAACAAAACAAAGCACTGTTATTGTGATCTGCTTGAACATTAATCGGTACAGTTAACAGATACATGTTTATTGCATATTCTCTGGAACTTAAACCTAAAATATAGGAAATAGCTTGGATTTCATACACCTCATGGCGTATACATATCTAGTGGTTAAAGGTGGGTAAACAAACAAACAAACAAACAAATAAATAAATAACAACTTCCATCTCAGAGACTGATGAAATCTAAAATAGAAGTCAGATAAAAAATGAATGTGGAACCAACAATGCCAGCACAGTCCTTATCACTCGTATCTTTATGATTATCTTAAATGGGTTTTGATATCAATGAAAGAGACTCCACCATCCAAATTTTGCTCTCTGTTCCCTCGCTATAGCTATGCAAGAACTAATTATGCAACAAGTGAAAAGACTACTTATTCTATCATTAGCACGTTTTCAATAGTACATTTATCTCCTTGACTGGAAGATTTCTGCCTGCTGCTTCTGCTTCTTTTAGTCATAATAAGGAAACCAATTTAGAGAGGGCACACAGCTCTTCAATAAAACTGTAGTTACTACTATTGCAAACAGTCTAGTAAAATCAAAGAGACTATTCAATATACTTCCATTTCATCTATTTGCCTTTCCTGATTGCTGCTTCTTTCCCATACTTGGTCAGACTTCTAAAACTTGATGTTAACTTGTGATGAAACTAAATCTAAACTTTCAGTTTTTTTGTTGTTGTTGTTTTGTTTTTTTAATGTTCAGCTTTTTTTGTGTTCATACTTTAAATATTATTGACATGTTTTATAATATGGTTCATTTGAAATTATATTTTCTCCTTTGTATCCCTATTTTTTATTTTTTCCCCCGGACTTGGTGTTGTGATTCTCTATTTGTTCATATGTGCCTCAAGCATATTTTTTGCAAGATTAGAAGATTAGATGAGAAAATTAGAAAATACTCCATACTTCATAGCTTAACCTGCTTCTCTCTTTTTGATACTCCTGTCCCAAACAGTCTAAATTTCTGTTCTCTGCTTTTAAAATTGTGTTTATTTTGATAATGTGATATTTATAGGTAAAAAAAAAAAGAAGAAAGAAAACTTGTTTATCTTTGCAGAATCAATTAATTGGCACCCATAATATTAAACTTCATCACAAACCACTTTTAATTTTAAGGAAAAGGAAACCGTTATATATGGAGAACTGTGAGTTTTAATCTGTGTCTGGAATTATCTTCAAAATCTTACTCTCAGCTTATGTACAATTAAGAGAGCTCTTGGAAGCAGCAGAAATCATGTGATACATCTACAAAGATGTATTTTTAAATTTATCACGGTTTTCAGAAACCAGTCATGGCCGAGTTCCTGTTACACTTAGCAGTATAGAAATTGTGAAGAAAATTACAATGTCTACTACAAAGGCTTCTCTTTGTAGAAATGCCATTTTGCATTATTCTCACTCCTTAGGTTGTGATTGAGAGGCCATGTAATTTTAACTCCTTAAGTCATATAAAAATGGCAAAGCAAAAACCCTTGCAAGAGCACTTCATAATTTTGTCAGCATAGGTTGTGGGATAAAAAGTGAATTGTCATCAGTTGTTAGTTAAGACAGAAATTCTGATCACAAATATCCAAAATGATGTAGGAATTGGCAGGCAGCATATAGGTTAGAAGACCGATTAGAGTTCGACAAGAAGTAAGGGCAAAACTTCCACCAAGACTCACAATTCGCATGTCTGCATCAGGCTGCCTACATGTTGGAGGTGCAAACATAATCTAAAACGTCCTGCACATATGCATGATCTATAGTGTCCTGAGGTGTAACTGCTGGAATCTAACAGAATTTTATGGGATCCTCTTACCTGCCTGAAGCTGGCAATGTAACAATGTTGCAGGACATAATATGTGCATAATGATGAACCCATGGTGACCAGGCATGACTCATTTAGCCAGACTGAAAAATAAGTCATCTTTGGTTTTATACAAAATGACCTCATGGTGTTCTTTACTCTGCAGCTGGAAGCTATCCCCTAGTCTGTATCTGAAGTCTTATTTCTGTCCAGCCAGTTGGTTTAGGTGCAAACTTGTCCTCCAGCACAGTCTTGAAGGTAATTCAGATCTGGCTTTCAGAAGCAAGATAATGATTCACATGTGAAAGAGACCACAGGGGAGATAGATACAGCTGAGAAGATCAATTATGCAGTGTGTTCTGATGTTTCATTACATTTAATTTCCACTGATTTTTTTTTTCCCAAATAGACTTAGTTAGTAAGAACGTTATTTTAAAATAATAATAATAATAATAATAATAATAACAACAGTAATAATACTTTTTCACTCCAAAGTTCAGTATGTGTGTGTATATACATATATATGTATTATATATATGTTTGTTTGTTTGTTTTCCTTAGGAGGTGAATAAATAAAAACTAAGAAAATCAGATACATGTGATTTATTGGTAGGAACACTTAAATGTAAACTAAAATTGTTTTTGACTAGAAGGTGTAGTGGGTTTATGTGGCAAGGTTTTGGTAACGGGAGGGGGGGGGCATAGGGGTAGCTTCTGTGAAAAGAATCCAGAAGCTCCCACGTTAGATAAGGGCCCCGCCACTAGCCAGAGCCGAGCCAATAAGCAATGTTGTTTGTGCCTTTGTAATAGAAGATTTAAGACAGAAAAACAAACAAATAAATAAATAAATAAATGCTGGGGAACAGCAGCTGGGAGAGAGAGAGAGGAGTGAGAAACAGCCCTGCAGACACCAAAGTCAGTGAAGAAGGAGGGCAGGAAATGCTCCAGGTGCCAGAGCAAAAGTTCCCCTGCAGCCTGTGGTGAGGACCATGATGAAGCACGCTGTCCCCCTGCAGCCCACAGGTCCCATGCTGGAGTAGGGTTCCACACTACAGCCTGTGGAGGAGACCACAGTGGAGCAGGTGAACCTGCACTTTTGGAGGCTGAAGCATTACTTTGAATCTTATGTTCCCTTTCTAGATTGTATTTTATTATTTTTTTATTATTAATTTTTATTTTTTTTTTGTACCATGGTGTGAAGGAAAATAGGACTTTTATTTAAAATTAATGAGAAGTATATTACTTTACTTGGGAAGGATATCAGAAGAAAATCTTTTCATTTAGAAAAGGAAGGACAAATTTGTAAGCAGATTTGATTTTCAGTTCTGGGTCTTCCTGGTTTGTTAGGCAATCTTTGAGAAGTTATTTAGAACGTTACTGCTGAAGTTCTTGCATTTTTATGCTATAATGTTTGTTAAGTGACCTCTTAAATGTGCATTACATGCCTTCATTAAAATCGACATTGTGATACCAAAAATTCAAGATAACATGTAATTTTGAGCTAACTAGAGGTTCCTTTCTGGTTCCTTTCTTTCATTAAGTTCAGAGGTGGTGAAAAGATATTGTCATCTAAAATTTTCAGACACTGTATGTTTGGTACTTTCAAAATAATAGCTCTCCATCTGGACCTGAAGCAAATTCAGTCTTCTCTATAAAGATTCAGTATTGGAATATGCATAGCACTTCCTACAACACTCTTTTCATTTCTCTGTAAAAATGTAGGGTGTTTCCCACAGAGTGTCCACATCAGTGCCTTCCTGAAACTCTGAATAGGAAAAAAGCCAATTTAAATTAAAATATATTTGCAACAGTTCAGTACTCCAAAAAGACAGGTAGGTTGTTCGTTCCACATGATTTGCTTGTTAGAATTTCTATGGCTGTATACTATACTATTCTATTTGGCACATACCAAAATGATGCACAAGTTTTTCATCCACTCATCAAAAATTGATAGATCATCACAAGTTCAATAAGATGCCCATGATTAAAGTCCATTGGAATCTGGAATGTCTGATTGCATTGTACTGAATAAATAAATAAATAAATAAACAGACTAGCATAGCTCTAGAAAAGATTTATTCTTAATGATTTCAAAGCATTTCATATAATTGTATACCTTTTCATTAGTTGCTACATTCATAATAAATAGGAAACTTGAACTGTATTCCACGTCTTCACAGTTTTTTTTTTTAACCTCAAATATGTTCACTGAATTACCCCAAAATTACAAAATGCAGCCATATAACTTCTCATCATATTTCAAAATGCTTTTGTTCCTTTTATCAAGCAATTTAGTGTAAAATGCCTGAAAATTATTGTTTTCTAATTTATTGACAAAAAAAAAAAAAAAGAAAATATAGGTTTTTAGTCTACCATATGAAGGGAAGAAAGTGCTGGAAAACAATTTTCAAAATAGTATAATTATCTTGGCTTTCCCTGCTCTTATTAATCCTGATGCTCTTCTTATTTATTAATTTCTCTTTTGTTTGTTTGCTTGTTTTAAGATTATACTGAAAAAATCAATATATTACTCACATTTATTGATTTTCAGATTTCTTTTCATGTTTGTTTCCTTTATTTTTCTCTTGATTAAATACTAGTCCATGTTCAGTTATCTGACACTTCATAGAAGGTAGCCACAATATAAGAAAGATATCAAACTATCAGAGATTGTCCAAAGGCAAGCAACATAGGTGAAGGGTTTAGAAATGAAGATGTATGAGGAGTTCCTGAAGTCACTTGGTTTGTTCAGCCTAAAGAAGAGGGGACTGAGGGGAGACCTTATGGTGGCCTATAGCTTCCTCAGAAGGGAGACCAGAGCAGGAGGTGCTGATCTCTTATCTCTTGTGATCAGCATGAAAATGGGATATGGGAGGCTCAGATTGAATATTAGGAAAATGTTCTTCACTGAGAGGGTGTTTGAGCACCAGAAAATGTTCCCCAGGGAAGTGGTCAAGGCACCAAGACTTCTGGAGCAAGAAGCATTTGGGAAATACTCTCAGACATATGGTTTAATTTTTAGATAGCCCCATATGGAGCCAAAAGTTGGACTTTATGATCTTTTTGGGTCCTTTCTAATTTAGGTTATTCTCTAATTTTACCTGTTTCTGTCTACCCATCATCAAACACAATACAAAATAAACTGTCCCAGAAAGAGCTTAAACTTTATGTTTTGATTGTGCTGTTTTACATATTTTCTGATTATGTAATAGATCTATGCTATAGATTTTTTTTTTTCTCTAGATTTTATTTCAATTTGTAAAAGGAAATATTTCTCGGGGTCACGAAGAGAATATACTTGAGAAAAGTCTGGGTCTTTGGTGTAAATTTAATTCAGCCATTTACTTACTTACAGATATATCTTACAAAAGAAATACTTAATAGCCTCTGATAATTATAATAATAATTATTAATTTATTATTTATTAATGAAAATTTATATTAAAATATATAATATTTATATATAAATATATATTTATATATAGAAATATATAATATTAAAATATTATATAAATTTATAATTTATTAATGAAAAACAGAAAACCTACTAGACCACTCCTTCTCTACACTTCTTTGATATAGAATTCATCTACCTTTTCAAGTCATACATATTATAGTATACAAAAAAGTAGAAAGAACAGGTTTAAAGCATTAGAAATTCATAGATCAATGACCTTTCTAATCCAGGGTATTTTATCTGATTGTGGTACCTTTTTTGTTGTTGTTTTGTTTTGGTGTGTGTGTGTGTGTGTGTGTATAGAAAGTAAGCTTATGGCATCATTCAGGGCACATAAGGATACATGCTTCCTTCTCCTACTGGTAAAAGCTAGTGGAGGCAACTGTGAACAGGCTGTCTTGTGTGACTCTCAAGACTGATGTTAGAGTTTCACTAGAAGAGAAATTCAGCAATTAATTTAGGGATGAAGCTAGTGTTTTGAAGACATTATAGAGTTTTGTTTGTTTGTTTTGTTTGTTTTTCAAATCCTTGAAATGGAAAAAGAATTAAGGCTTTCAAATCAAGATCATATTTTATGTTTTCAAAGTGCTTTTATTTTTATTGAAGATTTCATCTTCATAATCTTTCTAAAATAATTTACTTTTTTCACTTCTCATAAATCTGAGTTCATCCATAAAACACTCAAGTATATTTATATGCATGTTGTGTTTTTGTTTTATACTTCCAAATTAAATACTAGTTATTAATAGAACTCTAGACATGCAAATATCATTCTAAGTTTATTATAGCACAGGACATTAAGGCATTACCATACATTTAGTTACTGATTTCTACTAAAGAAATTGAGGAAATTTCTGATTGGAGAGATCAGTAGTTGTGCTCTCCCAGAAGAACAATAACAGTACTTTTTATTATTGTGTTATATTAATATTTAAAATATGTTTGGGATTTTTTCCTCAAGAGAATCATTTGAGGGAAAAGACTCAATCTTCCATTATAAAAAGTCCAGGAAAATTTAATAGGGAGTGGATAAAAAAATGTAGACAATTATAAAATACACTGGAAAATCACATCCATTTTATCGCACATTTGGGCCCTTCAGATTTTTGGAAGGACATAAAAGGAAGATATTGTCCATCTAGTTCTACAGAATTTGCAGTAGAAGATCACAGTTTGTCTGCATTGTTTAGAAATACCTTGTTCAGAACAATTACCTTTGGAGATAAAAGTATTGTGAGGTCAGGAAATCTTTCCACTAAGTGCTTTCCATGGCAAAGAGTGGTGTTTAACTTGACCAACAGCAGCAAACAGAAGGCAGTCAAGGCTGTAGCCAGGAGATGTGTGGTGCAATCTGTGGTATTATTTTTTTTATAAAAATATTTCTCTGTGGGTACTTTATTCTCTAGCTATTTTCTTCGTTCAGTATAAACAAATACTAAATGTTACAGACACCTGCTATAAGTAATACAAATGAAATATAAATACATTTGCATTTTCATTAGCATAGATATTTTGTTTTCATCAAATGTACACCAATGAACAATCTATTCTAAGTGGTTGATGGCATTTTTTTTGAGATTAGAAAAAGACGTTATTAAACTAGTGAACCTAATTAGCCTTATTTGCATGAATTATAAAGTAACTATAATCTTAGAGAAACTTAGTAAGGAATATATTTACTTGGGGTTGAATTAAAATCATTTCAGTGTTATGCCACAATAAATTACTTCACAGAATCACAGAATTACCAGGTTGGAAGAGACCTCAAGATCATCGAGTCCAACCTCTGACCTAACACTAACAGTCCCCACTAAACCATATCCCTAAGCTCTACATCTAAATGTCTATTAAAGACCTCCAGGGATGGTGACTCCACCCCTTCCCTGGGAAGCCCATTCCAATGTCTAACAAGCCTTTCAGTAAAGAAGTTCTTCCTAAGATCCAACCTAAACCTCCCCTGGCGCTACTTTAGCCCATTCCCTCTCACCCTGTCACCAGGCACGTGGGAGAACAGACCAACCCCCACCTCACTACAGCCTCCCTTGAGGTACCTGTAGAGAGCGATAAGGTCACCCCTGAGCCTCCTTTTCTCCAGGCTGAACAAGCCCAGCTCCCCCAGCTGCTCCTCATAGGACGTGTTCTCCAGGCCCCTCACCAGCTTCGTTGTCCTTCGCTGGACTCACTCAAGCACCTCAATGTCATTCTTGTAGCCAGGGGCCCAAAACTGAACACAGTTATTTGAGGTGTGGCCTCACCAGAGCCAAGTACAGGGGGATGATCACCTCCCTAGCCCTGCTGGCCACACTGCTTCTTATACAGGCCAGGATGCTGTTGGCCTTCTTGGCCACCTGAGCACACTGCTGGCTCATATTCAGCCGACTATCAAACATCACTCCCAGGTCCTTCTCTGCCTGGCAGCTTTCCAACCACTCATCTCCCAGCCTGTAGCTCTGCTTGGGGTTGTTGCACCCCAGGTGCAGGACCCGGCACTTGGCCTTGTTGAACTTCATGCAGTTGACCTCAGCCCATCGGTGCAGCCTATCCAGATCCTCCTGCAAAGCCTTCCTACCCTCGATCAGATCGACACACGCACCTAACTTGGTGTCATCTGCAAACTTACTGAGGGTGCACTCAATGCCCTCGTCCAGATCATCGATGAAGATATTAAAGAGGACCGGCCCCAGCACCGAGCCCTGGGGAACGCCACTAGTGACCGGCCTCCAACTGGATTTGACTCCACTCACCACGACTCTTCGGGCCCGGCTATCCAGCCAGTTTCTAACTCAACGAAGCGTGCGCCAGCCCAAGCCAAGAGCAGCCAGTTTCTTGAGGAGAATGCTGTGGGAAACAGCGTCAAAAGCCTTGCTGAAGTCAAGGTAGACCACATCCACAGCCTTTCCCTCGTCCACCCAGCGCGTCACTTTGTCATAGAAGGAGATCAGGTTCGTCAAGCAGGACCTGCCCTTCATAAACCCATGCTAACTGGGCCTGATCGCCTGCTTGCCCTTCAAGTGCCGCATGATGACTCTCAAGAGGATCTGCTCCATGAGCTTCCCTGGCACTGAGGTCAAACTGACAGGCCTGTAGTTTCCCAGGTCAGTCCTCTGGCCCTTGTAGATGGGCGTCACATTTGCTAGCCGCCAGTCAACTGGGACCTTCCCTGATAGCCAGGACTGCTGATAAATGATGGATAGGGGCTTGGCCAGCACCTCTGCCAGTTCTCTCAGTACCCTTGGGTGGATCCCATCTGGCCCCATTGACTTGTGCACATCCAAGTGCCGTACCAGGTCACCAACCATTTCTTCGTGGATAGCGAGGGCCACATCCTGCTCCACATCCCCTTCTACCAGTTCAGGGTACTGGGTATCCAGAGAACAACTGGTATTGCCGCTAAAGACTGAGACAAAGAAGGCATTAAGCACCTCCACCTTTTCCTCATCTCTTGTAACTAAGTTTCCCCCTGCATCCAGTAAAGGATGGAGATTCTCCTTAGTCCTCCTTTTTGTGTTGATGTATTTATAAAAACATTTTTTGTTATCTTTAATGGCAGTAGCCAGATTGAGCTCCAGATGAGCTTTGGCCTTTCTAATTTTGTCCCTGCACAGCCTCGCCATATCCTTATAGTCCTCCCTAGTGGCCTGCCCACTTTTCCAAAGATTATAAACCCTTTTTTTTTTTTTCTCCTAAGCTCAAGCCACAATTCTCTGTTCAGCCAGGCTGGTCTTCTTCCCTGCCAGCTCGTCTTTGGGCATGTGGGGACAGGCCGCTCCTGCGCCATTAAGATTTCCCTCTTGAAGAGCGCCCAGCCTTCCTGGACTCCTTTGCCTTTCAGAACCGCCTCCCAAGGGACTCTACCAACCAGAGTCCTCAGCAGCACAAAGTCAGCCCTCCGAAAGTCCAATACAGCAGTTTTACTGGTCCCCTTCCTGGCCTCGCCAAGAATAGTGAACTCCACCATTTCATGGTCACTCTGCCCAAGACAGCTCCCGACAATCACATCCTCCACCAGTCCTTCTCTGTTTGTGAAGAGAAGGTTTAGCGGGGCACCAGCCCAGGTAGGCTCACTAACCAGCTGTGTCAGGAAGCTATCTTCCATGCTCTCCAGAAACCTCCTAGACTGCTTTCTCTGGGCTGTGTTGTACTTCCAGGATATGTCAGGGAAGTTGAAGTCCCCCACGAGAACCAGCGCTGATGATTTCGCAACTTCTGTCAGCTGCCTGTAGCACTCCTCATCCGTCTCCTCATCCTGGTTTGGCGGTCTGTAACAGACCCTGACCAGGATGCTAGCCTTGTTGGCCTCGCCGATCCTAACCCAAAGGGACTCAACCTTGTCATTCCCAGCCTCAGTTCTACAACATCGAGAGACTCTCTAATATAGAGAGCCACTCCACCACACCTTCTGTGCTGCCTATCCCTTCTGAAGAGCCTATAACCAGACATTGCAGCACGCCAGTCATGGGAGTGGCCCCACCACGTTTCCGTGATGGCAACCAAGACATAGCCTGCTTGCTGCACAATGGCTTCCAGCTCCTCCTGTTTGTTACCCATGCTGCGTGCATTGGTGTAGATGCACTTCAGCTGGGCCATTGCCTTATCCCCCGGCCTTGCTATTGTTCCCCCTGGCACAGCTCCAACAATCCTTGCTTCAGCCCCATCCCCCTTCTTACCTAGTTTAAAGCCCTCTCAATGAGCCCTGCCAGCTCCTGGCCCAGGATCCATTTTCCCCTAAAAGATAGGGACCTGTCTGTGGCCATCAGGACGGGTGTCGAGTAAAGTGCCCCATGGTCGAAAAACCCAAGATTTCTGTGTTGGCACCAGCCCCTGAGCCACGTGTTTAACAGGTGGGCTTTTCGTGTCCTCTCCGTACCTCTCCCTGCCACCGTAGGGATGGACGTAAACACCACCTGCACCCCCGCTCCATCCACTAACCGTCCCAGTCCCCTAAAGTCTCGTTTAATAGCCCTCAGGCTTCTCTCTTCAATGTCATCACTACCTGCCTGGACTATCAAAAGAGGAGAATAGTCAGAGGGGCAAACGAGGTTGGGAAGCTTCCTGGCAACGTCCCTGACCCTGGCCCCAGGGAGGCAGCAGACTTCCCTACGGGTAGGGTCAGGCCGACAAATAGGGCCCTCTGTTCCCCTGAGAATAGAGTCTCCCACAACAATAACCCTCCTGTCTTTCCTGATGGAGGCATTCCTGAGGCATGGAGTCGACCTCCTCGCCCTAGGCATCCTCCTGGGAACACCTGCTACCTCTTCCTCACCCACCGGTCTCTCGAGCTCCAGGGCCTCAAACCTGTTGTGTAAGGGCACCTGGGAAGGTGGGGCCGGAAGGGGAGGGCATCGCCTGCGATGTCGAGCAGGGACCTGTTCCCATTCCTCCTCAACTCCCAGATCCCCTCCCTCTGCCTGATGGCAACAGGGCAGGGGGTCCAACCCCATTTGGGGTGTCTCACCCCGGTACCTCTCCTTGAGGCCCTGCAGGGAGTTGCTCCACCAGTCTATCTCCCGCTCACACTCCCTGATATCCCTCAACCTCTCCACATCCTCCTTGAGTTCCGCCACCATGCGGAGCAGGTCATCCACCTGCTCACACCTCACACACGCAGTTTCTCTGCCTCCTGCCGATGGAGGAGGCAGAGAAGGCTCAGACACTCTCTGCATCCGGTGACCTGAACCACTGCACTTTTTAACGGGTAGTCGGTCTGGGTGCGTACCGACTTCCTGGAGAGAGCACCGTGCCTGGTGGAGACCATTATCGCCTCGCTAACGGCTGTCGTTGAGGAGGTGTTACGTATGGGCGGGGGAGAGCGCTCCGCCCTAGGGGCAGTTTTTGAACGGCCGGGGACGGGGCGCTGCTGGCCCCGCCTACGCCTCGTCAGCCTCCCTCACGAGGGCTGCCGGGTCCTTGCGGCTCCCTCCAGTAGGCTCGATGCCGGAAAAATTAGCCCTGCCTGGCCCGATCCCCCGCTCCGCTGCAGAACGCGTCTGCCCCGGAGCCGATCGTCTCGGCATCCTTTCAAGTCAGTCAGTAAAATATGAGAAGACTGCTGGTTCTATTTTGTATGTGCTACACCTCCACAAGTAACCCAACAGCGTATCTTACTTACTAAATAAAGATGCATAAGCAGCTGGTTTTTAATTGATATTTTATGAATAACTTGCTTTAATAATGCTTTAATCAATTCATCTCAATTTATAGTGTAAATACATCACAGTACACTATGTGTACAAAGGAAAAACATTATTCTTTTTACCAAACAGATCAAAAAAGGCACTTACACTTAGCAGTTACAGCTGCTATCTGCAACCTTATCAGCAGCTTAGGGTGTGCTCTGTGCTGACATCATACATGGGCTCCAAATGCTCAGTATGCATCCTTCCCTTAGTAGTGCAAAAAATACTCTAAAAACTGCACATTCTGATTGTTGTTGTTTTGATAATGAGAATTTATAGATAATTCATTACGTATTTTAATGAACAAGGTTTCCTGTACATGAAGCTTCAGATAGAATGTACTCTTTGCTATTTTCTTTTTTGTTTGTTTTGCTATTTTCTTTTTTGTTTGTTTTGTTTGTTTTGGCTTGTTTTTAATAATAAGTACTCCCTCGGTTTGGCCCCATAATTTGCAGGTTAGGAAAGGAAAATCCCAGTTTCTAATCTTTATTCTAAGGGCAACTTCAACATATTTAGGTGCTTAGGTGTAAGGACTATTTTTAGATTCAGCACATGGGGGACCCCCATCTAGGTTCAAATATTGGCTGGACTTCCCTGACTCCACGTGAAGACATGCCAGCAGGCTCTTATGAAGAGATGTGGCGAACAAGGCAGACGGGGCACGGCAGACGGGTCTGCATAAGCTCCATAGTTCCTCAGAGAAGTCTTCACCAATCCCTGGCAAAGAGCCCCAGCCTTAAGGCTGGAGAATCGTCTTGCCTCTTCCTTAATCTGCTCCAAGGAGTCTTTAATCACTTTATGGAAATAGCTAATTACAATTTGCCTAATGCTATGTAACATGACTAATACTTCTGTGCTTGTTTGAAAGATGCTGTACATTGAGAATATGAGTTTTTCTCTTGTCCTCTCCACAATAAAGAAAGATACCAATAACAAAAAAGACTCCAATAGTTTTGGGGTCCAAACAGTCCAAGTGTTTATCTGCTTCCTTCCACTTCTTGACTCTCCCAGTGGTAGGAACAGGGAGCAGTCCCATCCTGCAGTCATCTGATCCAGGGAACTTCTGACACCTCTTGGCTTTGTCCCAGTTACCTGTTTAAGTGTAGGTCAAGGAATCAGAATAATTCACTGAGGTCTTTCCCATAATGTTTTGGACTTAATGTGTTGTTATTCATCTGTTTTTATAAACTTTGTTGTTACAGTCAGTTCAAAGCAGCAGGGGATAGTGAGGGCAGAATGCCTTTCAAAGACACTTCTGGCTCTTTTCTATTTCTACAGTTCATATCCCACTTATCACAATGGCATCTAAGTACTTTTCAGTATTAAATATGACAATTACACTGATGTTTTTTCTAAACCTTTTGAAGCCTGCCACCAGTTGGCACAGCATCCTCTCAGGTGTTAGATATGGGCTATGAGATTGCCAATAATTTCAGAGGCAGAGAAAGCAGCAGTGTTTCAGCCCAGGGACTACCCAAATGTATATTCCTTTAGCCAGTGCATCAGTTTGCAATTATAAGATCTTATCTCAGAATGCTTCTACATGACAATTTTAATTGTTGTCAGAAATCTGGTGTGTGTGGACACAGATGAATTACACTGTTATACTTTCCAAGACAGCAGACAACAGATAAAGTGGGTGAAAATGTCAGATACCTGTGGAAAATTTATGAGAGTATGAGGCTGCTTTAAGATTTTATACTATTATTTGAATGCAAACCAAATATACATGGCAGGACTTTATTCTTCTCTTCATTACACTTGTCTATTGAAAATTACTAAAAAAAAAAAAAAAAAAAAAAAAAAAAAAGGAAGTTGTTTGAAGCCTATTAGCCATTTTATCAAATTTTGCTCCACATATGTTAAACAAATTTATCCTTGGAGAAAGTGAACCTTTTCATTAAGAAAACAAAGAGAATTTTTCCTTCCTTATTTTCCTGGTGCATCCATCATCCCTGTACCTCAGTGACAGTATTCCAGTGATGTTTAAAAAGTTCATTCTGAAAAATAACTGTTAATCAAAATGCTGATTTCCAAATGTTATTTGTGGGAGATTCTGAAATGTGTAGTTATAGATTGGAGAAGTTTGCCTTGCTATGTAAATTTATGTATGAGAGAATTCAAAAATCTGCCTTCAAAAATAGTAATGACTCAGAAAAGAACAATTTAACCTTCTCCACTCAGCAGGCTATAGACACATGAAGAAAGAAGGGGTTTAGTGGGCTATTGTCTCAGCTGGTATAAATTTGCATGGCTCTCAGCCAACTCTCAACATTGAACCCCCAGGTTCTTCTCTGACCAGCAGCTTTCTAACCACTCATCTCCCAGCCTGCAGCTCTGCTTGGGGTTGTTCTGCCCCAGGTGCAGGACCCGGCACTTGGCCTTGTTGAACTTCATACAGTTGGCCTCGGCCCATCAGTCCAGCCTATCCAGATCCTCCTGCAGAGCCTTCCTACCCTTGAGCAGGTTGACACAGGCACCTAACTTGGTGCCATCTGCAAACTTACTGAGGGTGCACTCTATCCCCTCATCCAGATCATCGATAAAGATGTTAAAAGACTGGCCCCAGTACAGAGCCCTGGGTGACTGGAAAGTGGCAGGATTTTGTTGTGCTTACATTATTGGTAAGTAATGTAATGTAATTATATGTGTTATGCTTACATTATTGGTAATTGCATGGTTTTCAAAAATGCCCACGATCCCTGTCATACTCAAAAGTAATGCTATGATCTCCCATTTGTATATCTGAAATAATGATCAGTTGATGTCCAGCTAAGGTTGGAAAAAATAATAATGGTACACTGTTAGGGATGTTCACTGTACACATACATTTGGCATGTTCTGATGAGTAAGTCCTTTATCACTACAATTGTCTAATCTCTTCCCATTTTCCTAAGCATCCCTAATGTCTTTAGGAGTACTAGGACAAAATTTTGACTAAACATAGAAAATGTAGTTATCTTTTTCACCTGTTTTTTTTTTTTTTTTTTTTATGATAGTAGTTGTTGACACTGGAAACAACGTATTTTGTGATATTCTCTTTTATTTTTAAAGGAATATAAAGATTTTGATTGTTATTGAATATTATCAAAGAAAACTTTAATATACTACTGTATTAATGCTTCTATAAAGTACTGAATATATACTAGAAATACGTACTACACTTTTTTTTCTACTCATCCATGCTGTTCAGTGTTTGAAATTCAGTTTCCTTACAAATCCTAGTTTTCAGAGACTAGTCTGGACTTCATATAAATTATAGAGTTCTGTAATTATAAATTATAGAGTACTTTACTATAGCAGAGGATGAATTTATTTTATTTTTTATTTTCTTGAAGTCGATATTCAACTATTTTACTTGTAGGACAGCTTTTAGTAAAGGTTTTATGGACTTTTTTGTTTGTTTGTTTGTTTGTTTGTTTGTTTGTTTTCCCAGAACTTTCTTTTCCTTCCTGCTTATTCTACATCAGCCTGAAATTCAAATAATTTAAGATATTTATAATCTGCAGATTTTGTTTTCATTTTTTTTGTTTGCTTTTGAGTTGGTGATTCATTAAACCACCCTCATGGTTCATTATTCAGTATTTCTGTATTGTTTCTATTCTATGTTTTATCTTCATCATCCAGACTTTGACTATTTATTTATTTATTTATTTTAAAGTATAAATGCACAACAAAATCCTGCCACACTGGTTTACGTCCAAATCTTCAGTGCAAAGTCTGTTCCTTTCATGAACTAGATGCAGAATCACTTAGTTGTTGGATAGTCTGAATCTTTTGATGATCACTGTATTTTATCCAAACTGATTGCTATTATCTTTGCCCTTTTCAACAAAATATACCCATGATGAAGCAGATCCTGCAGCCTTTCATACACTGGACTACTGGAGATGTTCATACATGTTTATAAATCCTGTAAACTTACAAATAAAAGTGTATATTCCAAAAGCAAAAGTAAACATTGGCTTAGACCTTTATACTCTTTTCCAGGCATTGTATGTTTGAGGTATTGAGCACATTAAACTATAAACTGCACTCAGGTTAACCAGGTTTGAACTGCTTGTTCATCAAAGTTGGTCTACTATAGTCAATTTTATACCCATCTACAAAAAGGGCACAAGAGAAGTCCCAGGAAACTACAGACCTCTTAATTTAACTTCAGACCCTCAAAAAGTTATGAAGATTATCCTGGAGGCAATTAAAGAACAAAGCAATTATCAGGCATTTTCAACATGGGATCATGAAGGGAAAGTCCGGTCTTAGTAGTTTGGTCTCCTATGATAAGATCACCTGTTTGGTAGATGAAGGGAAAGTAGTGGATGTAATCTTTCTGGATTTTAGTAAAGCCTTTGATATATTATGGCAATATAATATCATGGCATCCTTCTGTGCAAATTGTTCAACTGAGATGAAACAGGTTCACACTATGCTGGATGATGCTGGCCAGTAGAGCTCAAAGAGTTGTAGTAAATGGGGCCACATGCGGCTTCTGGTCAGTCACTAGCAGTGTTCCCCAGGGCTCAATTCTAGGATCCTTTCTATTCAACATTTTTATCAATGACCTGGCTACTGAAGTTGAATGCAGCCTCAGCATGTTTGCTGATGATACTGGGAAGTGCTGTTGACTCTCTGGAGGGATGAGAGGCTTTGCAGAATGATCTAGATAGACTGGAGCATCGGGTAGTCATCAAGGCATAATATTCAACAAAAGTAAATGCTGGGTTCTGCACCTGTAATGTTAGACACAGGTAGAAACTGGGAGACAAGTGCCTGGGGAGCAACTCAGTGGAAAGGGATTTGGGAATGCTGATCAACAGTAGGCTCAACATGAGTCAGAAGTGTGCCCTGGCAGCCAAGCGGGCAAACCACATTTTGGGGTGCATTAAACAGCATAGCCAAACAGTCAAAAGAGGTGATTCTTCTGATATATTTAGTGTTGGTCTAGCCTCACATTAAATATTGCGTGTAGATCTGGGCTCCATAATAGAAAAAGGAAGCTGAAATACTTGAAAGCATCCAGTGGAGATCAACAAAGCTGGTGAAAGGTCTGGAAGTCATGTGGAGAGGCTGAGGACACTTGTTCTGTCTAGTTTATAGAAAAGGAGGCTAAGAGATGACTTTATAGCTCTCTACAACTTCTTGAGGAGGGGAAATGGAGAGGAAGATGCTGATTTCTACTCCCTGGTAATCAATGAGAGGACGTGCAGAAATGGCACAAAGCTGAAAAAGGAAAGGGTCAGACTGAATATTGGCAATTTATTATTTTATTTTATTTTTACAGTGAGGATGGTCAACAGTGGAACAGGCTTCCTAGTGAGGTGGTTGGTGCCTCATGCCTGTCAGTGTTAAAGAGTTATTTGGACAATGTTATCATCAATATTCTTTAACTTTTGATTAGCCCAGAAGTAATCAGGTGGTTGGACTTTGCAGGTCCCTTCCAAATGAATCATTATAATTCTAATATTTATAATTCTAGTTAAAATTAGTCTTCTCAATATCTTGTAATGTCTTCCTGAATGACACATATTGACTCCTTTCTAGACCTTAGGAACTTTCTTAAATATGTATCTGTATCATAATGAAGAAACACTAAAAATGTATAGCAATGCTGAACGGAAGCCGGGGATTTTTCTTTCTAAGTCTTTTATCACTGTGGATCCTAGGCTGGGAAAGATCGGGTCTAAAATAGACACCTGGTAAAATAGAATATTTTAATGTTTCACAAAGTTTATCATTTGAAGAAAATTGCCTCATCTAAAAAATATAAATGCTTTTGCTATCTATGTGGGAGAAGCTTAGGAAATATAGTTTGAGGAGAAAAGTAAATCTTGTTATTAAGATATATGTAGGTCCTATTATTGTAGATGAAGGAAGAAAAATAATGAATCTGAGACATTCAAGGAGCAAAACTGTTGGAATTCACTGTATTTGTTTACATGAGCTTCAATGCTGTGAAAGAATAGATGTTAAAGTTCTCTTATTCATAAATCTGCTTTTTTGGGGGATTTTCTAAATTATTTAAGATTTATTGATTTAAATTATCATAAGGGTTTTATATTTATTATAAATACTTAATATGAGGTTTTCAAAATTGAAAGCTTTATTTTGACAGTATAAATAAAGCATGAAGGTGACCACGCTAAACTCTCTTCCCCAAAACACACTTTATCAGAATAAAGGATAGATATTCAAGTTTGACAAGCTTTCATTAATTTTAAGAAATAGCTACTAGCTTGTTAGGAACTTTTATGAGACTGCAGTTCAGTATAAACCAGTATAAATCAGTGCAGTTCTGGAGGAACTATGATGATTTATGCCATATGAAGTTATAGCCTATAGATTTACCCTTCTAGTGTCACTCTTGTAAATGTCATGTACCTTCAATTTGCACAGAAATCAAAGCAAGGTAAGAGGAAAAAAAAATCATATCAGTTGCCCTAGCAGGCTGTGGAAATGAACTTCTGAGCCCATAGGCTAATGAAAATATCCATGAAAATGAAAATCCATGCTAATGAAAATATTATTTTAAAACTTCTTGTGCACGTGTCACACTGTAGTTCAGAAGGTAAAGACCATAAGTCTATAAATCTGAATCCTGTTTCTATCCGTCATTGATTTACTGCTTTTATAGTAAACAGAATTTATATTTTAATGGTATAAAAATCCTGGTCATCTCATCTGGGTGGCTACAGCTCCCTTTTGCTTTTAACAGAAACCAGGATGTTACTGGGTTATATTGTCCAAAGTCTGCCCTTGTGTGGCATGGAGCTGTATGCTAGAACTTGGTATATTGTTATAGGTCTCACTTAAAGACGTAGTTTCTATGAATTTAGGGAAATCCATTCATTTGTTTGTCTTATGAGTTTGAGTTCATGACCATGGACTACAAATAATTTCCTCAGTCTATATGTTTTGACATTCTCAATCAAAGAGGTGAATGGTCTTGGCTAAGAGCTCTTTAGCCTCTTATAAAATAAAAATGCTACAGCATAATTATTTTAAGTGGAGCTAATTGCGTATGTACAGCAATAACATCTCCAGAACATTTTGTTGTTTTCTGTGTGTTACAAAAGCTGTGCACATTTAGCCATTCTGATTTGCTTTGTGCAACTGCTGTTCCTTACAAACAGGAATGTTAATTGAACAAATTTTAAGGAAAAAAAAAAATAAAAAAAATAATTTTCAGAAATTGAATTAATGTTCATGAATACTCACTGGGGAAACCTATTTTAAAAGGAATGCATAAATTCCATACAAGGCTACAATTACACAATTAGTTCAAATCAAGCAACAAACTGAAGTATTGGACTCAGGTTGTTCATGTTCACTAATTCGTTCATATTATTAAAACTGAACATAACTATTGCTACCCTTTATTTGCAGTATATTTGATCTACATGAACACCATTATATAAGCTGTCTGACCTGTGTTAAACCTTGTTATGTTGTAACATCACATAAGTTCCAGGTGGAATTGTATGAAAAATATATAAATATGCTGTAAGTATGGTTTCACAGGCTGTCATATTCAGGGTGAAATACATGGATAGAAATATGGAATTCTGGATTTATCATGTAAAACTGCTGGTATGTCACAGACATAATACATTACTGCAAGCCAAATTCTTGTCTCTTTGAAGGCAAAGACAAAATACCTGTCGTAATGAAAGAGCATGAATCACAGTTTTGAATATGTGAGCAAATTCAGTAGAGAAGTGGTGGTATTACCCAGCTGGGCAGCTGAGCACCACAACTGTTCTCTCACTCCTCCTCCTCCTCAGATTAAAAGAGGAAGCAAATACGACGGAAAGGGCTCAAGTGCTGAGATAAGGACAGGGAGATCACTCATCGATTATTGCCACAGGCAAAACAGACTCAGAGGAGGGAGATTAATAAATTTTATTAGCTATTACTAACAAGCTAGAGTAATGAGAAACAAAAATATTAGATAGATAGATAAAAATAAAATATCTTTCCTCCCATCCACACTCTTCTACCTCCTCCCCCTGAGCAGAGCAGGGGAATTGGGGATGCAGTCAGTCTATAGCACTTTGTCTCCACCACTCCTTCACAGTCACTCTCTGCCCCTGCTCCACATCTGGGAAGGATGCTGTCCTTCCCAGACTGTTCCTGTGTGGGTTTCCCACAGGCAGCAGCTCTTCAAGTACTGCTCCCACACGGCTCCGTAGCACGGGGTCCATCCGTCAGGAGCAAAGTGCTCCAGCACAGGTACCCCACAGGCAGCAGCTCCTCCCAGACCCTCTGCTCCTGCGTGGGCTCCTCTCCACGGGCTGCAGCTCCAGCCTGGGGCCTGCTCCTGTGGGGTCTCTCCATGGGCCGCAGCCTCCACTAGGCCACATCCACCTGCTTCACTGGGGCCTCCTCCACGGGCTGCAGCGTGGAGATCTGCTCCATGTGTGACCCATGGGCTGCAGGGGGACAGCCTGCTCCACCAGGGGCCTCTCCACAGGCCATAGGGGAACTGCTCTGTGTGCCTCGAACACCTCCTGCCCTCATGCTGCACTGACCTTGATGTCTGCAGGGCTGTTTCTCACTCTCACTCTCACTCTCACTCTCACTCTCACTCTCACTCTCACTCTCACTCTCACTCTCACTCTCACTCTCACTCTCACTCTCACTCTCTCCCAACTGATGTTGTGCAGCAGCTTTTTTCACTTTCTTAAATATGCCCTCACACAGGTGCAAACAACATTGCTTATTGTCTGGGCTATGGCCAGCAGTGAATCCCTTTGGAGACAGCAGAAACTGGCCCTTATCTAGCATGGGGCAGCTTCTGGATTCTTCTCATAGAGGCCACCCCTGCAGCCCCCCGCCCCCAAAACCCTTGACATGGAAACTCAATACAGAAGAAAACAAAGCTTTAAACTTTGACATATTTTTACTTAGGAGAAATGTCAAAAAATGCTTATTTCTAACTCAATGATTTTTTTTTTTTTTTTTTCTGACATTTTAATTGATTTTTATGTTCCTGAAAAAAAAAAAAAAAAAGAAAATCTTTTACACTACACTTAAAAAGTTTGTTGAGAAAACATACAATCTAATTTTATTGGTATTACAGCCATTGTTTCTCATTATAAAATTCAAAGCACTTCAGATAATTTTAATGAAGGTAATTGACAGTCATAATGAAAATGTCAACATGAACATTTGTATTTGTTGTTAAAATAAATAATACAATTGAAAAATAATTTTATGTATTGGCAGTGAGATCTATTTTGAAAAGCTTAAAAATATTGTTACAGTTGTTGAATTCCTTCATGTGAGACCAACAACTTGTTCTGTTAGCTATTATAAAAATACTGAATAAGATTACAATTACATTACAATTTATGTTCTTGAAACAAAAGTCAGTAAGAGGAAAGCAGATGAACTGTATTCCTCTAAAACCTTTACATAGCTTGGGAGAGTCAGAAAGAGAGAATGTGATAGAATGTAGCCTGATAAAAACATTAATGAATTTACTCTTCATTTTTTATTTCCTTGATTATTATTTCTGGCATATATAAACCTTTTTATTATTATTGTATGGGGTTCTCACTATTTAACTCTCAATTATCTACAAACAGTTTATTTTACATTACTCACTGCTTTGAATGTTATAAAATACCATGTCATTTTCTATGTAAAGATATTTCAAAGCAGCCTTGAAATAACATGGTTCTGATGGTTTACAATCAATGAGAGTTATTTTCAAAAATAAAATAAAATATAATAAAAATGTCAGTGTAGTTATGGGTGAACATTTAAACATTCCTTTAATTTTGGTAAGTGACATTACTCTGGAAAAAAAAAAAAAAAAAAAAAAAAAAAAAAAAATTTTGGCTAAAAAAAAAAAAAAAATTTTATTTTTTTTTTTAAAATAAAATATAAAAAAAAAAAAAAAAAAAAAAAAAAAAAAAAAAAGTGAGTCAGAATAAACATATCTCATTTTGCATAGTCTGGGAATCACCTGAATAACAGCAGCATAAAAATAAAAGTTAACTATAGTTGGATCCTAATATGGGATAAAATTTCAAGCACATCCAAACCAAATATAATTTTGCCTTTTTTTTTTTTTCTTCACATCTTTCTCACTCACTTCATACTCCTTTATGCATCAGACCTCATCAGTTCTTCATCTCTAAGCTCTCTTAATATCACAGATGTCTTTGACTGAAAGTGGGGATGGTTACTATTTCATGATCATTTCCTAACCCATTCAATTTTTGCAAATAAATTTTGTTGACAGAATATTTTAAATAATGATGACCAATAACAGATTGAGATGAAATAAAAATAATGTTAGTAACAGAATTTCATTACTATTACCACAGAATTGGGGTTCCATTTCTACAACACCTAAAACTGAGAACAAATGGCTGCTCTAATAAAAGACTTGACAGAATTCTTTTTTTACAAAGTCCATTATTTTCTCATTGGGAAGAAGCCATATGCTTGAAAATGTTTTTTTTTTTTTTCAAAACATTTTTTCATTTTATTTTTTTTTTTCAAATTCTGACAGAATGTCAGAAATTTAGTCTTAGTTATTGTTTTTTGATTCTTGTACTCATTTTAGAATCTCTTTAATGTAAGTATTATTATTTATGATATGGCCAACAACTTCTAGTAAAGTACAGTCAAAACAAATGAACATTCAGTTGCTACTGCAATATTAAAATTACTTAATAAGAAATATTTTATTTTATTTATTTATTTTTAAGAAGAAAGGCATTTTATTTCCTCTGGCCTTAACTAAGTTGTGTTTGAGAGCTGAAGCTATGGTCTTCAACATTAAGCCTGTGGGTTGAAGGATACTGAAATGAGACTATTTAAAGCGGAGTCAACTTTTGCTCTGGACTCGGTATATACAAATATAAAGTTATGAATATATACAAATAATTCTGCATAGCATATACAGTGGTCATAGCTTTCTTACTGACATGACAAATCCTCTGCACATTCATAGGCCAACTCCACCTATAGAAATGCCAACACAAAGAGTAGCCAGTCTTTTCCTTTTCATCTATGAGGCATCCTTCAGACCAAATTCCTTTCCTTAAAAGTACATTGCAGGGGCAGTTTTTGTGCCCTGAACTAGGTGATTATATAGACAAAGAAATGCTACTCACCATTTACAGCTGTCTGAAATGCTACATAAATATGTATGGATCAAGTCACATTACAGAGCATGATCAGAGAATTAATTACATATTTGAGTTGTAAAACAACTGAATATGTGCTCCTAAGTTTTTACCCCACTGTACATTCCAGAATTGCCAATTTATTTTGCTTTTTATGATCTCAGAGAGAGACTGGGCTCATGCAGAGAAAGTAATTCTGATAAATACACACTTCTCAAACTGCACTGCCTTATAAGCCATCAAAGCAATTTGAAAATCAATTTGATGTTTGACAGGGAGCCAGTCTATTCCCTTCAGGATACAAGTGACATGCTGAGGCCACTTAGTGAGAGGAAAATTCTGACGATGCCATTTTGCCCAAGCTGGAGTATTTGCAATATTTTCTCAGAAAGATCATAAAATCAGATTTGATAAGATTCTAACCTGGAGGTTAAAGTTCAAAATACTGGCTGCAGCTTTAACATGTACCCTCAACTGGAGCAGCTGGTTTCTAAGTAGATGATACCACTGCATTTTCTTTTTTATTTTTCCCTACAGATATGATAGGACTATTGATGGATTTAGCGAAGTACTCATGAGTTCCAAGGCATTTTTTATTAAGCAACCAGGCATTAAAAAACTAGAGAGTTATGAGAAAAAAAAAAAATATATTATTTTGTTGGAGTCATTCACTGCATAGATACTTTTAAAGCATACCTACAGAGATGACTTAAAAGATTAATTATTGAGAACAAGACATGGTTTTATTTATTTATTTGTTTTCATCTGTAAAGTAAGTGTGTATCAGATTATTGCTTTTCATTAAATATTTCCTATTGGAAGTTGTCATTTTGTTTTTATGGACCATTTTGAATTGCTATTTTGAATTATATTTTTCTAGATTGGAATTTTTCTAGATCTCCAGCAACTTTATAAATATATTTATATAGCAACATATAAGTATATAGCAATATATAAATATATTTATATTTATACAGCAACATTAAAATAAGTAACATTACATTGATTTACATGAAATGAGGTATAGACCTGAGGTATAGTCTGTGATTTTAGTTGAAAGACTAAAGATTTCTGGAGTTTTTTTAAATTACAAATAAATAAATTACAAAATTTTAAATTAGAAATTAAAAAATTAGAAATCAACAAAAATATGGAAAAGCTTTAAAATCTACAAACACTCATATTGAAATTAAACATAAAACTGTGGGTGACATTGCCAGGCTGGACAGTATTTTTCATAATTATCTGCAGGTCACAGATGGGAATTCTGATGGACATTCTGAGACATGAAACAGTCAAGGCATTTGTCCAAGGTCACACAGGAAGCCTGTTTCAGAACTAGGAATAAAACTGCTTCCCTACTCCATCCTTACTAACATCTATCTTTTCACTAAGTCACTCTACTGCCACAAGATGGACTGCTTTCCTGCTAAGAAACAAAAACAAGAAAATATCATTTTGACACCAGCTGACAATGAGGGTGAGTAAAGAATTAGTGTGTCAGCTACTACTCTAACTTCTGCTTCAGCTAGACATGCAGCATAATGTCATTTAAAATTCTGTTGATTTACTGATATATGTTTTCTCCTATTTATTTCCTATAGTCTGCCATGTCACTTGGGTAATTTATTTATTTAAAGCTGTAGCTGTTATTACACTTGGGGCCACCTAACTGTATTTTCCTTATCTTTAATGCTTCTGCACTTAGCTGTGCATAAAGAACTCCAAGGAAAAGAGAGTCTACTTTGCCATAAATCTTGTGCATAAAGATTGCTTTAAACTCTGGATATATTTCTAGGGAAGGGAAGGCAGACACCTACAATTGTCTTCCAAGCACTTTGCCTAATCTTGTCAACAGTGTCAGAATGATACATTACTAGTGTAGTTGTAAACTGGTTAACAAAGTTAGCACTGCAAGGCAGTGGAGAATGTGATTACTAGAACTATTGCAACACTTCCTGAAATGCAGCTGTGCGATCCAGACCCAGAAAAAAATCAGAAGGAGCAAACTGACAAAGTGTGAGTTACCTCACATGTGGTACCATTCTGCATTATACCAAAAAGAATGACCAATGAAGAAAAACAAAGCTTTGCTATATAAATATAATATAAAGAAAAGTGATCTTGATAATGATAAGGAGAGCTTACTTGTTCTTTGACTACAGAGATGTTTGCTTTTAATGAGTGTTAAAATATATTTTTTTATTTCACACAGTTCCCAGGCTGCATGTATCTGCTTCCTCTTGCTTCTCCGTAATATACAGCTGTTCACTCAGGTCAAGTTTGGGTCTGCAAATCATATTATTGCTTTACTAAGTTTTACTGAACCATCTGCTTTCACCTCTTGGTCTTTGTGCTAATGGGTTTTCAATTATTCTGTTAATTTAAGTGAGAAGTAACTCATTCTGCTCATGCAGATAACTCATTCATGCAGTAACTCATTCTGCTCAATGCTAGTTCTTCTGTGTAACTTTGCATATAGGCAGCCCAGTAATCAGTGGCAAATGAACAGATCTTAATATTAGAAAAAAGTTAGTTAATACTATGACAGCTTAGAATTTCACATAAGGTAGGGGTCAACAAGAAGGCAAAATCATTTAAATGGAGAGTCATCTACAAAGGAAATTTGTGTTCATAAATTAAATAGAGAATCAAAATATATAAAGTGTACTGTACAGTTCAGAAACTATTTTTATAGTGCTGTAATGCAAATCAATAATCTGGTTCTTACTCATTCCCTTGTATTAAAAAAGAAGCATACCAAATGTACATATTACATTGGAGAAATTATATATGATGTGAAACATCCTCAACATAACACTAAACAAACATCAACTATACATATATATATATAAAAAAATGCATAACGTCAAATCCTGAGATACTGTTATGTACAGAATTATAGTACAAGTAGGCTCCACAAAGACAAATCTAGGCAGTGGGATTTTTCATTTGCTATTTTCCATGGAAAAGAACAAGACTTTCTTGCAGATCTTTACATACGAAATAGTACATGGTGTGCATAAATAAGGGTGAGGTGAATCGGTCAACTTTCAATAAGAACTACAAGCTTAATCCTGTCATGGGAGAGCAGAAGAGAATGTCAGTTGCATTAAATACCCTTTCGCCTGCTTGGCAATCAGTAGTTCTACAAGTAAGCCTGCAATTGTATTAACTGGAGAAGTCAAAGAAAGACCCCAGAGTAACTGCAGCAACAACTGCTACTAATAACAGTAATTTTAATGCTGAAATGCTGGAGTGCTTACCTTTAGCCTTAAACTCAAGGTACTTACTTTGTCATTTTCTTTGTTAATTTTTGGGCTATTGATATTCAGTATGAAATTAAACCTGAAATGTATGTAGTTAATGAGGAGGTATTATTCAACAAGCACCAGAGCAATCTTGTTTAGCCCATTTTTAATAAATCTTAAAAAAAGACAAGGTTTAAAGGAAAAGCTGTGAACATTATCTGTTATTATGATTTACTGTCAAGAAGACTCTACATGACTGCTAATCATCTAGAAAATTATCAGTGTAGCAGGGACTTAAACTGAAGATCAAATTCTGATGTTGCAAATGAGGAAATACAGTGTGACTGAACAATGAATGAACATGAGTTTAATACACAAGGGTATATTACATCTAATAATGAAATTTGAACATCAGGTACCACCTTTGCCTATGTTGTGGCTTAACCGCAACAGGCAGCTGAGTACCACACAGCCATTTTCATCCTCCCAGGTGGGATGAGGGAGAAAATCAGAAAGGTAAAATTGCAAGAACTCATGGGTTGGGATAAAGACAGTTTAACATGTAAAGCAAAAGCCTTGCATGTAACAAAAGAAAAAAAAAAAAAAAAGAAAAAAAAAAAAAAGAGTTTGTTCACTACCTCCTGGTGTACAGCCTTGGCAGGCAGGTGTTCAGCCACTTCCAGGAAAGCAGGGACCATCATGCATCATGGCTTCTTTGGAAGAAAAACACCATCACTGCCAGCGTCCCTGGCTCTTCTTCCCCTTTACCCTAGATTTTATTACTGATTTTATTATCATATGATGTGGGACATCCCTTTGGACAACCTCGGCCAGCTGTCCTAGCTGTGTCCTCTCCCAGCTCCTGGTGCACCCCTACCCTCCTTGCTGGCCAGGCAGCATGAGGAGCAGAAAAGGCCCTGACTCTGTGTAAACACTGCTCTGCAGCAACTGAAAAACTGGTGTGTTATCACCAGTATTTTCATCAAAAATGCAAACCACAGCATAGTGTGAGCCTCTCTGAAGAAAACTAATTCTATCCCAGCCTAAACCATAAGAGTTTATCACCAAAATAGTATAATAATTTATTGAGAGAACTAGATTGCTGTTAAAGCATGTAAGGAGGTAAGAGATGAGGGGAAGACATTTTCTTACCTGTCCACAGTTTGTTCACTTTACCTTCAAAAAAAATATTGCACTAATAAAATGATTTAGTATTCTTTATGAAGGAAGCCTTTCTGTTCCACACTGGCCAGCTATTTAACAAGAAAGACCCCTTACAGTAACCACATATTTTTGCTTTCTTGTTCATTAAGGATGTATTTTTATGAACAAACCTTGATCTTATCCTTGTGATCATATTAACAATGCCAAGGAAAAACATAGTGAGATTAAAATCAGTACTTCTACTACACAGAAAGGAAGACAAGGTCTGCTAAGCTTAACCACTTAGGGCTAGCCTACACCGTAATAATAATAAATCCTCAGTACGGACAAGATACAGCAATGAGAAAAGTTATGTGCATCTAGCAGTGGAGTTTGCTTGAGACTGCCCTTCCAACATGAGCAAAATTTACCAGGGCTGCTACACCTGTTTCCAAAGAGAATAAGTTGTTGAGTCAATACTTTAGTAGAGGATTCTAGATGAGAACCAATTTTCTTCCTGTCAATAATATATCTTCCAGTTAAAATGAAAAACAAACAAGATCTAGAAATATGTATCAATAAAATGAATCTTGGTTGATCTAAGGTTGTTTCATTTCTCCTTTGGTTTCACTGATTCATCCTGGTCTAATTATTTTAATACAGTGACAGCGAACAACATTTTCTGTGAAGCAGCTGCTGCTGGAGTCCTCGCTAGCTAGCAAATTCAGCATAAAGTGTGTGCCAGAAGTGCTCTGAGAATCTGTGTATGCCACGGCATGTCCATCTGCTATATACAACACATGCCAATCTTTTCAGTATGCACTGAAAGACAAGTCTGAAGTGTAGGGAAGCAGAAGAAATTAAATACAGAATCTAAATAAGACATTGTATAAGATTACCAATAAATCTTTATTTATTTATTTATTTAATTATCATTATTATTATTATACATCCTTTCACTTTATTTCTTGATAGGGTCAATGACCATAGACAGAAATTTCTCCATGGGTACCATTTTCTAATCACAAGATACAAGTATCTAACTTTGCAGCATGGTGCATATTATGCATGTTAGGGTATCAACCTTTCCAGTTTCCTAAAATAAGCAGGATTAGAGCTGCCAACTTCTGCTATATACTCCTGCTGCTCTGGTTATGATTTCTGGCATACAATTCAACAGCAGAAATATGTCTTTGAAATTCTGATATTACATGGAAAATAGGACAATCTATATCAACTGTTAAAAATGAGCCAGAGTGTATAAAATTTGCATACTGATGAATCTCTTTGCATTTGCATAGTGCCACTGCAAATAACTGTTATAATCTATAGCACCCAAATCCATGTGTAGGTCAATGCAGAGACAGAGGAGCTGTCTAGAAAACCAATCAACTGCCAACCAACCAACCAGCCAACAACAGACTATTTGGTTTCCAGAAAAAAAACACTCAAGTAACACCTCAGTAACTGTTTACCACTCTACAGCTATGCAACTGAGCTTTACATGCTGATTAATATGTGGATTTTTCCTTTGTCCATCAGAGCAGTTCTCTAATCATAGAATCATAGAATGGTTTGGGTTGGAAGGGATCTTAAAGATCATCTAATTCCAAACTCTCTGCCATGGGTAGGGATGCCTCCCACCAGACCAGGTTGCTCAAAGCCCCATCCAACCTGGCCTTGAACACTTCCAGGGATGGGGTAACCACAACTTCTCTGGGTAACCTCTTCCAGTGTCTCACCACCCTCAGAGTAAAGAATTTCTTCCTAATATCTAATCTAAATCTACATTTTTTTTTTTTTTTTTTTTTTTTTTTTTTTTTTTTTTTTACTTTAAAACCATTACTCCTTGTCCTATCAGTACACTCCCTGACAAATAGCACATCTCCTGCTTTCTTGTAGGCCACATTGTTACTGAGGACCACTATAAGATCTCCCAACAGCCTTCTTCCTCCATGCTGAACATCTCTCAGCCTCTTTGATCATTTTTGTGGCACTCCTCTGGACTCATTCTGTTATGTCCATGTCCTTCATGTACTGGGGGCCCCAGAGCTGAATTACAACACACATCTTAGTCATATTTAAGCAAGAAATTACAATTCTCAAAAACTTAAGAAAATTCATAATAATAGGTACCAAGAAGAAACTACAAACACTTTGGCAGTCTGGTAGAGAAACAATACAGTCATAGCATTTAGGCACAACCCTGTGTTGTGAAACTAGTGTGTCAGAAGAGCACAGGAAGGAATTTAGGGTGTGATCATCTCACTGTCATATGAGTTCCAGTCCTTGTGGAAGGTGAGTAGAGGTACCCAGAGAAGGCAAAGACTTTGATCTTGCTTTCCCTGTCTTATTTTATTTATTCCAAGGTCTCACTTTAGAAGGTTACAGAAAGTGGTGTCTGTATTTTAGATATATTTCAGTATGCTTCTCTGAGGGGTTACATTAATTTGTCATTTGTATTACAGCAGGAAACAACCTTGATTCAGTCTGGTAGCACAGCTGTTTTCAGGGATTTTCATCACTTCATTATGCTATTTTTTTAATTTTATTTATTTATTTATTTATTGTGCAAGAAATGAAATGCAAATCAGTTTGGTCAGTGGTTCTCTTTCCAGTGTCTGTGTTTTATACTGAAAATGGTGAGCAGAGTTGTATCTTTCCCAAAGGTATTTTATACATAAAATCAAGGCCAAAATTCAGTGTTCATTTAGATCTCATGGGAGATAAAAGCTCTTGTTGAGTTCAGTGTGAGATTTCATTTTGGATGGCCTGAGTTAAAGTTTCTGGGCTAGCTTTTTGCTTTGTGGTCTCTTGGACAGGCCAAGCATCTTTCTGTAAAGAAGGTGATAGAGTTTTTGATGTTACTATTATTACTTGAAATACTAGTTAATCTTTTTATTTTTTTAATGCATAGTATTGCCTTTTCTGCATATAATTACCAACATTTTTCACTGTATTACCATAACTATTATTTCACCCAGAATTCTCTAATATTTGCACTTTTCATCCTTTAGTCCGTCCTCCATTCCAGCTCTTCCTGAAACTCCCTAAAACGTCAATTTCCACTGCTGTTAATGTGATTTTTTTTTTTTCTTTATTTTTCTGGCAAAAATATTCATCTTAAATTCACAAAATCTTTTCATTTCACTGGGAATAGTAAACCTGAACAGATCATGTAGGAGGCTTTAGTTAAACAGTAAACACTTTAGTTAAACTATTTTTTGCTATTGCTATTCATGGTCTCTGTCACATGCTTTTTATTTAAACTTTCAGTTCAACCACTTATGTTATGAATAAGTATGCTGGATATGCATAAGTATGCATAAAGGACTATGTCTGCAAGAGAATCCAACCTGAAACAAATCTTGCTCAATCCAGATAAATGTTTGTTTATTTTCTTCATGCTTTCTAACTTGCAAGCCAAATGAAGTGAACAATTCTAATGGCCATCCTAACCTATAATTAGTATATTTTCCCTTGTTTATTATTTTATTACTGTATGTCAATATAGTGGTTGGCATCTCTATTAAAAAAAAAAAAAAAAAAAAATTATATTGTGCAAACTTAAATTTGTAAGGGAAATCATGCAACTGTAATTTACAATCATGTAAAATAGCAATATCTAGAAATATCTTATATATTATAAATTATGAATACATATTATATATATATCTATAATACATATATTATAAATCTTTTATATTATTTTAAAATAGCAAATATTTTTTCCAGTTACATGTATATTTTTATGACCTTATCTCTCTCATACATCCAATCTTCTTTTAATATTTTCTTTCTTTCTTTTGGTTTTTCCATTTAGTCTTTTGCATATCTCAAATGTACTGACTTATGTTTTCTTGCTAGAAAAGGTCAGCAGCTGAAAATAGGACCCATAGTGATTTGAACACTAAGTACATGATTTTAAAGAACCTTGGCATATATTTATCTTCAGCTGTTTGACATACATTATGAAACCACTTGCCTGTGACCTTTTTCATGTAACTTAAAGACTAAAATGTACTTGTTTCCCAGTTTCCTTTCCCAATTGGGAAACTCTAATGAGGACAGACGATAGAACAAAATGAATCCATTCTCACAAGGCATTAACCAGGAATGAGGGCTAGAACAAAAGCAATCATTTCATGCAACAACCTTTCTCTTTTGATCACAGATGCTTTTAGGAGACAGTAAAGAACACATTTTCCAAAGCTCAGTGATTGTACTGATGTTCAAGTTTATCTAGGCACAAGGGAAAAGCCTTGCAATGAAGTACAGAAATTCTGGAATCATAAGCACTTTCTGACAGGATGACCTTCACAGTCTGACAAACTATTTCAGCAGTTAGAGACTCCAAGTATGAATGACAGAAATCATCAGAAGCTACTAGGAATTGGACCTTGCCAAGACAATGTGACAGTCTGACCTTCTGACTCATTGATCCCAACAAGTCTGGACAGTCAGAGCAGTGATGAAAGCCATCAATAACCACTTTAAGTAGTAGCAGGCCAAAATATCAAGATAATTTGACCTTCTAGTTTGGGAATCCTCACAAGGCCTACACAGGGGACTGTCCCATTATAAGAAAAATGAATGCTCACACTTGGTTGGCATTTAGGAAAAGCATACAAGACATACAGACATGGAATTGCCAACTTTGAATGTCTACACTTAGAGAGACAAGACCTGCTTTTTCTTTGTTTCTTTGTTTGTTTTAGCTTTAGTTTTATTTTATTTTATTTTATTTTAATTTGTTTTTCTAAACAGAGATCACTAAATCACTTATTTTCTATTAAGGAATTTAGCTATGTTCTTGCAGAAGAGTTTAGCACCTCATGCTGCAATCATATGAACTGTGTAAAACAAGCCACTGAATTAACTTCAATGTAATTCATTCAGTTCTAAATATAAATAATATATATATGATATATAAAAATTAAAACTCTATAACATAATACATAACACAAAATTCCACTTCAAATTCTTGTTGAAAAAGCAATGCTATTATAAACATACTATTCACTTCCATGAATTAGTGAAAACAATAAATATTCTTCCATTCTGCTCATGAATCATTTTAAAACCTGTGTTGTTCCCTGTTTACAAAGATCTTGAACACACTAAACATGTCACTTACTCTATAAAGATTACAGATGGAATGCAGAATCACACACACTTTGGATTTTGGCAGGGTTTTTCTCAGTTCCAGGTTATGATGACTTGTTTTAGTTCTGCTTATACATCTTGACTCATTAAGCTGCAACAACTAAAGAATGAGACTATGGAGTCTCGTATATACCTACCTGAAAGGGGCCTGCACATATAGAGAATTGTCTATTATGTTTGATTGAGGTCTACTTTATAACTGCATACTTTTTGTAAACAGCTAACTATTTCACTTGATAATTCACTAAAGGTTTAAGAATACCTGTTAAAACAGATTACAGAGGTAGTTGTTCTTACCTACAAATGTGGTAGGTAGTGGAAGGTCCTATGAGTTCCTGGAAGATTATTTCTTAAAAATGACAACAGCAAAGCCAGTCCTCACTCAAGACTGTAATAATACCATCATTAATAACAGTCCTGAGAAGGATCAGGTAGAACAACAAACTGTAAATGTGCCAGGAAACTTTGAATGTGATACTATTTAGGCACGGTACATTATCATGCATGGTATATTAAAAGTAGATTGCATAATAGTAGCTCCTGTGGATGCTATTCTTTTGATGGATGTTAACATATACCATGTGTCAACAGCTGTTCATTTTCAAAAGTTATGAGAATAAGCTTAACTGCATATAAAACCATGCTCACTGATACCCAAGCCAGATGACTTGATTTCAATAAGATCAGATCTGTCTTTAACATGCATGCTGTTTATACGGGGTGGGTGGTGCATGTTCAATGTGATTGGATACCTTTGTTTTGGAGGTTTAGAGAGAAAACATGAAAACATAGTCAAAAACAAACAAACAACAACAACAAAACACCTTACAGAAATAAAAATTAAGAAGTAGAGCTAGGTTACCTATTTTATTGGAATGATCTCATGAAGAAGAAATTCCATTATCCTTTGAGAAAGTATAAGACATTGTCTTACCCATACAATGGCCTAGAAAATGGAGATAGATAGAGATATAGGTAGACAGATATATATGTATCTTTAAATAAAGTATTTTTTTTTTCAGTCTCACTTCAGGATGCGTAATTCCTTTTCACCCTTATGCTAGAATGAGTCAAATAATTTGCACAAAGTGTAAAAAGTCCATGTGCAGTGTGGAAGGAGAAACATATTGATACAAAGAGAAGATCCAAGGAGATACCAAAAACTCAGTCTTCCTGAAAATTGTTACAGTGTCCAGGGCAGGTGCAGAATCTCCATAGAGATCTAGGGAGCCATTTTAATTTTACAGGCAGAATCGTCTCATGTTTTCAGCTGGTATTTGGTACACAAAACACCAAAGAGTATTGTCTAAGATAGGCAAACAGCTATTATTATTATTATTATTTGCAATTCCTTGTTAAAATGAATACTTTGTCATAAATGCTTTAAATATTCTGTACTTCATCATATTTTTAAGTTATAAGTTCATACTTATCTGTACTATAGAAAACAGAAAAAAAAGCAAGAATTGCTTAGAATGGGAATAAAATATTGTCAATTAAGTTCTTATAGTTCATATGATCCAAATCACAAATGAATTTATAATTTTAAAAGTACTGTTTTGTTTTAAAGCTAGAGCAATGCCGTATGATTTTATTTTGAAGATGAGATTTATTACCATAAGAAAAAATATTTCATAAAGAATTAAATGTATTTGAGACAAGTTAGTCTCAAAGGAATAAACTTGCAATCCAGAGAGACTGATGCAAAGAATAAAAGCTTCTGCAAGGATTTACTGGACTATCTCTATCCCTTTTTCTTTTTCTCTTTCTTTTTCTTTTTCTTTTTCTTTTTCTTTTTCTTTTTCTTTTTCT
>CM021732.1:101959859-101985253 GCA_011075105.1 Heteronetta atricapilla
TGGTGGAGGATGTGATTGTCGGGAGCTGTCTTGGGCAGAGTGACCACAAAATGGTGGAGTTCACTATTCTTGGCGAGGCCAGGAAGGGGACGAGTAAAACCACTGTATTGGACTTTCGGAGGGCTGACTTTGGGCTGCTCAGAACACTAGTTGGTGGAGTTCCTTGGGAGGTGGTTCTAAGGGGCAGAGGGGTCCAGGAAGGCTGGGAGCTCTTCAAGAGGGAAATCTTAATGGCGCAAGAACGGTCTGTCCCCATGTGCCCAAAGATGAGCTGGCGGGGAAGAAGACCAGCCTGGCTGAACAGAGAATTGTGGCTTGAGCTTAGGAGAAAAAAGAGGGTTTATAATCTTTGGAAAAGTGAGCAGGCCACTAGGGAGGACTATAAGGATATGGCGAGGCTGTGCAGGGACAAAATTAGAAAGGCCAAAGCTCATCTGGAGCTCAATCTGGCTACTGCCGTTAAAGATAACAAAAAATGTTTTTATAAATACATCAACACAAAAAGGAGGACTAAGGAGAATCTCCATCCTTTACTGGATGCAGGGGGAAACTTAGTCACAAGAGATGAGGAAAAGGCAGAGGTGCTCAATGCCTTCTTTGCCTCAGTCTTTAGCAGCAATACCACTTGTTCTCTGGATACCCTGAGCTGGTAGAAGGGGATGGGGAGCAGGATGTGGCCCTCACCATCCATGATGAACTGGTTGGTGACCTGCTACGGCACTTGGATGTGCGCAAGTCGATGGGGTCGGATGGGATCCACCCAAGGGTACTGAGAGAACTGGCAGAGGTGCTGGCCAAGCCCCTATCCATCATTTATTAGCAGTCCTGGCTATCGGGGGAGGTCCCAGCTGACTGGCGGCTAGCAAATGTGACGCCCATCTACAAGAAGGGCCAGAGGGCAGACCCGGGGAACTATAGGCCTGTCAGTTTGACCTCAGTGCCAGGGAAGCTCATGGAGCAGATTATCTTGAGAGTCATCATGCGGCACTTGAAGGGCAAGCAGGCGATCAGGCCCAGTCAGCATGGGTTTATGGAAGGCAGATCCTGCTTGACGAACCTGATCTCCTTCTATGACAAAGTGACGTGCTGGGTGGACGAGGGAAAGGCTGTGGATGTGGTCTACCTTGACTCAAGCAAGGCTTTTGACACCGTCTCCCACAGCATTCTCCTCAAGAAACTGGCTGCTCTTGGCTTGGACTGGTGTATGCTTTGTTGGGCTAGAAACTGGCTGGATAGCCAGGCCCAAAGAGTTGTGGTAAATGGAGTCAAGTCCAGTTGGAGGCCAGTCACTAGTCGCGTCCCCCAGGGCTCGGTGCTGGGGCCGGTCCTCTTTAATATCTTCATCAATGATCTGGACGAGGGCATTGAGTGCACCCTCAGTAAGTTTGCAGATGACACCAAGTTAGGTGCGTGTGTCGATCTGCTCGAGGGTAGGAAGGCTCTGCAGGAGGATCTGGATAGGCTGCACCAATGGGCTGAGGTCAACTGCATGAAGTTCAACAAGGCCAAGTGCCGGGTCCTGCACCTGGGGCGCAATAACCCCAAGCAGAGCTACAGGCTGGGAGATGAGTGGTTGGAGAGCTGCCAGGCAGGGAAGGACCTGGGAGTGGTGGTGGACAGTCGGCTGAATATGAGCCAGCAGTGTGCCCAGGTGGCCAAGAATGCCAACGGCATCCTGGCTTGTATCAGAAACAGTGTCACTAGCAGGGCTAGGGAAGTGATTGTCCCCCTGTACTTGGCTCTGGTGAGTCCGCACCTCGAGTATTGTGTTCAGTTTTGGGCCCCTCGCTACAAGAAGGACATCGAGGTGCTTGAGCGGGTCCAGAGAAGGGCTATGAAGCTGGTGAGGGGCCTGGAGAACAAGTCCTACGAGGAGCGGCTGAAGAAGCTGGGCTTGTTCAGCCTGGAGAAGAGGAGGCTCAGGGGCGACCTTATAGCTCTCTACAGGTACCTCAAGGGAGGCTGTAGCGAGGTGGGGGTTGGTCTGTTCTCCCATGTGCCTGGTGACAGGACGAGGGGAAATAGGCTTAAGTTGCGCCAGGGGATTTTTAGGTTAGATGTTAGGAAGAACTTCTTTACTGAAAGGGTTGTTAGGCACTGGAACAGGCTGCCCAGGGAGGTGGTGAAGTCACCATCCCTGGAAGTCTTTAAAAGACGTTTAGATGTAGAGCTTAGGGATATGGTTTAGTGGGGACTGTTAGGGTTAGGTTTAGAGGTTGGACTCGATGATCTTGAGGTCTCTTCCAACCTATAAATTCTGTGTGTGATTCTGTGTGTGATTTTATTCCTCTTGTTCATTGGTGTCCATTTTTAAGGATTGCATAAGGCCAGCTGAAAGGTCTGGGACAGAGCTTATTGGAATCAATGGAAAAATTCCAATTGTTTTCCATTTTGTGTCATGTCCTAAGATAGTATGGACCACTCAACAGACAATCTGGTCATTTCTATCCTTTTGTATAAGGAAATTTTTGAGCCATTGAAAATTGAAATTGAAAATTTTTGAGCCATTAGTTCCCTAATGTCCCTAATCTGGAGCCGTGTTTTATGAGTTCTAATAAATCTTCTTAATCTTAAAGAGAGGCATTATCTAGATAAGGACAATTCTACTAAAAATATGGGGGTGTTGCTGATTTAGTTTACCTTTGTATTCAATCAGTTGAGAAAATAATTAGGAGTTTTTCCCTTCATTTGTTGTGTTTCATGACAAAATAGTAATTTGTTAATACAGTTGCTATTTGGAGCCATAACACAACTCTTTCTGTCTGGAAGTGTTGTGTGGATTCCTTCTGAGTTCTAATTACTTTTTATGGATCAAATGTAAGAGAACTATAATGCAAAAACTTTGAAGTCTCTTTCTGAGCTCTGGTATTTTGCATGTCAGCTGTCTCTCTGAAGCTCCACTAGTGATGTGTAAACTAAGCATTTTTTTCCTGTCATCTTCCCTTCCAGATCTGGTAATAATGAAAATATCAGATACTTTAAACATAGATATATGTATTCTTATACATATTCTTTTTTTTTTTTTTTTTTTCAATTCAGACTTGTTCTATATTCTAGATGTCTTTGTTTCATACTGCTCAGAAATAAAACTTAGAGAACAAGGATGTTGAGAAGTACATCATGTCAGATTAAAGATGAGGGACTAAGAAAAAATAAACACATAGAAAGGCCTCTCATTTTCTGTCTTCTCTCTTAAATATACAAATATAGCTTTCAAAAATACAAATACAGCTTTCTAGCTTTCTGCAGCACACTCTGATTTTTATAAGGACCATTGTCATCTTTAAAAGGTTAGTTTAAGCTATAGTATCACTAAAGTATTTATTCAGCACTGAAAGGATTCAGTGAAGTTGAATCCTTCACAGTACAGACTGTCCCATGCTGGAGTGAATATTACTTGTGCATTGGTAGGACTCCACACATCAAACAGCTATGAGGGCCACAGAGAAGCAGAAACAGTGCAACAGAATTTCCACTGGACCAAGAAGTAGTTTTAGAGGTGTATAAGGTGACATCAGAGTAGTTAGTTTTCTTGGTATCCTCCCTTCTACTGAAGAGCTGCATCAAAGCCTCCTGTACACTAAGGGTAAAATCAGAGAGATTGGTATTCACTCAGATTCTTTACTCCTTATACAGGAATTCATCTCCTTATAACACACTCTGGCCCTAAAAATCTATCCACAAAGCTAATAGTTGTGGTAGGATGTACAAAGAACCATTCTGTTCTTTTCCTTATCTCAGACAGAAGTCTGTGTCAGGGTCATGGGCTTTGTGTACCAAACATGTTCTTGGGGTTGAACAGCACTAAAGATTCCCCTTCCACAGGGAGAATAATTCACAATTATCCAGCTTCAGCCAGATTACATTGCAGGTTAATGATACAAGATGCTACCACTGAGACTAGGAAGCCATTTCTTAGAGCAATTTCTCAAAGTCTGAAGGAAGATCCCTCAGGTGTTTTTGCTTGTTTGTTTAGTTCATTGTGGGCTAATTAATTTGTCTTTGATATCAGAAACTGTGATCTAATTCTTAATGTTCTGTCTACTCAATTCTGAATATTTCAATAAGATTACTGGAAAAGTGGAAAAGATGACAAGCATAATCATGAAAAGTAGTGTTATCTTAGAATGTTTTATAACTTTCCAGCTTCTCATGATAAATATTATTAAGCACTGGAATTCATCAAGAACCCTGGGATCTACACCATTTAATATTTTCACTAAAAACCACAGCACAAAAATGTATACAATAATGTATACAATAAATGTATACAATAATTGTATTGTATACAATAATGTAAAATACAAATATATTGACAAAGATGGAAAATATGATCCATACAGGGAACATGGAAAAATCGTACAGAAAGAATCGTAAGACAGTATGATGATCTGCAGAATCAAATGAATAGAGCTGGCACCAAGATATCCCTATATTTCACATGCTGATAAGGAGTCCTTTAAATGGTGTTACAAGGTATATTTTTTAAATGATTAGATGAAAAGGATAGAATTATATTCAGATTCTCATAATATCTACACTATAAAAAGGAACTGAGTTATTTGGAACTGTTATTTTTCTACAGTGAGAAAGTCCAACTAAAAAGAACCTTTCTCTTGAATGAACACATATACATATATGTTTTCTTCAAAAATGACATGGTTTAAGTTTTCTCTCAACCTTAACTGCAAATATATATATATCAGAGCTGCAATAATGCCCTTGCCTGTGCAACGAATATGAGATTTTTCATGCCTTGTTTTTTTTTTTTTTTTTTTTTTTTTTTTTTTTTTTTTCAGCACAGATAGTGCTCTCTGATATACATCAGAACTGTGCTGCACAGCTGAGGAGAAAAGGGAATTTTATATTTTTAATGGAGAGGTCATTTAGAATTTGTTAGTGTGAAACAACAGCAATTTCCTTGTAAATATATCCTCATTCTTAGAAACATTTCCAGACACAACTCGGCCTTTAACATTTTGATGAGTCAGTCATGTATGTATGTGTGTTACTGTTTTCCAATAGAATGACATTACTTGGCAATCCTATTTGTTGTTAATGCATTAATGTTATCACTTAATTGAGAATTTTAAAACATTTCACATTTTGGAATAGCATTTTCGAACACAATTTGGAACAATTCTGATTTCAGACATTATGCTGCAAAAAGTGTGAAATATAAAAAATATACAAGTTAATATCTCTGCATAATGCTGAACAAAACTTGCAGCTGTGCAAGAGATTTTATTGTACGTGCCTTGAGATTAAGAAATATTCTGTATATGATTGTACATTTCAGTGCATACATAGTCTAAGCTACTATTGCTTCTCAAAAGCAGAGGATGATCAACAATTATGGACATGTTAATTTTCCCTGTTTCTAAACACATTTGTTATCAATGAATTTGAAAGACATATGTTGCAATTGCTGGGTTCAAAAAGGCTTCTAAAATAGTAGTAGAAAGGAAAAGAAAAAAAAAAAAAAAAAGAGAAAAGCAGAACATCTGGAATAGAAAAGGCAAAACAAATATATAAGAATTACAGAAAGGAGCATTAGGGAAAAATAGAATTATTACAAAAAAACTTGTAATCAATATGGAAGTTGGATTCTAATTATGCACTGAAGATTTAAGCTGTCATTGTCCATACAGTACATGCAGTACATATAGGATCTTAGAATCATTATGGTGGGAAAAGACCTTCATGTTCATCTGGTCCAAACATCACCCTACTGCCAATATCAACCACTAAACCATGTCCCTAAGCACCATGTCCAACCTTTCCTTAAATGCCTCCAGGAATGGTGACTCTACCACTTTCCTGGGCAACCCGTTCCAATGTCTGACTACTCTTTCTGAGAAGAAATGTCTCCTAATTTCCAAACTAAACCTCCCCTGGTGCAACTTGAGGCCATTTGAGACCAGTGATGATCCTATCACTGGCTATCTGTGAGCAGAGGCTGACCCCCATCTCCCCAGACCTTTCTTTCAGGTAGTTTTAGAGAGCAATAAAGTCTCCCCTGAGCCTCTTTTCCAGACTTCCAGCTGCTTTCCAAAAGTCTCTTTTCCAGACTTCCAGCTGCTTCCAACCCCAGTGCCTTCAGCTGCTCCTCATAGGACTTGTGTTCCAGGCCCTTCACCAGCTTTGTAGCCCTTCTCTGGACACCTTCCAGGACCTCAATGCTCTTCTTGTAGTGAGGGGCCCAAAGCTGAACACAATACTCAAGGTGCGGCCTCACCAGAGCTGAGTACAAGAGGACTGTCTTATATCCTCTCATATCCTACATCCTTCTTTGTTTTAGCCTTTGTTGAATTCTTTGGAATTAGAATACTTCCTTCAGCTAGTGTGACTGCATAGGGTACAAGAATTAATAGATTCCACTTAGATTTCATCTAGAATTGACATTTTTGTTTTTTTGAATATCAAACAATAATCAAACAGGAAAAGGAAAGAAGACAGTTTGGTAATTACAAACTAGAATGTTATTTTGGACACACGGTGACCTCTCTGTCCACCTGAGTGGACAAAGTGCCTGTGTGCACTTTTTTTCCTCTCACTTCTTCTTTTTTTTTTTTTTCCTTTTTCACTTCTACTGCTAAGTCCTGTCATCTAGCTCCACTCCATGAGACAAGGGAAAACAAACAAACAACAACAACAAAATCAACAATAACAACAAAACCCCCTCATGGCTTGAGATAAGGATAATTTAATTAACGGGAAAAGGAAGAGGAAAAAAAAAAAAAAAAAAAAAAGAAAAAAAAAAAAAAGCAAAGGCCAGGCCATGTGGAATCACAGAGCGAGAATAAATAAATAAATAAATAAATAAATTTTCTGCTTCCCATCAACCAGTGATGTTCAGCTACTTCCTGGGAAGCAGGGCCTCGATATACACAGCTGTTGTTTGGGAGTACGGACTTCTCCATAACAAGCTGTGTACACCACTTCCCCACCCCCTTCACACTTTTTATTGCTGAGTGTGATACCACATGATGTGGCTATCCCTTTGGTTGGTTTAGGTCAGCTGCCCTGGCAATGTCCCCTCCCAATTGGCTTTTTTTTTGGGGGGGGGAGGTTGGAGAGGGGCTTGTTGCTGTGCCAACACTGCACAGCAACAGACAAACATGGTGTGATATCAGGGCTGTTCTAGCTATAAGTGCAGAGCACAATGTTTATGAAAACAAAATTATTTTTCCATTTGGCTATACGGGCCGCTGCAGGGAAAGTTAACTCCATCCCAGACAGACCCAGTATAGAAGATCAGAAACCAAGACAAAAATTAAAACAATTTCCTTACCACAGTTTCGCATAGCCTTGACTTGACTACTTGATTTCTGAATCCTCTATGCCCTGTCCTGAACAGTGCAGGTGTATGGGAAATGGGGTTGTGGTCAGTCCATCGTAGCTTCTCTCTGATGCTCTTTCTTTCTCACACCTTTACCCAGCTACAGAGTGGGTACTTTCTATGGGCTGTAATCTGTAATCTTTTTCCATTACCTGCCTTTTCCTTCAGGACATATCCACCATCTGCAGTTCAGTCCTCCATTGGCTACGAGGACAGACCCAGCACTGCATGAAGCTTGTAGGACAGATTCTCTGGGCCACAATTTCCATGGGAAATAATAATAATAATAACAATAATAGTGGGCTTCAGTGTGTGCTCCAGCTGCATTGATGAAGATTGAACCTTCAGGTTCAACGACTGCATTGCCAGTTCAGATGCAGTAGTTTGAAATTCATGTTTTTTCTCATGACACATCTAAATATTGCCAAAGTGAGTCAATAACAAGATTAACGAGCTTTTAAAAATGTTTTGGAAATTAAAAACAATATAATTAGAATTGTAAGGAGAACCTTTATTCATACATGAACTGGAGACAATTGTCCCTCATCACAATTGAGGGCTGTCAAACTGATTTTTGAAACTTTTCTGTGTTCTTTCATGCTTTTCTTTGTATTATACAGCCTTAATATATTTTCTTGTTTTCTTTCTTATTTTTCTGATATCTTACACCAATTTTATTTTTGGCAAAATAGTTAAAACTACCTGATTTTACTTGCTTGGTAGAGGAACAAACACTAAAATATCAAGAATGCATTCAAAACTAACTGATTACTACTGAAGTCAGTAGTACGGTTCCATATGAAGAGGGATCAGTAGGATTTGGCCCTACATAAACAAAATGTATTCTATAGCATTCAAGCTTTTAGTGGATTGCAACACAGCATTGTGTGTTAAACAAATAGAAAATCTGCACAATTTATTGTAAAGATAGATCACTGATAAAGCTTTGCTACTATTATAGGAGGAGTGATTTAGGGTAATGATGCATTAAGTTACTTAAAAGGAAGTATCTACTTATATTTCAGAGTATATTAAACTATTTAATGTAGACCTATTTGACATTTCTGATGATATGGTAGGATTGAGAATGACCCAGATGAACTCAAAGTTCCATCCACTCAGATTTTCTGATTTATATGGTAATGTAGAAAAATAAAATGTATTTTTTGTTGTTTTAATATTTTATACTTAAAAACAAACATGAAAACAAACAAACCCATAAAAATATAACCTTTAGTGGTCAAGAAAATACCAGCCTGATCTAAGGTTCTCTATAAGCCAGCATGATTTCTGTCAGCTCCTGTTAAAGAATCAGCTTCATGAATTTCCATGTTTAGGAAAATATGATTAAATACAATTCTTCCTAAAACTGTTGCTAATTTCTCTTTCATGTAACTGTCAACTTGTTTTCTATAATAAGCTATGCATTAAGCAATATATAATCATGACATCATTAAATAGAAAAAAAATACAGAAGTGAGACAAATTTCCTCTTTACAGTCTAATAGATTCTTATTGGTTGTAGAATATCTAGATGTTCTATGCATTTATTGTGGAATTAATTTTAACATTGCTTTAAAAGCTTTACTTAATGTACTATCTATACTAAACAAAATGCGTTACAGTATACCAAGATTTTCTTTATTTACTTTAAGTTTAAATTGCTTGGAATTAAAAATATATTTCTGATAATCTAATTTTTATATTTTAGAAAATAAAAGCTGATCAGCCTTTCTTATTTCATTGCATATTTAAAGCTTTCTGTTTCATGTCACTGTGCACCTTTCTGTTGAAAGATAACTGAGATCGTTGCTTCTGGGAAAAAAAAAAAAAAAAAAAAGTGATATTTAATTGAAATCAGTCTCTTCCTTATAATGAGAATTACATATTTAACCTGAGTTATTGCAAAGGACACTTTTTCATATGCACAGAGAATATATAAGTCCTAGGAAGAAAAACTAAAAATGCATATTATTAAATATATATATATATATATACTAGCCAGTTTTTCAGTTGAAGTAAACCATTGTTTTTATGAAATCTGTACAGTTTGTCTTTATTATATATCCACATTAATTCTCCTAACCTTTCCTTGTATGGTGTGTGTATTATTATGAATGAAATACAGCCCCTGACAGAAAACCTAATATAACCCATGAAAAAAATATCCAAATTGATTTCAGTAGGTTTTGGACCAGGCCCTATAATATCTTTTCCTTCAAATCTCATTAGGCATTTTACTTTCTTCAGTCTGTTCTGCCTGCTGCTGCTTCTGCCAGCACAAAAGATCACATTTACAAAGATATGCAGCCATGCAGCCACGCACATTCCCAATGACTAAATATTTTCGTCACATGTCCTGAACTCAGCATGTCATTTTCTTCAGAAAAATATACCTTTCTTCCACTAATAATGGACTGTATTCATATCTGTTGTAACTCTGTTTTGAGCAACAGGCTTTCTTTAAATTTAACATGCCTAAGCTATAGGCAGAGCTCAGCCCACAAATATATACGAATACAGTATCAAGTCTTTACAAAATCTTCTCTTTGGTGCTCAGTATTATATTTATAAATGTTTGTGTTTAATATTCTCTATACTGTTAAAAAGTATACACAATCTTTAAGTAATTATCTAGCATGAACTGAATTCCCCTTACTTCTGTGAATTCTCTTATCTTGATTTAGTTCTAAAAATAAAATGAAATAAAACAAAACAAAACAAAAACACCACCAGGGAAAAGACACAGAAAAACATTCTGATGTAAACTAAAAAATAATAGTAATAAAAAATCTCTCTAATATAATTCATTTATTTATTTATTTACTTATTTAGAGGAGAAATAATTCTTCACTTGGAAAGCTGAAATAAAAAGTCACATTCAAAGATGAAAATTGTTATTTATTTTTGTTATTATTGGTTAATAATTGGTTATTATTTTGTAATTGTTAATACTTTTTATAATATATTTATTGTTAATAATTAGTTATTATTAGTTATTATTATTAGTTATTATTAGTTAGTTATTTTTGTTCTCAGCTACATTGTTTTTTATCCAACTTCTTTGGATTTATTTTAATTCCTTAAAGAGGTTAATTAAAGAGGTCTTTAATTAACCTTAAAGAGGTTGTAGTGAGATGAGGATTGGGTTCTTCTCCCAGGCACCAAGTGATAAGAAAGGGGAAATAGCCTCAAGTTGTGCCAAGGGAGGTTTAAGTTGGTTATTAGGAGACATTTTTTTACCAAAAGGTTGTGCAGCATTAGAATAATCTGCCCAGGGAAGTCATTGAGTCACCATCCCTGAAGGTCTTCAAGAAATGTGTAGATGTAGAACTAAATAGCATGGTTTAGTGGTAGATTTGTGAGTACTAGGTTAAAGTTGCACTAGATGATCTTAGAGGTCTTTTAAAACCTGAATGATTCTATGATTCTATGGTTGTCTTTTGCCTAACTATTTTGTTAGGAGTGTAAGTGTAGGGTAACTGTGGACTTACCCACACTGAAGAAAAAGTGTTCTGTAAATTATGTAGTGAATGTATAGCACAGAAGCTACTTTGAACTAATTATCTATGTGGATTATTTCAGTGTAAAGAAAGAAAGCATTTGTAAAAGCAAATGACTCTAAAGTAATTTATTCATTGTGTGCTTGTTATTTCCACAAAGGAAGTGAGCGTCCATTACGAATAATATATCAGTTTAGGTAAACAGGCAAATCCTCTGAGAATATTTGAAATCAGGAGTCTGAATTATTTATATAAGTGTATCTTATAAATTGAGGTCATGTACCCTATAAACAGTTGGGAGTGAGCTTAAATCTTTTCCTGCAACTAATTATCTTAGTTTTCTTCAGCTTTCCCTAGCTTTCCTTGACACCCACCTACTCAATAGCATTCTTTTTTCTGTATTCTTTCAGACCTTTATATATATATATAATCTCTTCTGATATGTATGTGCAAATATATCTATATAAATAAATATATCCATTTGTATGTTTATAAATTCCTACTGAGTTTTGAGATTTTAGCTGCAACAGTATATGTTTAAATTATGGAGTATTTAGGCTGACATATCCAGTGCAGTGTCAGCCAGAGAACTCCAGGAACACTTTTTTTTTTTTTTTTTTTTTTTTAAACTATTATTATTTTAAAGCTCCAGGGGCATTTTTGTAAATGCATTTCTAATGCTAATACTTTTCTCCTTTTTAATCCACTGTCTCTTAACCATTTGCCTTTCCCCTTTCCTTTCTTCTTCTTCTTCTTCTTCTTCTTCTTCTTCTTCTTCTTCTTCTTCTTCTTCTTCTTCTTCTTCTTTTCTTCTTCTTCTTCTTTTCTTCTCCTTCTCCTTCTCCTTCTCCTTCTCCTTCTCCTTCTCCTTCTCCTTCTCCTTCTCCTTCTCCTTCTCCTTATTCTTCTTCTTTTATCTTAATAAAATGAGACTGTTACAATTCAAAACTTATTCCAGGCACCAAACAGAATCCTTTAACATGACATCTTTTTGCAGTGGTAGCCAGCAGCAATGACATTTTTCTGTCCAACAGGAGGTGTTCTAATGATACGCAGCAGTAGCACTAGTTGGATTATAAATGGCAGCCAATGCAGCATCAGCCAAGTCAGTTTAAATTACGTTTGGATGATGAATTAGTAGAACTGTATTAGACAGAAACAACAGAGTTTGTGTGACCAGTACTCTTTTTAATGTTGTTGCCTTTTTTTTCCCCTCTTTCCATTCTGCCTGACTTTCTACATCTAACCACCATGCACATGTTAACTTAAGGCTACTGGATAGTAAAATTTAACTGTGATATTGAAAAGACACGAAAATGTGGAAAATTGTAATGAAAAGCTTAAATGGGTAGTTCCTGGCTGAAGCTCAGTTGTATATGAAGATTCAAACAAACATCTAATCTCTATTTCTGTTAAGCTTGTTGGCAATGTCTCAGGAGTAAGACCAAGACCATTTATAGAGGTTTTGCAGTAGTTTTCATAATACTGAACATATGGTTGCAGTATTTATAAAAATAAAATAAAATACCATGATCACTTACTATGTTGGAAAAACAGCTGCAAAAATCTATATAAATTATATTATAGTATAGAAAATAATGACACTTCTACAACACATGTTCTTTTTTCTTTTTTTCTTTTTTTCTTCTCAATTTACAGATGAGGTACTATAATTTAAAGTTTTCATATCAAAAAGGATATTTTCCATTTGCTCGAATGGAAATAAAACTTGGATCTCCAGAGAATATCATTTACCAGGATAAGCAGATTTTCTCCTGTTGGGCCTCTTCTCCATTATAATTATAATTCTCATTATAATAATGAGAAGCTTTCAGAAACATATAATGAGTTTTGCTAGTACTGTGTATCAGACTTTTCTTTTACTTAGATGAATACAGTGAATTTAGAGATTTTTTTTTTTTTTTGGGGGGGGGGGGGAGGGATTCTATAACATTTTTCTGTGATATGTCTTTTTGTTCATACAAAATAAAACCTCTCATTTATACCTGCATTTGTGTTCTTGACAATGTTATTGAACAAAAAAGACAAATGTATTACCTCTAAGTGGGGCAAGGAGAGAACTGAAACATCTTTCCCTAAGAACAACCATTACAATAATGATGGTATTTTGCTAGCCTGTTTCCATCACACTTACAAGCAAGTCATTTACACTAGCAAGCTAACCACATCTGATATTCCCTTATCAGTGAGCACATTTATGTGAACTTCCTAAAGATGCCAGCTTGTCTTTTCAAATAAAAAAAACATACACACATTTCAGTTTTAAAAGCTTCACATAAAGACATTAGTCGCTTCAGGATGAAGGATTAATGCATTTTAGAACGATACCTTTTTCAGATCAGTTCTTAATGAAAAATGTGTGTCAAAATAATAAAAGAAATCTGTTATTTACTTAAAAAACATATTTCTATCCAAACTCATAAGGAAGACAATTATCATGCTATCCATATTTTAAATCCTTATCCTGAAATTATTGATATTTTAACTCATTTTAACAAGAAAAATAACTAGGAGTCATTTCCACGTAGTACCAGGAATACAGTTCTATATTGGTTTATTAAGAGTACACAAGGCAAACTTCACATACAGAAATACTGCAAACAATTACATTGACTGTGAGAAAATGGGGGAAAAAAACATTGAAACATTTATAAATTGCAGTTTCTTTCTATTTAGAAACAATTGTGTTTAATTATACTCCCTTTTGTTCTATTGGAATGTCCCACAATTCACTTTAATTTCATATTCTGTAGTGTGCAAATTAAAGAGGAAATTTAGCTTTATAATTCTTACAGAAAGTGAAAGACTACACTTTAGAAACACAAAAACATACAGAACAGGAATTTTCATCAATCCTATTAAGTTAAAATATTTATTGTAATATTTCTGTAGTTATGTATGTGAGCCTGATTTTTTTTTCAGTTTATTTTGAAGATGATGTTGTATGAAATACTTGTGTAATATACATGTAAAGGTTCATTTGGGTGTAAGTAATTAAAAAATAAAATAAAGAGTTTTGTTTTTTTTTTTTTTTTTTTTTTGGTGACAAACAGACTCCGGACTGGACCTGCAGCCTGTGGAGAGGAGCCCATGTAGGAGCAGCTGATCTGATGGGAACTGCATCAACTGTAGGGAACACACTGAAGTGGTCCACTCCTGAAGGACAGACCTTGTGGTATGAACCCATGTTGGAACAGATGTTGCAGAGCTGCTGCATTTGGGAACCTTTCACAGGATCAATTTCAGAAGGATTGCATCCCATGGGAGGGATCCCATGCTAGAGCAGAGGAAGTAAGTGAGGAGGAAAGAGCAGCAGAGACAAAGTTTTGTGGAGTGACTTCAACCCACATTCCCTATTCCCCAGCACTATTCAAGAGGAGGCAGAAGAATGTGGATGTGTTTAGTTTTCCTTTAGTTTCTCACTGATATAGCCTGTACACAATAAATTACATTAATTTCCCCTACACTGAGTGTGTTTTGCCCATGATGTTAATTAGTGAGCAATCTCACCATACTTATCTCAACCCATAAACTTCTTTTCATCATATTTTCTCCCTATTTTGTGGAGGAAGGGGTGTGATAGAGTAGCGTGGTGGTTGGATTGTTACTGTGGACTTACCCACATAGAAAAAAGTGTTCTGTGAAGTATGTAGTGAATGTGGAGCACAGAAGATACTTTGAATTGATTGTCTATATGGAGTATTTCAGTGTAAAGAAAGCTGCCCATTGGTATTAAACCATCACAGCACCCACTGTTGAGGAATGAAGTTTTATTAAAAAAATAATAATAATAATAAAATCTTTGTTACAAAAAGAATGCTAAGAATATATAGCCAGAAATGTACTGTGTATATAATAAATATTTCACTAATATGTTATATTTATAGATGACTAGTTTTCATTCTTCTAGTTTTGTGTTTGTTTAATACCACATTTAGGACCATCATTCTAATGCATATTTTATCTGAAAAACATCAAGAGCTAGAAAGATATTTGAACTCATTACCTCCAAATTTTCCTCTGCACATTAGCTTACTTTGTAAGCATTCCTATAATACTCCATATATATACTCATTCTTTGCTTAGACCCTAATCCAAATTGCCAAGGATATTAACAGTAAATAATGCCATACATTTTAAGAGACAAAAATAAATAAATAAATAAATAAATAAATAAAAAGATCCACTAAAACTTTTTAAAATTACTGAACATACACATACACATCAAGAAAGTGCAAAAAATATGAGGGAAATTATTTGTGAAATTAACAATCCATAAATATTGAAAATAATCTCAGTTTCATGTGTTCTTACTTTTCTGACTACTTGCAGGTAATAATCTTAGTTAACTACTGTTCAAATTTTCTATTTAAGAAACAGTGTTTTAGTGTATACAAGGGGAAAATGGCTCAGAATTACTTGCAATTATTGAACATCACAAAATTGGTAAAGAAGCATGGAAAAGTCTGAGCCTGGCACAAAGGAATATGGCTTTCTTTTTTACATAAAGTGTTCAAGGATATATTTAAATGCCAACAGCACTAAGTGAAAAAAACAACAACAAAAAACATCTTAATGATAGGATCCAACACGTAAAACAAAACAAAAAAAAAAACAATTATTATTTGTTATTGATGTGATCATGTCCCATTTAAATGAATTCTTAAGGCAGAAGAAATCAAAGCTTCAGCTTTATTAAGTATAGCCAGCATGTGAAAAAAGTCTCAGAACAATCTTTACTCAACATATAGGAAACACAAAAAAAATGATTTTAGATTTACGCAATTCATCCTTCATTTAACCAGGAAAATGAACTGCGAATACAATTATATGCAGACTTGCCTTGTATATAACAGTGGGTAAACTACCATAAAGAAATACATGATTCAGCCTTCAAAAAATGCATCAGGTCATGCATGCTAAAATATATCGTTAGGATTTCAGGGCCAGAAATTAAAGACAATTTATCAGCAGTTTAATACAAACTTTTGATTGTCCCAGAAAATCATAATATCATAGAAATCCCAAGTTGGATGGGACCAACAAGGATCACTGAGTCAAACTCATAGCTCCAAACAGGACCACCCAAAAATCAAGCTGTATGTCTGAGGGCATAGACCAAACACTTGTTGAACTCCAGCAGGCTGGGTGCCATGACCACTTCTCTGGAGAGCGTTTCCAGAGCCCAACTACCCCTTCAGAGAAAAACCTTTTCCTAACGCCCAGCCTGAACCTTCCCTGATGTTCATGCTGTTCCCTCAGGTCCTATTGCTGGTCGCCAGTGAGAAGAGATCAGCACCTGCCCCTCTTTTCATCCTTGCGGAAAAGTTGCAGACTATGATGACGTCTCCCCTCGTTCTCCTCTGCTTTAAGCTGAACAGGCCAAGAGTCCTTAGCTACTTGTCATGCCCTCTAGCCCTTTCACTGTCTTTTTTTGCCTGCCTTTGGACACTCTTACGTTTTTATATCCTTGCATTGTGGAGCACAAAACTGTCCAAAGTCCTTGAGGTGAGGCTGCACCAATGCTGAATACAGTGAGACAATTACTTTTACATAACCTAGCTATACTGAACTTAATGCAGCCTAAGAAATGGCTTATAAAGTTAAGTGACTTACCTAGCTTTTAATTCTTTTCTGTATATTGCATGAATTGGATCAGTAGGTAATATAGCAAAGTATATTCAGGTTAATGTTTTTGTAATAAGTTGTGGCAAAAGTGGTAAAATATGTTATTGGACTTTCTAGAAAATGTGTACTTAGTTACAGCTGTTACAGTTGTAGCAACTATATATAACACTTTCATCAAGCTTTGAGTATGCTATATAACACTTGCATCAAGTTTTGAGTATGCTTCTAATTTACATGTTATACGGGCTCAAAACTTAGTCATAGGCTAAGTTAAGTGTAACCTACTTAGTTACACTAAGTGTAACTTAGTATAGGTTAAAAGCTTTATAAGATAGCAAACAATTTACTTAGGAACAAATTGAAACTACACAATGACTTACAATCTTCACAAAGTGCATTGAATAAAGCAAAAGTTCTGTATTCTTACTTTTTGTTGTTGTTCAATTGCATATTTTCTCTGTTTTGAGGGTGTTTTATTTATTTATTTATTTATTTATTTATTTATTTATTTATTCTTTGTTTCTAAATGTAGAAAATGTTGGACAACAGAATTCTCAGGTTTCCTTCGGTTTTGTTAAGCAATATGTAGGTGTTTTTCTTTCAGATATTTTTTGTTTTTCTTCTTTAATAAAACAATATATACAAACATATGCACCGTGTTAGCTATACTGGACTTAATGCAGCCTAAGAAATGGCTTATAAAGTTAAGTGACTTACCTAGCTTTTAATTCTTTTCTGCTTATTGCAGATTATATATTATTATTATTATTATTATATATATTATAATATATAATGTGTAATATTATATATTATATATTACATATTACATTATATGTATATATTATATATTATATGTTATTCATATATTATATATTATATATATTATTTTATATTTATCATATTATATTGCAGTTTATTCTGTTTATTACATAGTTCACATGGATTCAAGTTTCAGAAGCATCTTGCTGCATAACAGGACCACTTATTTCACGTGAGTATTTTCAAAATGAAAAGAGATGTTAGATGATATAAAATGACTAAGGATATATGATAACTGAAGAAACCTTGGCAATCAAGTGTGTAAAGGTAGCTAATGTAGCCTTAGGTGACTCCAGGATATAAATACACCAAAACTATAAAAATACAGCCTTAAAGACATTGAATATTTAAAGATAAAAATAGAGAAGAAGAGTCCTGACTTGGTGATGTTTCTGACATACAAGATGAATTTTTTGGCCAAAACCAGATCACAGAAAGAACCTAGACAGCAAACTACTAAAGTCCAAGCCCTTATGTTTGACCAGAGACTTTACTCTTCCAAAAGAAGAATCCTAGCCACATGGCTGTTTAATTACTCAGTATATATGTATCTGATATATCCACTGGAAAAGTAAAAAATCATGGTTTTGAACTAATGAAGACTTAAAATGACAATGAAAATTTTGCAGGAGATGCAATTATTGTGTCTTGGCTTCAGTTTAGTATATTACATCTGAGAGTGTTGTGTTTCAGTTTTGGAGAAAAGAGAAAGAGATTTTCTTTTAGTGATCATTTTTTTTATTATTTTTTTTAAGGAATAAGGGAATAAATATATTTTACAAGGATTCACAAGGATTAGTTCCTTTGTTATTTCCTTATTCTAGCTCTCATCACAAGTAGCCTCATGATAGCATTTCATCTTTGCAAATCAACTGTTTTAATTTCTCTCTAATTATGTCTGCCACATCCAATTTTTTATCGGTACTTTTGGATGGGGGCAGCCTTACAGTTTCTTTTCAGCATCTAGCACAAGTGTCTCCTGTTTTGAAGTTATGCATAAGGTCACCAGTCTTAGCAACTTGCAGTAGTGGATTCAGTAATGAAATCTACATTACAAACATGTTTAACTACTCTGTTCTAGTATACCTCTATATACTTAACTAAGAACTCAACGTTCTGTGTTTACTCCAGTAAAATCCTTTGGTTTTCTTAGTCAACATACTTTATATGTTATACGTAGCATGACAGCTCTATCTAGAAGTGCTGAATGTTGATCAGGTTAGTTTTATTCTAATGCATGAGCCATACAGTCTACTAAAATAAGATTTTTATAATCTTTTTAAAAGTGTAGTTTTTTTCCTAGATACTGTTACAGTTTTTTTTTTTTTTTTTTTTTTTTTTTTTTTTTTTTCTCATGAGTACCCAAACAAAATTACAAAATTATGGGGAGCTATATTGAATACATGGATATGAAGGAAATTGGTTTCCATGGAAACCTTATCCACATGACAGTTTTCAAATGCTTTTCTGCTTTCCAGGTGACATTTCAGTAATTCTAACAGTATTAATATTGCGACTGGACATGAAATATAAGACACAAAATGATTTGTTTGTGTGCGTATGTGGACAGAGCCTAAGCAGACAGCATATTGAGTGAAGAGCTTTTTCAGCTCTATGATTATGATAGTTTGCCTGTTTATTGTAAACTATTCCCAAATATCTAATTTTGGGACAAATTTGAATATTGTTTGCTCTGCATCTAAGTTTTAAGCACACATACACTTCTCAAAGAAAGAAAATTAGTTTCAGCATAATAAGATCATTTTACATAACGGGATTTCTTTGTTATAAAGCATTCAAATCCAAAACCAATTTTCTTCCTGCAGGAGAAGGCTACATTAGGAAAGCTGCAGACTAATTGAGATAGCAACATGGCAACAAAGCTGGAAATCTGTGCAAAAATGTGGTAACTGGTGAACCCTGCTGCCTTGATTAGCACATTAATTACAAAGCAGGTGTTAGTGGACTGTGTTAATGGGCTGCATAAAAGGTCAAGAGGACTTTAGGTATCATTTTTCCTCATCAAATTATTGAATATTTATTTCACAGCACTTCTGATTTGAATACTTTGGAGGAGGACTAGGTATCTCTGTAGTGTAAAGCCACTTTTTCCCTTTTTTTCTTCCTTTCTTTTCCATTTTACTGCTTTCAAATAAAAGATGATTTTGAACAAAAGTATATAGTAACTTGTCAAAATGAAACTGTTTAACAACAACAAAAGGACTAACACCCAAATGTTTCATTGCTTTTGTGTTAAAATCCTACCAACATGTGTTTATATGGCATGATTGTGCATCTCAGTGTGTCTTACTGTAGCAAAGGGGACAGTATAATAAGGAACAATTCAGCCCGAGATTATGAACATGATTTTTTTTTGCCATGGTGTAGGGACTTAATGGCATTTTAGGGACAGCTATAATTTTCAGATCCAAATGTTGAAGTTAATGTCATCACTGAATAACAAGGATAAAGAACTGCCTTCTCTTGCCTTTAGAATCGGAAGGCCTGACTGCCTCTAGCTTAATGACAATGATTTCTCTAAAGGAAAAAAGTGTTTAAACAATTTATATAAAGAAAAGAGACAAGTGCAATGCTTGCTAGAAAATTAGGTTAGTCATCATCTGTTATTTCTTAAGTATAATGGGCCAAATAATTCTACGGTACAGCAAAATAAAGATAAATAAAGGGAAATAAACATAGGGAAATAAACAGAAGATGACTGTAATAAATGGAAGCAAAAGTGGGGAAGTTCAACAGAGAGAAAAGCAACCAACTCATAGCAAAAGCTTAGGGCTTTATTGGAAGATCTAATTACGTAGAACACAAGATTGATATTATAAAATAGCATCAATGATCTTAATTTATTAATTTCAGAAAAATCATTTCAAAGTTAATTTCCACACATTTCAGGGAAAATAAAAATAAAAAGCCTTTTTTGGCTATGTACATCTGATTTTACCGTGCATACCTGCAGTTACATACTAACAGGGAAAAGGTCATGTTCTGATTAGATCTCTCTGATATACTGTCATGGAAGGCAGTGAGAAACTGTATGTCTTCTGTTGCTGTCTCTTTGCAACTGTTACAAAAGCAGAGCCATGGAATTTGTAAAATATCTCTAGTATTTTTAAGCGTTTCTATCATTTCATGACTTCTTTATTGCCAGTTCATTACAAATCTTTAAACAAAAAAACTCTAGAGTCACAAATCATTTGGGCCTCTCCTATTCAAAGACACCATTTGAAGATCATTTTGATCTCTAGACATGGAAGAATGCAAGCAAAACTTTGTCTAACTTTAATAGATTGCATGTTCAGTGTTGTGCTCTGCCACAGAAATACTGAGAAAGTGACACACATATCCAGATGTGAGACATGTCTTCAGCATAGACACTCCTCTCAAAACTGCAGTTTGTCTTATGTCAAGGACTATTCCAGGTGTAGGAACTGGGTTTTTTTCTGCTTTCTCATGTCAGAATAGCATGTGTGAATGCAGAATCGTGTGCAAATACCCACTGATGTACAAGACAAAAGTATTTATGTACAGTAAATATTTGCAGCTACCTTTCTCACGCAGCAGTTATTACTGTGGATAAAAGGAAGCAACTCTTTTTCACAGGATATCCCACCCTACAGATCACTGAAATTGCAGTCAAGGTGAGTAACTATGGCATCTGACTGAAGATGGCCTACATGAATGCCATGGAAGAGGGAATATTACGTATCATTTTAATAAGGGATTGCAGAAGGAACTGAAATAAAATAACTTTATGACATCCAAGAAATTCCTAAAAGTTATTGGTGATAACTTCTCAGTACAGATACTAGGGGAGATGACTAGGAAAGGTGCTCTGCTATATTTGTTGTTTGTAAACAGAGAGGGTTTCATGGGAGAAGTGGCAATTGGTGGTCATTTTGGCCACAGTGACCATGAAGTAGTCAAGTTTAAAATCTTTAGTGATAGGAGGAAAACTAGCAGCAAAACTATCACTCTGGATACGGGGAAAGCAGACTTCAGGCTGCTCAGTGGATGACTTAGTCAGATCCCCTGGAAAACTGCTTTTGAAGGTGTAGGGGTCCATCATTGCTGGTCCCTTTTTAAGTACCACTTTTTAAGAGAACAAGAATAGGCAATTCCAAAATGTCAGAAGTCAAGAAGGTGGGGCACAAAAGCTAGTGTCGCTGAGCAGAGATCTTCTAGAGCTTAGGCAGGAAAAAAAGAAAAAAAAAAAGAAAACAGAAGAAAGAAATTAAAAAAAAAGTATGTAAGTATATGGACACTGAAGAAGAGGTCAGGTTATATGGGAAGACTACAGAGATGTTGTTCACCATTGTAGGGAGAAAATCTGTGTGTCCAAAGCTCTATTAGAGTTTAAGTGTGCCAGTACTGTGGAGACAACAAAAAGGGCTTTTTAAAATATACTAACAGCAAAAAGTTTAGTATATTAAAATATACTAAACAGCAATGTTAACCAGAGTTAACATTGGTCCATTACTCGAGGCTGGTCGCTGCATAAGTAGGGACATAGACAAAACAGAGGTATTTAAAGCCTTCTTTGCCTCTGTGTTCAACACTGATGATGGGCTCTGGGACCCTCAGAGCCCTGAGTTGGAGAACCGTGACTGCTGTGATAAAGTCCCAGCCAATCCAATACTTGTGCAGGATTTGCTGCTCCAGCTGTATGTATAAAAGTCTGTGGGGCCTGATGGGATTCATCCCACGGTATTCAGAGAACTGGCTGATGTCATCATGAGACCTCTCTCAATTATATTGCAATGGTCTCAGGAATCTGGAGAGGTCCCAGTTGACTGGAAGCTGGCAAATGTTGTTCCAGATCTCAAGAAGGGCAAGAAAGAGAAAGAAGGCTTGGGTAATTATAGGCCTGTCAGTCTCACTTCAGTGCCTTGCAAAATTACGAAGAAGATTATTCTGTGAGTTACTGAAAAACACCTGAAAGACAATTCAGTCCTTGGTCAGAGCCAACACAGGTTCACGAGGGGAAAGTCCTGCTTAACAAACTTAATTTCCTTTTATGACAAGGTCACCCACCTAGTTGGCCAAGGGAAGCCAGCTGATGTAATCTTTTTGGATTTCAGCAAAGCTTTCAATACTGTTTCTCACAGTATCCTTCTGGACAAAATGTCCCATAAGGCTAGACAAAAACATAATGTGATGCATGAGCAACTGGATGATGTGTCAGGCTCAAAGTGTTATAGTAAATGGGGTTGCAACAGGCTGGCAGCCAGTAACTAGTGGGGTTCTGCAGGACTCTATTTTAGGGCCAGTTCTCTTCAGTGTGAACATAAATGATCTATATGAAGGACTTGAATGCATACCAATTAATTCTGCAGATGACACAAAATTGGAAGGATGTGGAGAGGCCCTACAGAGATACCTTGACAAGTTAGAGGTCAGGCAATCACCAAGAATATGGAGTTGGAGAAGAGCAAGTGTTGGATTCTGCACCTGGGATAGGGCAACCCTGGATATATGTACAGACTGAGGGATGAGAGACTGGAGATCTACCCTGCATTAAGGGATTTGGGGGTTTTGGTTGATGGCAAATTGAATATGAGTCAACAGTGTGCTCCAACACTCAAAAGGGCCAACCATTTCCTGGGGTGCATTGAGCACAGCATTAGTAGCTGGTCAAGGGAAGTCCCACTGTACTCTCTGTGCTCTGTGCTGGTGTAGCCTCACCTCAAGTACTGTGTGCAGTTTTGGTTGCCATAACATAAGAAGAATATAAAACCATTATATAGTGTCCAAAAGAGAGCAACAAAGATAGTGAAAAGCCTAGAGGGGAAGACATATGAAGTACAGCTGAAGTCAGTTGGTTTGTTCAGCCTAGGGAAGAGGAGACTGAGGGGAGGCCCCGTTGTGACCTACAGCTTCCTCACAAGGTGGAGAGGAGAGCTGATCTCTTCTCTCTGGTGAACAGTAACAGCACCCAAGGGAATGGCATGAAGCTATGACAGGGGATGTTCAGACTGGTTATTAGGAAAAAGTTCTTCACCAAGAGGGCAGCTACCCAGGAAAGTGATCATGACACTAAGCCTGCTGTACTTCAAGAAATATTTGGACATTTGGACAACACTTCATACATATGGTCTGATTTTTGGGTGGTCCTATGTGGATCCAGGAGTTGGAATCAATGATCCTTGTGGGGTTCTTTCCAACTAGGGGTATTCTATGATTCTGTGATCTTTTAGCTGCAAAATCTATATAATGCCAACAGGGCAACTGGCAAGTGAAGGAGACTATCATGGGATATTTTTGGCAGGGTATGTGCAACCTATCACAACACACAGAATAAATAAAAAGAATAAAAGTGTTTTTTTCTTGCTCTTGTCCACAACAAATAGGACACCTGATCTTACTTGTCTCGATATGTGTGATTACTTGTTACTGGATGCACAATTTACAGAGAAAGTAGTCTTTCTGAGGTGCTTCCTCTGAGGGTATAAATTTAAATAAAATGTGTCCTGCATTTAAAAGCATTAGACAGCAATTTTTTGGTTTATTTTACATATACAAGTAGGAAAGATTTCTATGTTATTAATATTGAGATCTCTTTACATAACACTAAACCATGTCTTTTTCTCACTCTACAAGGTTGCTCTGACTGTTTTGTAATGTTTCTTTAGAGATCACTTTTGCTAACTTCAGAAAAGCCTTAATCCCTTCAAGATGTATCTTTTCCAACACTTAAAGAATTATTTATTGTAAGACATTGCTATAATTGTACTGGTATCTGTTCTTTTAAACTCTATGCATTTAGATTTCTTAGTTGAACTACTGTTCTCCTGAGAACAGTTTGCAGGACAAATAGATAAATGTGCAAATTCCTATCCCAGCTCAAATTCCATCTTGCAAAATGTGAAACACACTTCAAATATAAGGAGAGGTGGTGGGACAATAACTAATTGAACTGCATTAACACAATTTCCTAAACTTCATGCCCCTTTCAGACAAACCTTGAAAATGAGTCTTTTTCTTGGGGAGTAAACTTGAGTCTGGAACCAGATTAATTTAATCTGAAAGCAGATTACAGCCTTTTAAAAATATACATAACCAGTCATGTAGTAAAACTCAATTTGTTCTCTGTGTGTTCAAACATACATGGCTTCAACTTTCAAAGTTTTTTAGGGATCTAATTTCCATTCACTTCAATAAGGGTTATCTTCCTAAATATTTATCGAGTCTCTGAACAACATCTAATCAAATTTCTGTTTCCAACTGTTTTTCAATGGGCCTTTAACTGATAAATCACATAAAATGTCTATTCTGTAAAAGTCAAGATGCTATAAACAATCAACATGTAATTTGATTCCAGAAATGGTAACACTAGAAAGCCAGCCATAGAGTCCTCTGTAAAATACAGAATTGGTTTCATTAAGATACATAAATGCTTCCTATGATAAAACTCACAATTTATTTCAGAATTACTATTTCTGTCATCTCTTATTATATTGAAAAAATATTATTATTATCATTATTTATTGTTATTGCAAAAATGAAATTCTGAAGCTCTATATACATCACATATTATTTCCTAATAGAAATACGTCATCATAGGCAGCACTTCGTTTAATTTCAGAAGAACCATTAAAGAGACTTACTAGCTGAGGACTCAGGGATTGGGAACCAGGGTCAGAGGAATACTTCAGCTGAGTGAACAATCTCTACTGTGGCCAACAAGTTGACCTGGGCTTCATCTAAGTTCAAAAGAGAGAAGAAGGTTGTTTGAGTCACAGAATCAAATAATGGTTGAGTTTGGAATAGAACTGTGGAGGACATCTGGTCCAACTCCCATGATCAGGCAGGGCTATCTAGAGCAGGTTTCCCAGGACCATGTGCAGGCAGCTTTTGAATTCTCCAAGTAGGGAGACTCCACAACCATTTTTAGTTTGGAGGCATTTTCTCTCAAAGTGTGCTCATTTATTTCTCTACTTTGGCAAAACAATGTTTTTTCAATATTTCCTTTCCTTTCCTTTCCTTTCCTTTCCTTTCCTTTCCTTTCCTTTCCTTTCCTTTCCTTTCCATTCCTTTCCTTTCCTTTCCTTTCCTTTCCTTTCCTT
>CM021732.1:101985353-101995571 GCA_011075105.1 Heteronetta atricapilla
TTCTTTCTTTCTTTCTTTCTTTCTTTCTTTCTTTCTTTCTTTCTTTCTTTCTTTCTTTCTTTCTTTCTTTTTAATTATTATTATTATTATTTTCTGTTGTGGAATTGTAATAATAACATACTATTGCTGTTAAACACTTGTCAAGCTTTTCATTAAAAGTCTGCATTACTAGGAGTTTTCAGCTTAAATACACTATCCCTTAACAACTGCTTTTATGTCAAAGGTAGAGAACATGTACTTTTAATATATTCCATTTTTTAGTATAACAGGAAAAGGTGGATACAACTCCTTGATGTGGTTTTAGCATCAGATATAGGCTTTTCTGCATGGATAATCTTAATCAGCTGTAAATCCAGAGAGAGAGAGAGAAAGAGAGAGAGAGAGAGGGAGAGAGACTTAGAGATGAATCTGTAACAAGAGCTCATTCTTGTTAAGTGAAATAAAGAATGTGGCTGCCTCTTCCTTTAGCTTCTCCAGATCACGAATGCTCGTGTCTGATCTGTGGTCTGCCCAGTCTGGGGGCTGTGGCTGCTGCTTTCCCTTTTACAGGTTCAAGCAGTATCAACGCTGAGCATGAATCCCAGAGAAGAAACACACAGATGGAGACAGGACACTAACACAACCCATCACACAGTCTGCCCCAGATAAGGGCTGCCTTCAACAGCACTTTCCCACAGGACTCGTAAAACACAGACAGCAGAATGTTCTTCCTCCTCTCTGGCTGCTAGACACAGAAGTTCACACGTGCAGGCACACATGCACACACACAAATGCACACACCCACAGAGCACTCTCTAGGTTCCCAAGCACATTTGTGGATCCTGGCAAGAAATGGCACATACCATCTGTCTGCCCAGCAGCCCTGTCTGGACCATAGACCCCCATACCCACTCACCAGCTGGCCTACCATGCAGCCTGCTGCACAGGTAGCTCTGAGACCCAACCACAGCCACAGTCCCTCTAGAGGTACCTGCCTACCTGATGCCCTGGCCCAGACCTGAGGCCCCTACTACTCACCAGCTAGTCCAGCTTTCAGTGTGCTAACAAAAACACATGCACACACCCCCACATACCAGGTTTGGGGAAGAAACCCCCCACGCCCAGAAGTTGGCACTACACATGTGCACTGTGACCCACACACAGCCCTGCTTCAGCTGCCTGTGTGGCACAGTCCCACACTTTGCTCAGTATGCTGATGCCCCCCAGCAGCTGGTTTGGGAACCCACGCTGCTCCCGCCCCATGGCTGGGGGTAGAAGACCTCAATTGCTCCATTTGAGGATGCTAGGGCCCTACTTGCTCCTTTAACTGGCACCACAATCTGCAGGGCCTACACCACCAGCCTCACTCCAGGAGCTGGCAACAGTTTCACTCCTGTACACAGGTCCCACCAGTATACATGTGTAGTATGTGCTGGCACATAGTCTTTCAGCACACACACACAGGAGAGACTGTGAATACACAGGAGAGATGAGAAAAGATTTCATGAGAAAATAGAGGAGACTGTGGTGATCAGGCTCTGGGCTCAGCCAGACAAGCACACCATCACTGCCTCTCTTTCTTATTATCCCTTGTTGCCTTGGGAAAGGTCCTTCACCAGGTATTCTCAGTGGAGCAGACTATCTCTTTCCACATACTTGTATACTGGACTGTACATAGTAGTCTGTAATATTTCATTTCTCAGTGTATGGAACACTGCTATTTTTAAAATCTGTTGCCTGAAGATATGCTTTAAATGCTAGAGAGATCTATTTGTCATTTTATCAGCTTCCTGCAAGTAGCAGGAGCTTTGTGACCTTGGTGTTAAAGCTTACAGTTAGAAGCCCCCAGGGTTATAATTTAATAGTGCTAGAAACTGTGTCTTAAAAATAAATAAATAAATAAATAAATAAATAAATGAACACCAAATCCAAATAGCAACACAATTTTAATTTATTTGCAATTCTTATTTGGAAATTATGCATGTAACCACTGCTGCCTGATGTGTTTCAGTGTCCTGTTTTGAATTATTTCAAATTAATTTCAAACTAAAATGTCATTGAACCATACAGTTGTAGATCTAGGTACTATCCTGTTTGAAAAACACTCAGATTTTCCCAGACAAATCTGTATTTGTATTGGCTAACATTCTTACATTAACTGCTGTACATATGAACATTTAGTATACACAACAGATATGCACAGACATTACCCTATTCTCATACCTGCACTTGCTTTTTTTTTTTTTTTTTTGGAACAGACTTCTAAAAAACACTTCTAAAGCAACTCTTTCCCACAGTGCATTCTCTCGTGCTCTGCCTTGCATGCCTTACAACCATTGCCTAAGTGAGTCTGTCAAGGTCTCTTTGGTATCCATCATATCCAGTCTGATTTCACAGAAGCACTTGTTCCTTTTCAGTGCTGAATCAGGTCAACTGCAGAACAGCAGCAGAGTGATTGTGTGATTGACAAGGCTTCTTTTGGGAAACCAGCAGACATGAAATTACATTGGTAGAGGAGACTTCAATTAATTTGATAGAGAAGCAACAGAAGCTTTGTCATCAAAAAGAACAGAGCAGCCATTTAATTTTATGACATGAATCTTAAGAAGTAATCATTAAAATATGTACTGTCTCAGAAACAATTTTTGGAAATCAGTCTGACATAAATTATCAGTAAGAAATGATTATTAGAGAAGGATTTTGCTTCAAGTTCACTACTACAGCATTTATCCCCAGGGGTTAATTTAGGATGATCTTGAAGAAACTGCACAGACAAAAGTTACAGAAAAGCTGAAGCCATTTTTGGCACTTGGAGAGCAAGTTGTTACTTACTTTGAGAAGTGAAAAAGGGTGAAGCTGCAGTAAATCAGACCCTTGTGCTTTACATAAACAACATTTACACATATGAGTCATCTATTATCTCAGTAGTTCTAATACCAAAGACATACCAAGCTTATGGGGTAGCTTTACAGTGCTAAGTTGTAGCAAAGGCAACCACAAACTAACTAATGCAGTTGCAGTCTAGGCAGAGCAGATGAAACTTTTTTGTTGTTGTTTTGTTTTGTTTTCTCAGAGGTTTCCAAACTCCAGCCAGTCTTTTCCTCTGCCATTAGCCTACAACTATTCGAATTAATTTCAGCCTGTGCTCAGGTAATATGTCCACATAAGAGGAAGACCTGTGGCTATCCTGTCATGTTGTTTTTAGTGCTCACTAGGTACAACTTCATACACTGTAATTATGGTGGTTGAACTTCAATGTAGAAATAAGCAAACTATTATAAAGCATTTTGAGATATGCTGAGGTATGTAGGCTCAAAAGTGAGGCTTGATTTGAAGTCACAGGTATGTAGTCTTTTCTTATGTGGTACCATCTATCTCTGTGAAAACTACATATAATTTCAATAAAGAGTAGTGAAATTAAAAGTTGACGATTAATTAATTAAATACTCTGTGCTGTACAACTTTGCCCTCATTAGTAGGCACAATGACAATATATTTGAGTGCTGTCAATGGCAGACTTTAGCCATTCAGGCACATGAAAACCACAGTATTTTGAAGATTCCTAGTTCCACTGTCTTTGAAAGAGGGATCATGCATTTCAAAGCAGAAGTAGTAAGCAGAATGGAAAATAAATAAATAAATAAAAACCAGATAATTATAGTATTAGATTCTAAATCTTCAAATATCTTGAGAGTCTTTCAAAAACAAATGATAATTAGCAGTTTGGGGACTGTTTGCTATTTTGAACTTCAAATTCCATTTCCTTATGTATATTATTTTAGTCTAGATCATAAATTCCCAACCTTGGAAATATCTATACCATGTGATATATTTTAAAATATTTTATTTCAAAAGAAATGTAGCCTTTAGTATTTGACTTGCACTAGCTTCCACAAAACTGAAGCCTAAGACCTATTAAAATAGATATTCTGTACTTCAATTTGCTATATGCTATAGACATTGGCAAATAAAAGTTCTAAATATCGCAGTTTCAGCTACTTAGAATTCTGCTTCCACTGAAACAGGTACAAAACGAGATGTAGTTATATTCTAGATATATTGTTCTACTGTTGAAACGCTGAAGTTATATTGCCATATAAAAATCTGAATAACATCTTAGAAAAGCTTTGTAATTTTCCTGAAAAACTAAATAATAATAATTTTCTTAGTAAGCTTAGCTCTTCCAACAGTTTTAATTCCTTAACTTTCATTTGTGATTACTTTATTAGATGAAGTTATACTTTGTGCCAAAAGATGACTAACTGATTCTTAAAATTCAGATATGAAAGATACTTCTAGAAGTAAACTGTATAGGCTAGTTGGTTAGCAATGGGCACAGTGTAAATGCTTTGGAATCTTTTTTATTATTTTATATTTTTGACTGTTGTCACTCTTGCAAAATATTAAATAAATAAATAAAAATGAAGGCCCTAATGATATGAGTCAATGCAAACTGAAACTTCTCTGTGCTCTTACTCAGCCCCTTGTGGCAGACAACCTACCATTTTGAGCACAAAGGTACAATGACTGAGTCAGCACATTATATTTTACAGAATGAAATGAATGGCTGAAATCACTGGCACCAACGGAAGTCCACTCTTCCTCCCTCTCCTCTTTCAAAAAGTTACCTAAAATTGGAATAGACCTTTTAAGGTTAGCACTGGCTTCCTGTGGAGAAACTGGAAAAGTCAGAACAGATGCAGAAGTAACCCTATAAACTCCTCATTCCAGCAACCTCTTCTGACGCCTCTCAAAGCTTTTGTACACAGTGCTAAGTAACTTGTATCTCCTTCTCCCATGCACCAAGCATGAGGGACTAGGAGGTTTCCTTAAATAGTTTTTTCTAATACACTTTGACTTTCATTAAATAATTGCTTTTTATATAGGGTAAATGACTTTCACTTGTAAAAGAAATATTCCAGAAATTAACACAAATTAAAGCAACAATGTCTTCAAACATTTAAAGGTCTTATGTGAACTCTCTGAAGCCCTTTATATTTCAAGAGCTTCCAATACATAAGAGAGAGAATTAAAAGCCAGGTACAAATTCTAAATATATATTTCAGATTTTTCATTAGATTTTTGTTGGTTTGCATCATCCCTGTTTGCATTCATAAGCTAAAACTATACTTATTGAACTCTATTGTAAGTTAATTATTAAAAGGATTTATAATTTTAACAAAAAACTTTATTTATATTAAAAATAAATAAAAAAATACACCTTTAAAGGAGTAAATCCAGAATTGCATCAAAATTTCAGCAAGTGTAAATTCTTTCATCTGTTAATATTTGAGAATGACATTACAAACTCCAGGTCACATATCTGGATATTTATATGTATGTTTCAATAATGCAAATTAAAGTTAGGTGGCTGTTCATTCTCAGTCAATTAGAATAGATACTGCTGCACATCCCAAGGACCATTGTAACTTCAGGGTTTCATCCTTTCCTAGCCGGCATGTATGTTTGCATTTTGTTTGTTTGTTTATTTTAGGTTTTTATTTGAATCTGATATGAAATTACATAAAGTACAGCACTGTTTGTCTAGTTCTGTCCAATAAATGCCACAAAATAACTGATGTTTCAAAACATATTTTACAAAATTATATATATATATATATATATATTTAAATCTATCTCACAATAGCAGATTTCAAAGTATGAGTGTTACATTTAGTGTTAAAATACACTAATTCATCATATTTACATGATGAAGTAGAGAATTATATAAAGACTTTGCTGGATCCCCAGAGGATTATGATGGTTTACTTGCTATCAAAAAGAGCAGCTCTCATATAGACAAACAGGTTTATAATAAATACATGAAACATGAACAATAAAGTAACTCGAGATCTTTGAGACCAATATTGCCATTCTAAAAAATAAATAATGCCATTTTGACTGCATAGCTGTGAGTCCAAAAAACTCCCAGTGTGATAAATTTTGAAAATATATATTTTTTTCTTCTATGATCCAGAAATATGCTTAATGAATACCTCTCTTCAATCTTCTATATATCAGGCCTACTGCTATGTTGTGCATCCAGTTCAAGCGCTCAAAATCTCCCCACATTGAGAAAGACAAACTCGTTATGGAGTGATCTTCAACGCATGAAGTGTTGAAGATAAATATTCTTTAAATCAACGTGCAATTATACTTTTATTATTTACCTGAATTCCATTTCATGGCCTGCTCAGAGTCCTTTTTATTTGTGCCATTTGCCTTCAGGCATGTTTCAAAGTGAGCTGAGAATAATTTTATTATTAAATTATTCCTTTGTCAACTGAATCTCATGCTAATCTTTTTTCAGTAATTAACTGAAAAATAATAAACTTAACTTTTTCAAAACTTTATATATTTTAGTTGGTTCTCCTTTGCACCACAGGTGTTTTTTTTTTTTTAATTTTTTTTTTTTTTTTTTCTTTGCTATGAGGAATGTTGTCTGTTGAAGTCAGGCTGAATGAAAATTATTTTGACATCTTTGCTGAAAGAATTTTAAGATACTTTTTGTCAGCTGCAATTACAGTGTTGGGTAAAGAATCCAAAAACAACTGTCTCATTAGTAGGTGTTTCAGTAAAATCTACCATCCATTGTGACAAGATATATTAGATGTTGTAAATTTCCTTACAGTTAATGACAGCTTTAATATACATAAATATATGTTTTCCCCACATATGCTGAAAATCCTTAGCATTTCAGTTTATATCATCACAAATTAAATTAGCAATTATCAACTTAATTCTCAGAGGTAATTTTTTTCCTATGATTGCAGTGATGGAAGAAACTTATGAATACCAAATACAGCTGTTTATGTATTTCGTATCTATGTAGAAAAAAAAATATACTGTGCAAAACAATTATTATCAACTTTATTTTACTCCAATGACTTTTAAATACCCACTCTTTTCAGAGAGAATTAGCTTGTGTTTTCTGAATTTCTGTGGTCTGCAACCCTCTGCATTTCTGTGATCTGACCCTGTTTAAAATCTGTAGATGTAACATCATGATGTCCAAAGACTGATTTGTGTGATCTTATGAGGAGGATGTATTTCTGATGTAAATTAATGGAAAGAGATGTTAAGGATTTTGCTTGACAGGATGGACAAAAAAAGGAAGACAGATCTCTACCCTTTAAAATTACTTCCAGGAACATTAGTGAAATAGTGTGAGAGTGCCAGGTTCCCACCATAAAAGTCCTGAACACAGATAGTGAACCAGGAAGAACAATTTGCTTTTTTTCAAAACTATGAGTATTCATCATCCTACAAAAATCAGTTGACACCTGTTGAGTCTGGCTCTTATGAGTTATTAAATGAATAGCATCACAAAAATGTCCTCATCTCATATGTAACTCAAAGAAAGTGCTATATTGCTGTGTTTAGTCTCATTATAACATGATTATTTGGAAATCTGCATCTGGAAACGTTTGTTGATAGTAGACCCAAGATTGCAAATAGCATGAAAGTTACTCATTTGCCTTGATCTTGTTGCTAACATCTTCACATAGATTGTAATAAGTGCAGCGGTCAGTGATAATCTCCATGTTGTTGGGCAAGGTAGCATACATCTTGTCCCTCTATCACATATTTTCTCAACTGGATACATGTGCTTTCTGCAGGGAAGATGCATGCATGGTCTATGACTGTCCCAAAGTGAACGCATGGTAAAAGTGATCTGTTCCCCGCAGAGTCCTTTATTCATGCTTCATGTGCTCTGATTGCCCTGGATCAAAAGAAGCTGTAATTCTGTCTCTTTTCATATAAAGTAGAGTATCTAAAGGCATGTTACATCTGGCTGGCTGAAGGGTTTCTCTATTGCTGTTCCGCGGTAGTACTGGGGAACAAATGAATGGCAGCAATTCCAGGTGATAGAAGCCTCCTGTTGCATATCTTACTGGGCCTTAGCAGTTGGCATCTGCCAGTTGGATAGCCTGTGTTGGGGAAAAGCCTCCATGGCCTCAGATAAGTTGTCACAGCAAATCACCTATTGACAACTTGGGTAATAACTGCATGGACAACTGATGCAATCATTCCCCCCAGTGTCTTGCCTACCCTGAACTGCTGAGAGGCTTTTGGCAGCATGGCTCCAAAGGGCCAATGGTTATCATTGTCTCTGCTGATAAGAAATGTTGTGAGTGGTGTGTTCTTTCTTCACAGCAGCTCCCTGCAGAAATATTGCAAAGGTAAACCACTCCACGCTTTTATGATTAACTTCCAGTTGAAACCTCATTTGTACTGTCTCACCAATCTGGTTTGATGCTTCTAACCAGTGGTAGCTGGAGTGACATCATGAAACAAACTGAGCAATATCAATGAACAGTCTAGGAAAGCAAAGGCTGTCAACAATAAGTATAGGCAGAATATACAGTGGCAGTGGGCAAAATGTTATTGGAACATATAAACATATGTTACCTCGGTACTCAGCTCATGGCCTCTTTTTATAAAAGCCACTAGAGTAGTTGAACATGGTTTTGTGGTCTTTGAAGAGTCTGTATGAAGACACACAAACATCTGTATCTAATTATAGGTTGCTCTAAGAGGCATGTGCTGCAAATGTAACCACTGTTCCATGATGGAGGAATAAGCTACACCAATACATATTTGAAATATCCCATGCAATTTGGCTGAAGGAGCAGGGATCAGTCTCTGGGCTGGGTGTATGAATCAGTACAACTACAGTCCATTTGTCCGCCTAAGCCCCCAGACTGTACATTCATCAAATGCTTTGATAACTTTATGTAAAGAAATAATGTCTGAAACTGATACGTTTATTGAACCTTGATGAAAAGGGAGAGAGGTGATTGTGCCTCTTTCACAAGGTGCACTTTGTTGTCTGTACAATCTGAAAAGCTTTTCTACTCAGAATGGCTTAGATATGCATTACTTTTCTTTCCATTTCCTCTTTAGCTCTAGAAGATACACAAGAAGATTATATGCCAATACATTGTATAGATACATAATCGGTTTCCCTTCACAGCATGAATGACATATTTCTCTGCCACAGTCAATCTACAAAAGGATGTCCCCTTTAGTAAAGTTGTTCAAGCATTGAATTCCATTTTTTTTTCCTTTTGAGACTAATAGTTATCTTTTATAAGAGCCATAAAATTGTTTGCTAAATGTGAATAAATCTTATGAAATATGAAATATAAAATTCTGCACACTATTACTCAGATTCTGGATTGGAAGTCCAATAGTCTTCCAGTATGTTTTCCTGTTCAGTTTTGATATATAATAGATAAAACTATTTAAGGCACACTTGTTAACAACCATCTGTCTGTTGACAAGGCTGAGGTTTCTGTTTTCACTGCTGTGTTTTAAATGTTGTATCTATACCTCATTTGTTCTACTCATTTTCTACTCAAGTACTACTCATGTAGTACTCCATTAGTTCTTTGTTGCTTCAAGTACTTTTTCTTTCTTCTGAAAAATAATGACTTTCAAATTGCAATGAATGAAAATTCAATTTGGCCCTGCTTTAAAGATTTAGAATATCCCATTGCCTGACCCAATAATATTTAATATTTATTGTTATTTATTATTAATTTATTATTATTATTATTATTATTAAGTCAGTATGCAGTAACAGAGCTAATGCTAATGAATCTGTAATATTTCACTCTTGTTTAGATTTTATACCATATGTTGAACTGGAATATAACTAGACCAACAAAAGCCCCAGAAGAACATTACAGAAAACCTACATCCCTTAAAAAATCCTGTTCTCAGAAAAGAAGTACCCTCCAGAGGAAAGAACACTTCTTGCCAGGAAAGAAAAAGAAATCTTTATTCTGTGCCAGGAGAATGGTCTCTCCTTGATAACCTTGCTCTTACACATTATCTACGTGTTACTTACCCACTCTTTGATTTTGAATTTATTTCATTTGACATGACAACCTTCTGTATCTTGCAAGATCTGGATAAGTTCATAGTTATTGTACCGTGTTTGCTATTATCAGAATCAAAATAGGAGTTCATTTCCTGGAAGGTTATTTTGTGGAAATTGTTGTCATTCATGACATAAAGTATTATTTTCTTCCTCTTCTGCTGCCACATGCCAAAACAAAGTGATCTACTTGGCAAGTCCATTTCCCCAAACTTCTGAAATTCTAGAATTATCATGTTTACTTTTTTTTTTTTTCATTTTAACTCTTTCTTTCTTTTCTTTTCTTTTCTTTTCTTTTCTTTTCTTTTCTTTTCTTTTCTTTTCTTTTCTTTTCTTTTCTTTTCTTTTCTTTT
>CM021732.1:102018179-102067735 GCA_011075105.1 Heteronetta atricapilla
TCATCGTCTCGTAAGCTATTATTACACCGCACAGTACCATAATGATCTTAAACCAGGGCCCGGAAAAGTAAAACAGCACAACAGGGATCACATGCAGAAAGCAACGTGCTATGAAATTCAGTCTGGAATACAGCCACAGCAGACCTGAGATTAAAGCAATCAACATTCTGATTAGCAACAATTAAGCAGCTCTAATACTTATACTAATTTTAGTTTAACATACGCTGGTCAGATCTGTTGTTATCTCAACCCTTCGGGCCCCACGTTGGGCGCCAAAAAGACTGTTGTGGTTTAACCCGGCCGGCAGCTAAACACCACACAGCCGTTCGCTCACCCTCCCCCCTCCCTCTCTGGGATGGGGGAGAGAAATGGGAAAGTGAAGCCTGTGGGTTGAGATAAAGACAGTTTATTAAGATAGAAAATAATAATAATAATAATAATAATAATAATAATAATAATAACAATAATATATACAAACAAGTGATGCACAATGCAATTGCTCACCACCCGCTGACCGATGCCCAGCCCAACCCCGAGAGCCGGCCCCCCACCCCGGCTAGCCACCCCTATATATTGTTCAGCATGACGCCAGATGGTATGGAATACCCCTTTGGCCAGTTTGGGTCAGCTGTCCTGGGTCTTTCCCCTCCCAGCTCTTGCTGCCCCCCCAGCCTGCCCGCTGGCAGGACAGAGCGAGGAGCTGAAAAGTCCTTGGCTTAGTGTAAGCACTGCTCTGCAGCAATTAAAACATCAGCATGTTATCAGCACTCTTCTCATCCTAATCCAAAACATAGCACTCTACCAGCTACTAGGAGGAAAAATAACTCTGTCCTAACTGAAACCAGGACATTAATTTTAAAAAAAAAAAAGATTATTTAGATTTAAAGATGATGCAAAATTATAAAGTAATTAACTGGATATGGCAGACTTCTATCACACTGCACACTTGTTTCTCCCATTTAATACAGGTTCTGAAAGAGGGTTGAAACTAATCAACTAGGCCAAATCTTCTTGAAAACAAAGTTATTTGTAGGTATGTAACATGCAATTAAATGTGAGGTGGCATTTATAGTCTAAGTTATGTTGGACAGATTAGATTACCATTAGAACTAGATACAGATGGTAACATGATTCCGTATAGTAGAATGCATATGAAACTGACTTTTTCAATCTAGCAATAATATTAAAAGAACAGAATGACTAACAAGGGCTTTAAAATGATAAAGCAAGATTTAAGTATAGAATGACACTTAAAAAAGTAGATAGAGAAACAGAATACATAGTAAGAAATAATGTTGTGATAAGAGGTGTGATGACATTTAAATCAAGGAAAAGCCAGGGACAGTTAAAATGCATAAACCAAAAATGTACACATGTAGACATGAATGCACATTTGTAGATGACCATTCACATTTTTTTTTCAAGTTCTGTCTTTCCCTAGCTGATTATTTCAGCTTTCCCTTTGTTTAGTCAAACAGTAAAATTTCTGTACATTTTTCCTTTTTTTTTTTTTTTTTTTTTTTTTTTTTTTTACATTTTGTATTACTATCAAATATTCAAAACACTTATGATCAGTAGTTGTGTGGCCAAATGTGCTGCAAGGCATTGTGAATATGATATAATTACAATAATGTTTTAAAAAATGGTTGAATAAAGATAAAATTGTAATTGCTACACAAAAGGTTGTATGACAATATAGTCGTATTAGATACTACTTTAGTAGATTAGAACAAATTTAAACTGTGTTTATAATACTTATTTTCAGGTCAAATACACACAAAGGTGTTCTCATTTTATCATTATTGCAAAGAGTAGGTATTTTAAAATTAGGTTGTTTGAAAAGGAAGGGAAATCTGAATCAGAAGGGTTCAGCTTCATGCAAAGGTTTTGGGGTCTGCCAATAGGAGTCAATTATCTCCTCAATCTTACTTATATCATAGATTATTCTCCAAATGTCATGGTTTTTTAAGATGTAAAAAGTATCTTTTAGCTTTACACCTATAGTAGTTCTTCCGTTGAAAAGAAATCTTGATCCCTTTCCATGGCTTTCAGTCGATGGGAGTTGAGTAAGAATAATCAACATGCAAAAAAAAATGTTTTAAACTTCATGTTAGGCTTACTTATTGCATTAACCCATGGAATAATTGAAAGAGAATTATGATAATAAAATTAAACTTGACATGAGTTTGAACAGTTTTCCTTTACAATCTGTGGGTATAATCTATTGAAACCTCTTGTGCCTAAAAAACTAGGACAGAATCCTCACAAAAGGTTATATGGAGGTCCTTTATCATTTTAATAAATGACTTATTGTAATAACTTACAGAATACCTTAAATAAATAAGGTGAATACTCAAAGAAAGTTAGCATTAACTTAATTTTTATTCTCTTGACCTTTTTGAGTATTTTTTACAAATAGGTTGATTAAAGAGAATTGTGTTATGTCAGTGTCAAGCATTCTTGAAAATGTCTACAGATTCGAAAGTTCTTGTGATTTAAAGTACATTTTAAAGAGTAAGAAAAAATATTACTACTTACTAAAAACAAACAAAAAAATCCCATCCTTTTTGATTAGAAGAAGCTTTTTACCATTCTTTACTAGTATATTAGTATTTGAGGAAAAAAATGATTACAGATTTCTCATGTAATCATTTTGTGAGTGGCAAAGATATTAGGAGGGGTTTAGAGAAATGTATTATTTTACTGGGTTAAAAATCAGAACAGCCTGGGAAGGCACAGCATGAACATAAGCATACAGTCCATGAGGGAAGTATACAAACTCCTGGATGCAAGCATGTAAAAATTGACCACTTGCTGTTACCCAAAGTTTCTGTTTCTCCATGGGATGATTAAACTTCGTAGAGCCAAATGCATGTTATACTTTCTTATAGCATCTAATATCTATGGTCAAAACTTCAGGGTTGAATAAGTATTTGGTGTAGCTCTCCATACTGTAGTCCATTTTGATTTTAACCAAAGAGTATGCTGTAAAACAGTAGAAGAATTTTACAGACATACATGCATGACGTTTTATCCTTACACTTGTTAACAAACTGTCTTAAAAACTCATCTTCAGCTATTTTAAGAAGTCTTAGAAGTGCAAAAAAAGAACAAATCAATACAATCTAAATCAAATTTAAGCTGACTAGAAGAAATCATGAATATGTAAAATTTGTATTGGAAACATTAAGGTTTTTCAACCCAATATGCAAGCTGAAAGAAAACTACTGTTTATTGTTTGGCAGTGTTTGGTAGCAAGAAGACTTACAACTTGGGAAAAGATTATGTGTTTTTGTCATTAGCAGACTAATGAGCTATAGCTCTCAGCCTCCAGATGTATTTTTCAAGGATCAGAAAAATATTATGATGTTAATTTAACAATTTAGTAGTTTGGTGGCATATGACCTGGGAAAAATGTCTGTGTTTGGCTTCAATCACAGTTTTGCAGTGTCATTATAATAATAATTGACAAATTAGTAGGTATTGTTGGTAGATCATATTGGAAATGGTGGGGAGGACAACACACAAGACGCAACAGTTACAGAATGGTAGGATAACTTTGACTTTAACCTTCTTGGCACTGAACCATAAGAGTTTTTTTTTTTTCTTTTATTAATAAAATTATAATGTAAAAATAATTCTAATGAAAAAAGTATTTCAACAATTTTTTTGTTTGTTTGTTTAAGGTAGAACACCAAAAGAATTTTAAAGTCTCAATGCCTACATTAAGAAAGCAATTTTAACAATATCACTGAAACAAAAAGGAACTGAAAATCTGCCGATGTAGTTCTATTTTTAATCAAAAGGACAAAAACAAACAAACAAAACCCCAAAACCTCACCACCAAAAAAAAAAAAAAAAAAAAAGACACACACAACAAACCACATGCATGCACTATAATGTGAATCCTTGATTTCTAACTTGAAAAGCAAGCCTTCAAATACGATATTCTTTTTCCTTAGCATTTGCAATTCTAGACTTCATTGTTCATACAGTGCTTTTGGAAACACTATCAGCAACTCATGATAAAGCCTAAATATAGAGGATAAAGACTAACTGACAAGCTTAAAAGTAAACAGATACACTTCTTTCCTCTGAGGAATCCACTACTGCTGCTGCTGCTGTGCATACTGATACATCTTTTGACACTGACAGTGATGAGTGAGGTGTAATTTCAGATGGAAACAACAGAGTCAAGGTCAAAAGCAATCCACTCAAGATAAATCCCATGGCACCATCACAGAACATAAGGACCTTGATTCAGAAAATAACAGAATAAGTGGAGTACTATTGTTCTATCATTTGTTTGCTCATTTTCTATCTTAATTTATATCTGAGAGAAGTGATAGTTATGATTGAACTTAGAAGGAAAGGTAACAGAATAAAATAGGAAAGCCAAGCTGGAGCTCTTGAAATGCCTTTGAATCCCAAGCCATTCAAGTGTGACTCTCTGAATACACATGCATACTAAAAGAAAATGTTCCATAAGGTGTCCCCAGTGAACCTAATCACCCCAGTCACAGTGTTCAAACCTATTTACCACCAGAACAGATATCTTTGCTGTGTCCTGCTATGGAGAGAGAAAGGGTTGGTGGCTTGTCCTGAGGGACAGATTCAGGGAAAAAAAAAAAAAAAAGGAATGACAAAGAGAGGGATGCTCCGAACCGCTCTTATAGAAATGATCAGTCCCACACTTGCTTGTTTTTAACGATCACCTGTAGAGCTCCCCTAGGAATTACCACTTATTGCCTCTGTTGTGTATCTTGTGGTATATCTATTCCTGTATGGTCCTGAGCACTACCTGCCTAGGTCAAAAATTTTAGAACCCGACCCCCCCCGGCGGCCCCCCCCTTACCTCATCTTTTAAACACTGTGGAGACTGAAAAGGTAATAGCTATGGATGGTCTAAAGTCATTCTTCCATATCTTCCTGTAGAGGACAACTAAAAATGGAAGACAGTGGTTCCCATATTATTTGGAAATAAGCAATATGATGCACTATTGTTTTTCATATTAATACTTCCTACAGACACTTACATTGAAGGTCCAATGTCTACAGTTCGTGACAAAGTGAAGAGTGGAATAATCTCCTTGCTTGGAAGGCTGTGTTCAGTGTTCACAGATCTCTGGTCAGAGAACAGATCTTCCTAGGAATGTGCATCAAAAAGGAAGCAAATATCTAACAGAATGGTGGGTACAGTATTTCCCCATATATACTGCATAGGGAATTATGAGTGCTACTCCAAAAGCTTTAACTTGTAATTACAATATACTGAAGAACAATATAATCTATTCAACCTCAAACCAACCCTAAGAGACATTATATGCAAATAAATGACAACCTTGATGTTAACCGGTGCGTATGTATAAAGACATACGCACCGGTGTTTCTCTGATTGAGAAGTGATCTAAATATCCCTGTAATTTAACATTTTAACTGACCAGACATGGTATCACCAACCCTGGTGATTTGGATTAAAATCAATCCAAAGCCTTTCTGTGTTATTCCATCTCTCTCTTTTTTTTTTTTGACATAGCTCCTTTTTGACATAGGTGCTGTGATAGAATCCAAACAAAAAGTGAGTTATGTTTAAATGAAGCTATGTAGTAGTTACTCATATTGATCTCACCAACCAATAAGGTTTAAGGAAAAGACCAACAACAGTGGATTTTTTTTTGATATAATTTGATATAATGAAAGCTATTAGACTCCAAAATATCTCTTACGGTGTAATATCTGCTATATACTTCTTTCTGAAAATGTAAAGCTCAGATCCTCACCATCCTTTTTGTAAACAAGAGGCTGAATGAATTGTGCTTCCCATTTAGGAGAAATCATCTTTCACACCAACAATGAATGTAGACAGAGAAGAAACCAAAAGATCAATGATCATATCAGTAGCTATGCATCTACTGAAGAATTACTTACTGAGCTGGTGAAAGTTCTATCTCCTATACAAAATAGGCATTATTCTTCTACAAATGAAACTCAAAAGGCAGGCCAGAAAATCCACAGTTACAAAACTAATCACAATCAGATCATTAAGCTGTAACTACATGTCAGTACATTGTTACACTGAATAACACCAAAAGAATTGGTAGAAAAATCTGCACAAATGCTTCAGTAATCCAATCATGTGGCCAGAAAGGGAGGAAGATAGTACAGTATACATGTCTCACAATGGCCTCCAAATACAGATTCTGAACACAGAATTACTAGTCACGAACCACTCAGATGTCATTCACCATCAGTGGTGGTTTCACTCTGTTGGACAGCTAAACTCCATCACAACAGCTCTCTTACTCCCCCTCTTCAAAGGGGAGGTGGGGGGAAGAAAGTACAATGGGAAAGAAAAAAGCTAATGGATGAAATAAGTGTAATTTACTTAAAGGAAAAAGACAGGGAAAATAAATAAATAAATAAGTAAAGCAAAAGCTTCTGGAATAAATGAGATAAAAAACAAACAAACAAACAAAACCATTATTCTCTACTTCCCCTCAGTGAACAATGTTTGACTATGTCATGGGAAGCAGGGCCTCAATGTGTGTAGCTGTTGTCCAGGAGGACAGACGTTTCATGAGGAAAGTCCCTCCTTATTCTTTTCCTTTCCCAGCACTTATTGCTGAGTCTGACATTCATACAGTGTGAAATATTGCTTTCATTGGTTTAGGCCAGCTGCCTGCTGTCTTCTCCCTACCACTCGCTCATCCATGGCCTATTGGCTTTGAAGGGGTTTGGAGAGAGTCTTGATGCTGTGCCAGCACTGTTCAGCAATAGACAAAGCATTGGTGCAACATCAGTGCTGTGATATCTAGCTACAAGTGCAGAGCATAGCTCTACATGGGCTGCTGTGGGGAAAGCCACACACAGACCATACCCAGACCGTACCCAGACCGTACCATCTACACATGTAATGATAACAACAAAAGATGGTTAAAATGTATGTTTAAAATACGTGTCCTTAAACTACTGGGAACCAACTAACAAGGAATGCAAAAAAAAGGCACCCTGGCCTTAAGTATGTGAAATTCAGCTTGTAGAACAATCTCGCAGAAAAGGCAAAATGAAATATTTCTTAATAAAGATTATCTTGTCCTTATTAAAAACAAACAAACAAACAAACAAAAAACCCCACAATGTTATATAAACAAGTAATAAAGACTAAAACACCACAATAACTTAAGTCTGGCAACAAATTCTTCTCAGTCCTAAGAAAGTGACATAACACTACAATGAAGAAACAGTGAAGGAGCAGCGGTTTCCATAAATATGGAAACTTTCCATAATTATCCAAACTTTCTAAATATTTAAACATTCCTACTGATAACAGCATAATTTAGTCAGATCTTGAATCCTTGCCTAGCAACCACAGTTTTAGCTACAAAATTATATTTATACTTATTAGCTTTATTATCCTTGTTAGCTATTTTCCTTTTACTGCTCATGTCTGTATTAAGAAACATCAAGGCTTTAAATCTTACTGTTATTTGCAGCTTCCCTAATAATTTTCTTTTGTAGATTCCAATGGAAACATTCCAGTAGAATTTGCCTTAAGCCAGATAAACTAAGTTTAATTTTTTGTTTTAGAATGCAAGCATGCTCACCAAGTGTTTTCTAAAAGTAATCAGAGTTACAATCAAGAGTCTGAGGTAAAACTTCTGGCACTTCATGGGAAAATTGGTATGTAACCTAGGGCTTCTTTCTTTCCATTGGATTTATCTATATGCATATTTATCTATATGCAGTTTGCTCTTAAACAATAAAATAACAGAGGGTTGAACTGTTTGTTAGTAAGTGGTTAATTAATAGTAAAAAAGACCTTTTTCTACCAACCTCAGGGTGTGCTGGAGTATCAGAACTATGTCTGTGCAGAGTTTTTGAGGTAAAAAAGTAATTAAGTAAAAATTCATTTAAGTTGTATAAGAAGATGAAAAAGTAATCCACTTACTTCAGTTCAAACTGAACTCCATATAGAAAATATGAAAACCTAAGAAAGAGTTATATTTAGAAATCTGTTTTTCTTGCTCCAGTTTTATCATGAAAAAAATTTTAACCCTGTTGGAAAGCTCCTTACTATACAGACATTATAGGACTTCCACAATTTGTTCACCTAGATGTCTTATTTTTATTGCAGCCATTCACGTAGACAAGAGACACAGATTTTCTGTCCCAAGCATTTACCTGGAATCAGTCCCACAAATCAGATGAAAATCAGGAGCATCTCACTTCAAATCCATGTCCATGTTGCTGTATCACTTGGTAATTAATGTTCCCTGTTCTGCCAAGAACAGACGTGTTTCCCATCTAAAAAGATATAGGAAACAATTTGGTTTACCAATCTGTTGAAGGCTTACATTTCAACATGAACATTGAGGTCAGATATTACACAAAAATCTGTGGTAAAAATCCCATCTAGCACTCTTCATTGGCATATTAGTTTTATCTCAGCTTAAATAACAGGACATGCCTAAATGCATTTAGAACTTGAGTTTTCCAGCATATTTTTTTCTCTAACATGAATTATTTTATTTTATATAATCAATTTAAATAAGAAAGCACTGTAATTCTGACATTAGAAATTTCTATAGTTTTTTTTTTTCATTTCTTAATTTTATACATCTAGTCAATTTTATTTTCCCCACTAAATGTTAATATTTGAGCCCAAGCATATTTCTAAATGATGGAAGTACTTCCTCTGCCTTTGCAATCACTGCTTTTTGTTGTTACAGAATCAAGTATCATTTCATAGCCTTTTAAACTCTGGAAACGGTTCTTTTGGGTTATAAATCCTATTTGCCTAGCGAAGACTAGTCACTTTTCTTCAGCTCTAATCCCTTACCCGCCAAGGGAAAAATATGTAGAAAGAGAAAAGACAGAAAGAAAAGACGGAAAAATACAAGAAAGAAAGGAGAGCAAAGGAGAGCAAACAGAAAACAGAAATACAGATTACTTGAATTCTGTACAAGGTAGGAAAGAGCACTATTTCCCTTAATTTCATCTTTAAATGATTATCTTCTCTTTCCACTTGAGCAAGGTGAATTGGTAGAAAAGTGGCAATATTTTCATATGGAACTCAGAATTCACATTTGGAAATAAGGTGTTTGCTTTATTTTTCACAAGTAATTCTAGTAAGTAATTCTGAGGTCACACTTGACATCGATTTGTTTACATTTTGGCTAGTGAGCTATTTATTTTATCCATGTGATACTTCATTATGACAACAGAAGACGACAATACACTGCACACAGAAAATACAATAAAAATAAACATACCCATACACACAAACAAAAAAGCACAAAACCAAACTACTAAGAACAATAGCAACAACAACAATCAGTTCACTTTGAGAGATTTCTTCTAATGTGTATTTGCACGCTTTTTAAAAATAATATAATATAATTACTTCCTACTCTTTCTCAAATCAGGTTCACTAAGTGTTATTAGATCTCCAGGAAATTTTTATAATTTCCATAATGTTGTGGATTCTAGATCCAAAACTAATATATAATAAATATTAGCAGGTTGCATCTTATATCTCCAGTCTTATTTTTATTGTACCATATTAAGCTCTAATACTTTTTCCCCCCCACACACAAATTAATCATTTTTCTTTTCTCCACTGTTATGTCATGAAATTCAGAAGATTAAAAAAAAAAAAAAAGAAAAAAACAAACCAAACCAAACCAACAACAAAAAACCACCACATCTTAGTCCTCCATGTCATTTAGTGGCTTTAATTTCTGTTTCTACTCTCTCAGTTGGTCTTGTTTTCAAGGTACTACCTATATTTTAGCACTATTAAGTGTGGTGTGGTGCATGAAAATATTTTTGTATATATGTGTTTCTTTTTGGGTTTTCTTATGCAAATAACAGTCTTGCAGAAAAAATACACACATACATGCTCATGCACTTTCAATTAATTTGCTTAGTTTTGTGAATGTCCAGATATTCCTATTGGCTTTCTTAGACAGTGAGTATTAAGAAACAAGTACACTTGTACATGACTAGACTTTTTAAAAGTAGATTCCATCATAAACAAATGTAAAAGGCACATTTTTTTCTTTGAAGGGGGAGAGTCTGATTCTGTTCAAAGTGTTTTGAATTGAATCTTTTTCCAATGAAAATCGAAGCCTTACTGAATAAATCAACTGGTCTTTATGTTTTTGCTTAATACTTAATGTATTCCTCCTGTATTTTTATGATAAAAAACATGTATTGAGCATCCGTACCCAATTTATACCAGTTTTGATGTTGGATCCTAAGACTGTCATCTAGTACACAATAAACAATGAGTGTCTGTGAGCAGCTGACCAATAAATTGGACTTAATCACAAATTCAATACCATTCAGAAAAGCATTGGGATATTGCTGGCTTCAATTTATGAAAAAGGATTTTCATAGACAGTGTGCCAATCATCCAAAAGGATGGTTGAAAATAACTGTTGGATTGGCATATTAATGATCACAGGAGACCAATGTAAATGTCATGAACTATTGGGAAAGAATAAAATGAGCACTAATACTACTCCTCATATGCTCCCAGAGTGCACAGATAAAAATTTTATCACAACAAACAGCATGGTAGTTTGCATGAATTATTAAATCATATGCATACGAGAGGGTTCATAATTAAACAGAAAGACTTACTGAGGATTATCACAACTGACAATGACTAGAGCCTGCAAAGTCCAGCTATAAGTCAAGAGACTAACGTGTATGATTGCTTCTAATTTGTACGACAATTTGTGAGTTATTAATTTATAACACTTTTAGATGTTGCCACAGGGGAGTAGAATGTACAATTAGTCTTTCAGTATGCATATGTCAAACATGAATAATAAATGTTGAACATATAGCATTATTTATATGCAATCACTTTTATCTGTCATAATAGGAATAACTTCATTGCAATAAGCTATTTAATGCAGAAATTTAGTATAAATTGACTATGTTGTCCTTTATGCATTATTATGTATGAGCCCTTCTAACATGCCTTCTGTTATACATTTTTAGTAACAGAATCACATGCCTGCAACTCCCAAGGGTTTATTATGTATTTCAGTGATGAACAATTCAGCCTTAAGGTACTTAATTCAGATTATAAGGCCTATGACATTTAGAAAAATACTGGAGGTCCCTATTCAGCCAATTATATACACAAAGCCTTGCAGTGAGCTAATGTGCATAGAAGGTCTGTAGCTCTACTTCCTCACCCATCATGAAAATAAAGAATGTAGTTCATAGCAACAAGTAAGAGTTTTTAACTACTTGCTCCCTTCTTCTGTTATCTGAGGTAGAGTGTGTCACACAGCTTTAGGTTAGCTCTGTTCTTCTCATCTCATTTTATTTAATATAGCTTAACAGGTTGCATCAATCTTCTTGCATTTTGAGCATATGGTTTTGGGCAATGCTAAACTGTTAAGTAGCTGCCTGATTTTGTTGCCACTTTGAAAATAAATAAATAAACAAACAAATAAATAAAAGAGTAAGTTCATGGTCTCTGCATTACAGTCACTGCATTTTGCAGTATCGGGGGGTTAATTGTACTAGTACAATCAAATCAAGTATAACTAAACAACTGAAGAAAAAATCTCTACCTGCCTTGGTTTATAGGACTTTAAAAAAGAAAACAGTTTATGCTCTTGAATAAAATGTCTCACAAAGACATGAAAAAATATGTATGCAAATCAAAAGATTAGTCACATATGGAAAAAAGATACATAGTCATGCAAGTCATTATGGTCTAAAATTTAAAACACAAGTATGGGTTTTCTTACATATTTTGATACCGGTATTTTCCCATAACTTTTATTTTATATTAAAATAAGTTTTATTGCTTCTATTTTATAATAAAATAAGTGCATTGCATATGCACTTGTATAAGCATTTGTATTTCGTATGCACTTTGGAGACTCTAATATGACTTATCAAATATAATTTTGGTTAGTATCATGGAATCATAGATGATTTGGTTTGGAAGGGTCCTTAAAGGTCACCTGGTTCCAACCCCTCATTACACCAGGTTGCTCAAAGCCCCATCCCACCTAGCCTTGAACATTTCCAGGGATAGGACATGCACAACTACTCTGGGCAACCTGTTCCAGCCGCTCTTCAAGAACTGCTCCAGGTAGGGGTCCATACCACAGGGTGCATCCCTGAGAAGCAAACCACTCCCACCTGGGTTCCCCACGGGTGGCAGTTCCTGCCAGGTCACCTGCTCCTGCATGGTCTCCTCTCCCAGGGCTGCAGCACTGGCCTGGGGCCTGCTCCGGCAGGGGTCCTCCACAGGCCGCAGCCTCCATCATTGCAGGTCCACCTGCTCCACCGTGGTCTCCTCCATGGGTTGTAGTGTGGAACCCTGCTCCATGGGCTGCATAACTCCTTCTGGTATACTCTGAAGAGTCTTCCTTTAATAAATATTAAACTTGTGCTATTGAAGTTGGTATTCCACATGTGCTGCTAATGTGAAACTCAAAGAGAATCCAATACTTCTCTATGATATGCATTTGTAGTCTTAGGTTGTAGTGCTGGCTGCAAACTTGAAAACCTTTTTTGAAAATTTTAACCTGAATGTTTCATGAGTATTAGAGCAAATGAACTTGATTATACTGTAGTAATCATAATAATGCTTCTTTGCATTTATGCTCTAATGCACTTTATGAATGTACTACAGGAATTACAAATTTAAATTTGGGTATTATTTTCTCTTTAAAGCTAGTTAAAGTCATAAGTAGGAAAGACAAAATCTCGATATAAATGGTCTATAATTATTGCAGTTTTCAAATAATATGTCATAATAGACAGACTTTAAGTTTTATACAGGGCTGATATTTAACTTATTGATAATTCAGTTTCACCTGCATTTTTGGAGACCAGTCTTTAGGGATAAAACAATATACCCATTAGGCTCATAAAGGAATAGCTTCAAATACAGACTGAATTAATATTCTAGATGATGAAGGTAACCTAGGGATGAAACACATTTTACATACACAACTGAGAATTCAGTTTTTTTTATAGCACCACATAAAGACTAAGAGGAGTACTGAGCATGCAAAACATTATCCATACATGGGTTGGCTGTATTGAAGTCAGTTATTATGGTTCTATGTAAAATGTTCAATTTTGCTTCATAATACCTACAGTTAGATGCATTTCTTGTTAATGAAAGGTTTGGTTCTCACTTGGATTGAGTATTTAATTTGTTTTAAAAGGACCAATACGGTACACATAAAACCACATGTAACACATACAATGAGAATCATTAGATTTCCCTAAACAGTCAACCAGAAAATTTCTCTCCCAGGAGATTCGTGTGCAGGAAAGTTCTATGGCTACCTTGGCAGAACTTTTCACTGATTTCTGTTTATCTGGAAGGATATTTTTAGGCATATCTACCATTCACAGAATCATAGAATCGTAGAATCATTAAAGTTGGAAAAGACCTCCAAGATCATCTGGTCCAACCATCACCCTACTACCAATGTCACCCACTAAACCATGTCCCTAGGTACCATGTCCAATGGGGTTCTTTCATTAAACAACCCCAGGTATAGTGACTCCACCACCTTCCTGGACTCCAATGCCTAATTACTCTTTCTTCCTATCATTCATGGCATTCCCATCCTGTGAATAGCAGAATAAAGAGCAACATTTTGGTTCATTAAATTATTGTCCATAATTATTGTAAAAAGGAGAACTGTTTCCCTAGATAAGTTTAATCTTTTTAGCTCTGTAGTTGTCATAAGAACATTAATTTCATCTCAGTAACATATTATTTCAGTACCAGTGAATGAATTTTTTGTGGCACAAACCAAAATCTTCTAAGAGTCTGCTGAAACTAAAATTATTTTCTAAATAATATTGCAATGTGTATTTCTTCTTTCTGACAGAAAAATAATTCTCTACTCTTGAATCAGGAAATTTTTTCTTGACACATTTGCTAAACATTTGGGGAAGGCATCATGTAAAAACAAATAAACAAAAAAAAAACTTTTTGATATTGTCAGGTTTTTGTCCATTCTTATGGATCTTTACTTCCTATTTTTCTCATTTTATATAGTTATTTATTTATTTATTCCAGCCAAATAAAAAACACTTTCCTTTTTGTCAGTTGCTTGTCTCTAAAGTTCCTTTCTAATTTTGCACAGGAGTAGCAGCCAAACACAGATTTATGTCCTCATTATTCCACTGAAAAGGTTTTTTTAGCAACTTCTGTTGCTTTTTGTTGTGCATTTTGTACTATGTTTCACATGAATCTTATGAAAAAACAAATGCTGTGATGACCTCCTAAAATATTTATATAACCACTTATCTGACACATTCACCCTCTTCTTCATTCAAATTAAAATGAAGAATGTCTTTGGTAAAAAATAAACAGTAGGAGAATGCTACTATGCTTATTTTCATTTAAAAAATCTAATCTATGGTCCACTTTTGCATATAATGAAAAGGTTAAATACCTTTCATGGACAGCAGGTAATTCTATGACTGTACAACTCTGAAAAAAATGGGATTCAGAGTGGTTCCAGTATAAAACTACAATATGTGCTTCTTGCTTTTAGAAGACTGTAGAAACTTTGCATTTCCTGAAGGATTAGTCCTAAAAATAAAAATCACCTTCCCTGCTGGACTGCTATGATAAAGACCATAGGTGGTGGCTTTTATCTTCTTGAGTTTTTTAAACATATGCTAAACAAAGTAGTTCCTGGCATATACCCTGGCTGCTATTTAATGGTCAGTCTAACCTTTGCTGTCAAAAAGACAAAGTACTTTTTTTTTTTTTTTTTTTTTTTTTTTTTTTCCCTATAAAATGCTCATAATGTAGCTAGAATTTAAGTATCAGCTAAGAATTTTGGATACATCACTTTCCTCTTATTTATCTGTACAATTTTACATTGTAAGTAGCTATCCTAAATTACTGTCTTATCAGTTAAATAATACTGATTTAAGCAGTCTTCTGGCCTTAAATAGAAGGAAGATAATTTAATTAAATTACATTGCGAATGAAGGTAAATGTAAGAGGAATAACTTTATGAAAAAGCTTCATCTGTGATAAATTGAAAGCTCTTGGACGAATACAGCATTTACATCAGTGTAAATTCTTATAACAAATTCTCTGACATTTAAAAGAACACTAATTTCTACCCCTTTAATTCTGCTAATTACAATGTATTATGTGATCAATACTATAAATGCATCATTAACCACCCTGTGCTTAATGTAACTGTTAGCATTAATTTGGTCCAGTACATGGATGGATAAAAAGCCAAAGTATAAATCTTGTTGGATATATATATATTTAATGTTGTATCAATATATTTCTGGTGTTACTTGTGATGTAAAGACTAGTAGTTTTTTCCTTATGTGCTGCTTCAATGTCAACAAGTCATATCTCCATCACTATTAATGGTCCATCTTAAAAAAAAAAATGTCCTCAATCACTGCTGAATTTAGATGAGTAATTGTCATCCTCTACCTCAAATTCCTCTACTGTCTTTGAGACTACAATTGTATGCCAGTGCTTACATAAGCTTGCGTTGATATAATGAACATCTTTACAAAACTTGTAGCACATTAGCATGTTAATCATAGTATCTATATTTGCAATACCTTGATATTTATTCTGAACAGTCATCCAAGTTGTCTAGAACAGGTGGCTCTGACTGGCTAATGTCATATTGCTTAATAAATAAGCCTTACAAAAAGTACACCATACTACATTATGCAGCATTTTTAATCTTTTGTACTGTGCCATGTGACTGCCCAGCACCTAATGCACAATATTTAACTGTTATATGCACACCTTATGATCATACTGAAAGTTTCAAAATACATAAAATTGCAGATGCTTCTGCTTTTAATACTGGCCCTGTTTAAAAGACATCAGTATGATGTAGGGTCATTGCAAAGCCTGACTCATTGTGTTGTTTGAGCCAGGCAAAGGATTTCTGCATAGACAAATAACAGAATCTCACAATGCTGCAGAAACTACTCCTCTGCAAAAGAGAATGACAAAAGATGTCCTGACTGCTAAGCAGTATGGAATGTTTAGATGGATGAACTCCACTGATCTTCAGTTTCATGACCTGGGACTAAGGATCTAAGTCTCCAGCTATATGCTTTCCATATTCACACACACACACACGCACATACACCAAATTCCCTATGGTTCTTGATCTTTTGGACACAGCACATATGTCTCAGAAGGACTACCCCAGAAATATATTTTCCCACAATATCTTCCAATGTCCTTGCAACAAAGGAAGGCTCTAGTGACTTGTCCTAGCAATCTTCAGTAGTAGCATGATTTCATACACATGATTCTATATGTTTATATGTACATATTCAATTTATGCCCTATTACCTCTCTAGATGTTGAGGTTTCATTTTTAGTGACACAGAATTAATCATTTGTGATTTATCCTCATTCCCTTAGGATGCTGGCATCATCTTGTGCGTGTACTTTTGAAATTCCCTGCAACAGACTCCTTGTTTTTCTTCAATGGCCTTCAAGATGTGGATTACTGACAACATTACTAATGGTTTATTAGTAAAACTTAGTCATTAGTAAGCCCTTACTCTAGAATCACTGAATAGGTCAATCTATAAAAGTTATCCAGCTAGAAGGTATATATATAATGAGATTACATATACATTTTGCAAACTCATTATTAATTTTATTTTAATTACAGAAATATCACTGGTATTTAAACTAAACTGCTTCACAATACTATTCACCATATAGATCAGGCCTTAAACACAAAGGTGAAATATTATGAAACCACTAACTCCTCACAGCAAACACAGCCTAGCCATTCTCCATGTATTTCCTCTTTCTTATGCCTGTTCCACAGCTGCCATCTTCAATCAATTAAGTTAGCAGGTTGCTAGCATAGCCCCCATCTTGAAGTCCCCTCCAGTTTATAGCATAGTCAGCAAAATTCATAAAGCCATCTTGTGCGTAACGACTTTCAAGGCAATCCTCTGTAGACATTGTCTGCAGAAGCCTAGAGTCTTATCTACCCCTGCCCCTGGCAAGCACTGCTACAACTGTTTTGAGATGTTGGTAGAATCAATACAGGATAAACATGTGTTATATTTTGTGGTTATGGTTTAAAACAACAGGTAGCTAAGCAGCACACTGCTTGTTGCTCACTCCTCCAAACCCCAATTGGAATGAGGGAGAGAAATGGAAAAATAAATAAAGAAATAAAAATAAAAATAAAAACTCAGGGACTGAGATAAAGACAGTTTAATTGGACAGAAAATGAAGGAAAGGAAGGGTGAATAATAATAATGATAAAAGATAATGATAGAAGTGATGCACAACGCATTTGATCACCCCCAGACTGACTCCAAGCAGAGCCTACCCTGTTTTACTGTTCAGCATGATGTCATATGGTATTGAATATCTCTTTGGCCAGTTTGGGTCCACTGTCATGGATCTGTTCCCTCCCGGCTTTTTTTGCACCCCCAGCCTCCTTGTTGGCAGAGCAGCAAGAGAAGCTGGAAAGTCCTTAACTCTATGTAAGCACTACTCAGCAACAGCTAAAACATCTATGCATTATCAGCATTATTCTCATCCTAAATCCAAACCATACCTGTTACTAGGAAGAAAATTAACCCAGCTGAAAGCAAGACAGTTGGACAGTCTTGAATCACATCCAGTAACTGAAGTTAGGAAGTCTGAGAAGACTTCTTCACAGGTTAAAAAATTAAAAAATAAAGGAAATCCTGGGAATCCTGGGGAGAATGAGGAACAATGAGCTGATTCAAGCTGGAATCAGCTTTTCAGGAAGGATTCTGTTATTGTGAGAAAATATCACTAAAAAGCAGAGAAGGAAGAAAACCTCTGGTCCACCACATGAAAAAATAGACCCACCTCAAGGGGGTTGTCTAACAGAATGAGACCTAAACATAGTTCTCTGATTTCTGGAATAAGTCAAATAGTGACTGCATCTGAGAAGGAGTCTATTAAATGAGTGACACAGAGAAAGATGATCTGTGTAGATCATCATCCCAGTAGATTTTCCAGGTACGTATAATTTGCTGATGCAGATGCAGTCTTGATGGGCCTGTAGGAGAGGGGCAGAAATAAAGATGGCTCACTCATAAGACTTTGATGCTTAAAAACTAAAACATTAAAAGTTATTTTAAGTAGCTATGTTCCAGCCTATATGTCCTGGATAATTTCAGATACTTTGAATAAAATGAGAGCATCCCTATTTACTAATATTTGGCAGAGAACTTGGCTCATAAACATAGTTATACAATTAAGATGACACCTTCAGTTTTTGATATTTCTTTCATAGTTTTTAAGAGTTGTATAGTTTGATGCAGATCAAAAATAAATTTATTTTGAAAATACTTCAGATCAAAACCAAAAAAGACATAAAAAAGCACATATGTACATGCACCTGTCTGTTTTTGAATTTTCTGCATTAGCAGAAAATTAAGAGCTACAGATGAGAAACGGCTCAGTTTCTCAACTTGTTTTTCTCCCCTAGAAATAGAGCAATTTGAATAGAATACTGAATTAGGATAGCATTGAACAAATAATGGATTTGCCCCAGTTTGAAAAACTGTTGAACTATGAGTGTCCTAATTGTTACTTGTAAGGAAAGAGTGAGTGACCCAAAGCTATCTCCAGTTACCTTGTGTAGGCTTACATTCAAAGACAAAACCAAGTCACAGGCCCCAAGCAGTGTGCTCCAACTCTAGAAGGCACGTGTAAGCAAAAACTGTATGTGTGGCTGTATTACTATCAGTCCTCCAGCAGTTGGCCAGCATCCATGCAGCAACAGAAAGCTTTGTAATCCCAACATAGCCACATTCTGCATGGATGTCCTGTGTGTATCCTCAGTCTCTGTAAAAAAGAAAGTAAGACCCTTTCTTTTCACCCTGCAAGGTCATTTAGGCTCATAGAAAATTCCAAATGACGTTGTCTTCTCCCCTGTTTCCCTTACACAGGTCGGGTCATTCTTGTCTCATGTCAGCTCCTCAATCCCAACTCGCAACTAAAGTGATACATGCTCCTGTCAATTCATTGTAGCACATGGCTGGCATTGAAGTTTTGCTGACCAATCCATCCTATTCCACTGAACAGGATTTTTGCAACCTTATTCCTTTGTTTCTGACCATCTGTCATCAAAGCTTCTCATAAATCAGGGTAGACACATGTCCATCTTCTGATGCAGGAGATTCAGGATAAGAACAACAGGTAATATCCATTAGCATTTTCTCCACCTTCTGAAGTGAAATCCTCCCATGTAAATTTTCATGTACTCTCAAACCTGCTGAACAGGTATGTTTGAAACTATGTGGAATGGCTAACATTATCATAGATTGTTACAGTATCAAAATTGTCATGCAATACCTCCTGGCCAAATACATCCTTGTGAAAGAAGTAAGCATAAGAAAGAAAGTAAGAAGGCTCCAAGATGAGCTACAGCAATTACTGCAATGCCTCAGACCACATCCAAGATTGCAGGGAAAAAAAAAAAAAAAAACAAAAAAAACAACAAAAAAAAAACATTACTGTCAGGCAGAAAACCTTCCTCCCTCCCTCCCCCCCCCAAACAAACAAACAAACAACAACAACAACAACAACAACAACAGCACTACAGCAGGCCTAGCATCTGGCAATCCATAAAACAGTGACTTTTCAGTGTTTTTTAACTCCTGTTGTACTGTGTTTCCTTTCTTTTCTTTTTCCCTCCACCAGACATTCATGGGATTTTACTAACCCAAAAGATAACTGCACACACTAAATAGAACACATTTAATTTGCCAGATGATCCAACTGTGCAGAAGGCCAGCAAAAGTGTTCATAAAACTACATGCCAAGAGCACTTTACTCCTTGTCTGAGATTTGTGTGAGAGATTTAATTTCATATTAAATATTAAATAAACCAGAGGATCAATTATGGAATTTTGAATTTCATTAAAAAAAAAAACAAAACAAAACAAAAAAAAAACTTGTGTGGGAATAGATGTTTTTTGTTGCTTATATCTTGCTTAGGCAAGTAAAGTTTATTTTCTTATATCATAAGAAATAACTCTGAGAGTTCATGTGATTGCTTGATGCTGAGCTTCACGATGAAATCAAGTTTGTAATATGTTGCTGCAAGAGTCTACCTTCATTTTTGTCTAATGCCTTTTTCAGTGTTTCTGCAAAGCATTCTGCATTTGGAGTTGGGTAATAACTATCTGATCTAGTACATTTTGTTCAATTTTCTTTTTCTTCTTGAAAACTAGAAATTCTGCAGAAAAATATGAAAAGGCTTTATCTAAAAGAATCTCTTCAGGCAAGCCATATGGGATAAGCCAAAATCACAATATGCCTCAGTAGTTTTAACAGAAGTGTTTATCCTATATGTCATTTCTGGCCTCCTACAATAAACACAGTCTATAATTAAGTACATTTATTTATTTTTCTCTGCTAAACCAAAATGAGTTACCAAGGCTTGCTGCACTGAAGAGGATGGAGCAGTCTGAGGGACATTGCTCACACTGATTTCAATTTCCATACCAGTCCACTCTCACCATCAAGAATAAGTTATCTCCATTTTATTTATTTATTAAATTATGTGTTCTCTCCAGCATGCTGGATAAAAGTTACATTATGTGGCTTGGGAAATGGACATTAACTGAATAGTAGATTACATGTATTAACTATTTATTTTAAAAAATTATTCATCTATACACTGAACACAAAATCAGCATTGTGTCTTTCAGCTAGAGCACTTTACGACTTCTGTAAACATTCTAATTATCACAAGTCAGAAATAAATGAGAAATTCATAGAACCATAGAATGGAATCAAAGAATGGCTTGGGTTGGAAGGAACCTCAAAGATCATCTAGTTCCATCCCCCCTGCCATAAGCAGGAATGTGACCCACTAGATCGGGTTGCTCAGGGCCTCATAAAACCTGGTCTTGAACACTTCCAGAGATGGGGCATCCAAAACCTCTCTGGGCAACCTGTTCCAGTGCCTCACCACCCTTACAATGAAGAATTTCCTCCTAACCTCTAATCTCAATCTCTTTTAATTTAAAACCATTCCCCCTCATCCTGTCATTACCCAACTAAGCAAAAAGTTGCCCCCCATCTCTTTTATATGTCCCCTTCAAGTACTGAAAGGTTGCAGTGTGGTCTTCCTGAAGCCTTCTCTTCTGTAGGCTGAACAGTCCCAGCTCTCTCAGCTTATATTCATAGGAGAGGTGCTCCAGCCCCTTGATTATCTTTGCGGCCCTCCGCTGGACCCACTCTAACAGATCAACATCTTTCTTGTGCTGGGGGCTCCAGACCTGGACGCAGTACTCCAAGTGGGGCCTCACAAGGGCAGAGTAGAAGGGGACAATCCCCTCCCTCCACCTGCTGGCCAGCCCTCTGTTGATGCAGCCCAGGATGCAGTTGGCCTCCTGGGCTGCAAGCACACATTGCTGGCTCATGTCGAGCTTTTCATCCACCAGAACCCCCAAGTCCTCTGCAGGGCTGCTCTCAATGAGTTCTTCACTCTCAGGCTGTGATCTTCACTCTCAGGTCTGGGATTGCTGTGGCCCACATGCAGTACCTTGCACTTGGACTTGTTGAACCTCATTAGGTTCATGTGGGCCTAATTCTGAAGCTTGTCCAGGTATTACTAAGAAAGGAAATCCCAAGCCTTTAATAACTATAAATTGACCCAGATTCTCTGTTTAGCCTTGTCAATGAATCAGCAATAAAATACATGCTATTCTACTGTGTACTTTTGATGTTTTCATATCATTTGCATTAATTAGTGAAGGACCAATTGCTTATCACTAGCAAGGGTATTTTTTCACAATTTGTCTTTGGAAATGTTAGGCTTTTTATTTCTGTACTGGGTGCAGGTGCCCACATGCTGGCAGCAGGGGCCACAAGGGCTCATCCATGAAGCTCGGTGCTGGACATAGCTGGTTCCAGCTGGCTCCAATGGACCCACTGCAAGGCACGGCTGGGGCCACAAGTGAAGATGGTGGCACCTCGGGACAGCCTAGGGAAGAGAGGGCAAAATACTGCACAGCACCTGTATAATCTCCACAAAGTAAATTATGTTTTCTACAAAATGGCGTCTATTGGAAAATACCCCTCAACATCTCCAGGTAGATGCAGTCAGTTTATCAAAGACATTCCTCACAGAGGTGTCCATGAATACAGTCGTTCCCTCCTGAAACAGAGAACACAGCGAAAACATGTACCTGTGCACACACTCACCAAACACATCCTCCCATGCTTTGGCAAGCTTATGTACCTTCCTTCACCTTCCATCACTGTGGTTGTTATACCCAGCTGGACAGTTGAACGCCACTGCAACCACTCTCTCACTCCCCCTCCTCAAAGGGAATGGGGGAGAAAATATGATGGGAAGGGATCAAGGACTGAGATAAGGACAGATCACTCATCAATTACCATCACAAGCAAAATAGATTTAACATAACAGGAGGTCTACAAAATTGGTGAAGGACCTGGAACACAAGCCCTATGAGGACAGACTGAAGGAACTGGGGTTGTTTAGTGTGGAGAACGGGAGGCTCTGGAGAGACCTTATTGCTCTCTACAACTAGCTGAAAGGAAGTTGTGGGAAGCTGGGGGATGGCCTCTTCTTGCAGATAACTAGTGATAGGAAGAACTAGAAGGAATGGCCTCAAGTTGTGCCAGGGGAGGTTTAGTTTGGAAATTAAGAGACATTTATTCTCAGAAAGAGTAGTCAGGCATTGGAACGGGTTGCCTAGGGAAGTGGTGGCATCACCATCCCTGGGGCTACTCAAGGAAAGGTTGGACATAGTGCTTAAGGACATAGTTTAGTGGGTGATATTGGTAGTAGGGTGGTGGTTGGACCAGATGATCTCGAAGGTCTTTTCCAACCTTAATGATTATATGATTCTATGATTAATATAATTTATTTTCTATCACTAGAAGACTAGAACAGTGAGAAACTAAAAGGCAAACTAAAAACACCTTCCCCCACTCTCCTTTATGTTCTCCAAACAAGGGTGACAGAGGAACAGGGAATGGGGGCTGTGATCCGTCCCTAATATTTCATTTCCATCGCTCCTTCACAGTCACTCTCTGCCCTGCTCCACCTGGGGTCCCTCCCACAGTATGCCATCCTTCCCAAACTGATCCTGTATGAACTTCCCACAGACAGCAAGCTCCAAGCTTCAAGAACTGCTCCAACGTGGGTTCATAAGAGGAGGTTCATCCATCAGGAACACACTGCTCCAGCATGGGTCCCCCATGGGCAGCAGCTTCTCCCAGACCCCCCTGCTCCTGCGTGGGCTCCTCTCCACGGGCTGCAGCTCCGGCCCAAGGCCTGCTCCTGTGGGGGCTCTCCATGGGCTGCAGCCTCCTCCAGGCCACATCCACCTGCTCCACCAGGGGCTCTTCCATGGGCTGCAGCACAGAGATCTGCTCCATGTGTGACCCATGGGCTGCAGGGGGACAGCCTGCTCCACCAGGGGCCTCTGCACAGGCTGTAGGGAAACTTCTGCTCTGTGCTTTTTTTTTCTTTTTTTTTTTTTTTTTTTTTTTTTTTTCCCTAAAATCTGCTGTCCCACAGGCACAAATAACATAGCTTATTGGCTCAGCTCTGGGCAGCAGCAGGTCCCTTTTGGAGCCAGCTGAAGTTGACCCTGATCTGACATGGGGCAGCTTCTATGCTCTGCTCACAGAGACCACCTCTGCAGCCACCCACTACCAAAACTTTGACACGTAAACCCAATTCTATTACTTCTGTAACGAGTTCATTTTCCAGGTAGTTCTACTCTGCTCCTTATAATACCCACAGAACCACAGGCACCCAGAATGATAATACTGCTCTGTGTGAATGCAGGGCATTTGCTCCACCAAAGATCCACACTTTCATTGTAATACCTTTCTTCAGCAGTGTTATTAAGGGCACCATGCCCTATATAACATCCCTTCCCTGACAGGCAGGTCAGCTCTACACTAGGCAGTGGGTCAAGAAAGACACAATATCAAGTTTCTTGGGGCTAAGCACACATCTGTGTCCCACCTGGCGATTCCTACATTCACCTTTCACAGCACATAGGAGGGACATTTGTAGCACAGCCTAGCACTTAAAACACCACAAGACAAGAAGGGGCAGGTGAGAAGGGAAGGAGAGAATCAGCAAATGTATCATACCTACCAGGGAATCTGACAACACACTCTTTCACATGTCCTCCTAGTTATGATCTCCATCCTCCAAAGGGAAGAGCTTGTAAACTCAAACACAGGCATATGAAGGGATGAGGTAACTGAAGTAGCTGGGAATACTGCCAGAAATCTGGCATCTTTATTCCCCAAAACATGAGGAATGGCCAACGCTGATCAGCCAGACAGCTATGCATTCTTTCTGCATTTTTAGTCAACCCAGCACAGCAACCTCACATGCTCCCTCCTTATGACACACCACACTTGGAGAGATCCATGCTAAACCTGACACCCAGGACTAAACTGCACAACCTACTTTCATGAAAATCAAACATTATTCTCCCCTTCAGCACATTTCTTGTTTGGCCCTTGGTGGCCAAAGCATCTTCATTACCACCATTGCTATATCTGGAGTTGCAGTTATGTATAATATGTATAATAGAGGTAGTTATGGCCAAATGAAATAGACCTTACCCACAACTTGCACGCATATACCAAGGAGCATTCAATAAAATTACATTAAAATGTAATAGCCAGACCTTGCTATCTTCCCTTTACTGAGCCATGGAGTCCACAATTCTGCTTCCCATGCTACACGGGCTTCCAGACTCCTTCCCTGGCTGTGACAGCTGTGCCAGTTTTCCAGCCATCACCTGGCAAGATACACAGTACTATAGGTTGTTGAATGCAGTGGGTTTGGGGGTCAATGGGGATTCCTCCTGACCTTTTTCAACTGATGCAAAGATGCTGAAGTATCCACATGCCCAGTCAATAGTTAGGAGGAAGCTCACACAGTACGGAGGAAGTTCAATAGTTAGGAGAAAGCCTACACAGCTCTTCATAGACAGAAAGCATTTTTTTTTTTTCCACATCCCAATTTACTATCCCACTTTATACACTTACAGCACTCAGAAAGATTGCCTGTTCTCATTCCTTCTCTTCTATCAATGGAGTTTAAGTCTGCTAGAGGAACATGTACACTCACAACATATTGGTCCCTTTTGTAGCTTGTCTTAGATACTCAGCCTGTCCAGTAGCTGGTGCTGCTTGGAATCCATTGATTTCCACTTACTGCTGGTGCTTGGGCCTACGAGCCCCTGGGCTTTGTGGTACCACTACACTTGCTGGCACTCAGTCCTCTTATATTTGGAGGCTAGTCCTGTTTGAAGTTCACACCCTAGAATCAGTAACATTCACACAGAATTGAGAGCACACACACATAGAAAATATTTAGAAGTAGAATTTAACAAGAATATTGAATAGACTACTATTGTAATCTCACGGCTCTGTCACACCGGCCCCTCGTTTATATGTGGCCAGACCTTTTTATCTCCCTTTTCATCTATTTTCTCATGCTTGTTCCTCCCCTGGTACTTCTTTCCCTTTTTGGTCCCATAATGAACCCAGACTGCTACCTCCTTTAGACTGCCACCTCCTGTAGTCTGCAGTGAAAGAGTTTCTCTGAGGTCACCAAAATGTGATTCCTCTGTGGGTTCCACACCAGGGATAATGATTATTCTCCCTAAACAGTTTTCCCTATATGCTCTATTCTCACCAATAAGGTTACAAGGTTGGTAGACCTATAATTGCTCTTCTGAACCTCCTCTGCTCCCTTCTCCCTTTGTGTTTACAGTAGTTAGCCTTGAACTAGATAACCTTACATATGGCAAGTTGCAGAGACCTGAGCTGTGACACCTTTAAAAAAAATACATAGACATTTCAGCCAGAAGCCATACAACTAAACCTAGAACTTGAGTTATGTGCTAGGTAAAAGTCACAGGATGACTGGCTTTAGGTGCAGCTTGTCATCAGCCAGTGTCTCCAAGTGGCATATCAGCTTAAAATATCTTCACAGAGCTGGGTAATTGGGATGGAAAACAGGCAAGAGGAGGTGGAATGATTGCACTTTTGGTGGTGGTCATACATGCATAGTTGCACGCTGCCATCACTAGAGAGGCAGAAGGGATACAGGCAGTCCCAGTCCCAGCTGAGTAGGGCCTCTGGTCACTCAGGTGGTCTAATGTTGCTGGCTCCCTCAAAAGTGGAGGGGAGATTGGTTGCTGTGGCCTCACAGCCTGGTAAGGGCAAATTGTGTTTTCATAGCATATGCAATATCTCCAGTCTGCAGCTGTAACTTGTAAGTATCAAAATGCCACATTTGGCACTTGCTTCTCTCAAGGGACATCAAAGTGTGTCATGGCCCAGTGGCACTTCTGTCCCTGCTCATGGCCCAGGACCCCATGTCAGTCCCTGGGGCTTCCAGTGATGCCCAACAGGGTCAGTCTCCAGCACCCCACAACCTGTCCTAAAAATCCCATGGGGAGCCCCTGCTGCCTCCAGCCCTAGGGAGCTGCCAGCCCCCTGGGTGATCTGACAGGGAATAGAAAAAGTAGTTAGATGGAAAATATGAGGATGTTAGAAGTGAAGACCCAGAAAGTGATGTATGTCCCAGGTGACAGCACCGCAAACAGTGAAAGCTGGATTCCTCACACAGGGTGGTCCTCTTTTGAGGTGTGATCATATCACATGTGTGATCACATGTGATATCACAGGTCACCACCTGGGGTTGCTGAGTAAGGGCAGAGGAGATTCAGACAACAAAGAGCATAAGTGGGGGGGGTTCTGTGAATACCTGATAAAATTTAACTTCAATATTTTTATTTAATTTTAACATGTCCACTGATACACAGTATCAAATGTTCAACTCCTTTCTTTTCTGTCATTGTGGAAGCTTAATGTGCTCTGAAATACTGTCCATGGGGAAAGTGATCTTTCTCAGATTCCTGTGCCCTAGCCACTACTATTGGACTGCAGACCATGATGATTTCATAGACTGAACAAAAAAACCATGGGGCTGGGGTTGGCTGGCAAGGGAATAGAGAGAAAGAAAGGGGGGAGAAGGGGGAGGGGATGTGGTTGGGGGGAGGGGGAGGGAGTGTTCTACATTGAGTTTGCATCTCTAGGAAGTACTCTGGGTGAAAGGGACATTGATGGATGACTACACCAGGGCATACCTGTGCCCAGGGCTTTCAGTTTGGCATATTTACCTAAACATGAGACCATGAGACCAATAAAGAACAAGATACCAGTGTTAAGCAACCAAATCCCTTTCTAAGAATGAAATTGATTTGGCTAAAAGTAGCCAAATCATTAAGGAAATCATTCATCTTTTTGTGGGGGATCTAGTACGAGCTAATATGTGTTAGTGCCTGAGGGTAATTCATCATGTTCATGAAACTACTGATACCTACCTCCATCCGTATAGCTGTGAGTTCAGCCAGACTTTCTGAGACTACATGTATTCTCTTCCTGAAGAAAATATTACAAAAAAACTTTTAAAATGAACACAAACTGTTCAAGATACTAGTATAGGTGTCTAGTGCTTGGTGATCCCGTTACAAGCACTGCTTGAAGACACCTCAGATAAGCATGATTGCCTGACAAATAATAGAAAGGAATTCCTTTCAAAAGTTCTTTGAATTATGAAAATGGTACCCAAAGACTGGCTGATAACTATTCATTCTGGGGGACATACAAGATTATATCTGAGGGGAGAAGAGAGATGGCAATGAACCTATAATCCTAGAAGTACTTATGGGAACAAGAAGAGGCTATTCTAATGTGTTCTTTGCATCTATGACAAGTTTTGCTCTGCCAGGCTAACCAGAGCTCACTATTTAGCAAGTTGGCCTATTTATTTATTTATTTATTTATTTATTAAACTCCACACACAACTTGCCATCAAGGCCATGTGGACCCACAGTGAGTATTTGTATAAGGAATATCATCATATACATATCTGGGAGCAAAGCACAGAGATACATAACGCTGCTTCTTGCATTTGATTGTTGAATTCAAACATTTTATGGAATAAAAAGCACTGTTACCACATATGCTCTTGTACCAGACCCGTGTCCCCTATCTTTATCTTTGATGCTGTAATCCAGTTGTGCAGCTGGCATGTCTCTTTAAGTTTGAATTGATCTACTGAGGAGTATGCTTGGTGTTGTTTGAGTAAATGCTGCAAGCTGTGTCTGAAGCAGTGGGAGGTGATGTGTTCTTGTAGTGTCTTAATACTGTCAATCTTAATTTCAGGTGAATCAGTTTTAACTAACTTCTTTCTGTTCTGATCCCTTCTAGAGTGCAGAAAGCCCTCCATGTTGTTGAACATGCCAGGGTGGACAACTTTGACAGGCTCTTCCATGAGACTGAAATCCATTCACCAGTGTTTTTTGTAAGCTTTTTTTTTTTTTTTTTTTTTAATTGCCTATACAGATTGGCCCTATTATAAGAGTATAATGTACCCTTGAGGCTGTAGGAAGGGTTTGCCTTTTGAGGGGAGGCTCAAGAGGCAAATATAGGCTAGGGAATTCAAGGGTGCACTGAAAAGGATCACAAGTGTAGCTTGCTTTGTATGTGACTTGTGATATCATCTTACTGAAAACATAATTGATTTGAAATTATATTTTTAAAAAGGTGTGTATCTGCAGAGTCTGCAGTGAATAAAAGAGGAAATAAGTTATTCAACACTTCAGAAGAAACATCTTATGAACTAAGACAGCTACTTCAGGAAATGCAGTCAAAGAATCAACACATATTTAATGAGGATTCTCGTTCTTATTGTCTGTGAAGTCTTTCTACCTTACCTGACAACAACATGAAATTCAGACCAAGAAAATGTGTGACAAGAATCTGTCATTATAAGTTGCAGTCCAATATTCCTTTAATTCTTCTTTACCCTATTGGAAACCCTATTGGATAGCAGTGTGTTGTGCTGATCTGTGATTATATGCCTCTATACTTTAAGAGGCTGAAGTCTAGAGTCTTCAGTAAACAAGGAGCTCACTCTCCATGTTCCAGCCCCTAGCTCTCACACACAATTACCCAAACACAAGGTACAAAACATTCTTTATGTGCTCACTGATAGTGCTGAGGGAGACTTTTGTTAGTTTGAGGATGGCTTCCCTGCAAACTTGTTTTAGTCATGAGTGCACGTAGGCAGGAAAAAAGACTACCAGTAGATATACTTTCCATTGTAAAAATATGCCCTGCCAACTGCCTTGGGGAATTAAAACATAACTAAATCTAGGTGCCCATTTAATCAATATGCCTTCCAGAACCTGGTATGTGTACTGTTAGTCTTATAATCATACCTTAAAAATATTAAGCTTATTTCAGTTTAAAAAGTTACATACACATAATTTAAAAGGTTTTGCATTGTGTCTAAATTTAGCATAGAATATTTTCACAAATAACTGTTGAATAAATACAATTAAGTCCTGAAGGCAACATGACTGGATGCCCTTTGAGGGAGGTTAAGCAGGAATAGATTTCTGACCCTATAGTATTTTAAGACTTTCATCAATGACCTTAAAGAAAATGTTCTAGAAAATATTTTTAAAGATGAAAAAGGTTGTAGAACTGGTTAAATAAAGTGTGCCGGTCATTGCTTCAGGAAGATTTGGATCACTTGGTATGCCAGGACATGAGAAATACTAATTTCAGAACTACTTAAAGTAAGCTATGCCTACAGAATGACAATATTGGGCAAACTATACAAGGATGCAAAGACTCCAATAAACTGAAGTGGATAGTCAGTTAAGTAGAAGTTTTCAATGTCATAAATAAAATATGTAATTAGTGGGAATGTGGAACAGAAGTAAAGAGTTGCCTGTTGCAGAGATCCAGTTATTACTATCCATAAATTGAGGAATATTAAAACAGTGAAGAGAGTTTAAAACAAAAAAATAAAACCCCTTAAATAATCATTCCAGTAGTTGAAAAAAAAATCATAGGATCTCAAAAAGAAAAGAAAACAACCCAACCCCCCCAAAACAAAACAAAACAAAATTGTTTTTAATATATTCGAGGGAACTTGACAGAGTGTTTTGATCATACCTTTAAGTATTTGCATGGCTGCACTGACAGGAGAGATGTACTTGAAAAGGTTTTGTTGGGTTTTTAACTCTAGCAAACAAGAAGGTTTTGTCAAGATTCACTGAAGAGTTAGCTGGATGTGTTGGTTTAAATTATTTATTGACTTATACTTGGTTCAAAGGGTAATGGGAACTCCCTGAGGTCTTCTGGAATGTGGTGTTCTAACATTTGATTATTAGTGTCATCTTTTTAAATAAGGCTTTGAGAATAACCCTCCAAATGCTGATGCCCAAATCTGCTGCTGCTCATCCCATGTATGGAGCACTACATTGTTCCTACCAGTGTAGGAACTATTTTTGCACAGATGTGAAGGAAAAATGCAGCTATCTTCCTTTTTTGATGATGACGGCCTGTTCAGGGAAAACAGTCACCCTGATATGATGCCTATAGTTCTACAGGTGGTACACAGCCTGTACTAGCTCTGTAAAAGCTTGCATTTCTGCAAGTTCCATCCCTGAAGAAGAGAGCAGCTGCTATCTGCTAATAAAACATGACAAAAATGTATTATTATTATTATTTGTAACAAAAAAGAATTCAGCAAGTTTTGAGGTCATGAAGAAACACCCAATTTTATCACAAGCCTAACAAAATTGGAATACATTAATATTATTTTTAAACACATTATAATTTTAAATTAACTTTTTAAATAGAAAATGTTGTTGATATTTGTGTGTAAACAGTTCACTCTAGCTTTCAAGATATAAATGTATAATTTAAAAATATTTGGAATCATTTTCACTGTTCTATTTACTGAATTACTTCTTAAGCAAATGTTTGCATATGTAATTAGAAAACTCTATGCATTAATATGTGCAGCAATCATATTTGCAGCATTTTACATTTATGCCATTAAATATTACTTTCTTCAAACATCTACACTTATTGTTTTGTTATAAAATGTTACTGGAAACACTTCAAATATATTGGAAATGTATGCTGTATCTATTAGTAGTTCATACCCATGTAATATGGTCTTCTTCTTTTTGCATTATAGTGTTTTTATTTCATTTGACTTTAAAGTCAGGACAACTAAAAATGTCCCAAGCTTTTATTTCTTAGCAGTTGTTAGTGGTGATGTGTTTTTTTCTTTTTTTTTTTTTTGGGGGGGGGGTTGTTGTTGTGTTTGTTTCTTTTTGGGGGGGGGGGTGGAGAGGGAGGTGGGGAAGAGGAAGTGTGAAAAAGAAATACTTACTTGGTTTGTGTGACAAATATTCTATTTCTGTTTGAAAAATTACCCTAACCTGTGTTATCCTATCCTTTGTTCAGAGACAATCAATGTTCCTCAAACATTTTAATTTCAACACACATATGACTCTGGCTTCCATGCCATGACTAGCTATTATATTAATAGGGAAGCACATTGATACGTAATTGAACAACATTCATAAGTTCCTCACCTTATTCAAAAGATGTCTTTTATCTTCTAAAATTCTTTGTAATTCTTATGTGTTTCCTAATGAACTAATGCAATTTTGAAATGTATCCATTGACGTGTAGGTGGAGGTTGGTATTAATGTCAAGTAGGGCATTTTTGTGTTCCTTCAAGTTTGTGCATCTAAAGATCTGGAAGGTTGCTTTGATGCAGTAATGTTTTCAGTACTAACCCAAGACTCACTAAGAATGAAATGTAATTATTCTTCATGATGAAGTGCTTTTTTTTTTTTTTTTTTTTTTTTTTTTTTTTTTTAAGTGGCTGAAGTCCCTTTTTCTGTTAAACAGTCTCACATAGCGTATTTTCTGCTTGCACTTTGACCACCCAAAATTTCAAACCGAGTTGCTAAAATTCATAAGTGATTCCAAATCAATTATAAATGTTACCTTTCTGAATTTTAAATTTTTAAATGGCTTTTTAAATTTTATTGTTAATATCTCACTTACTGACTTATCCACTCTTCAGCATCTCTCTAGTAATAAAAATGTGGATCTAAAATGCTGCATTTTGGCTGAATGATCCATTACCAAATACGGTTATAAATGAGAGCTAAAACAAAACTGCATTATTTAGGTGGTGACTCAATATGAGTGAAATGCTAAAGGAACAGAAGCTCAATGCCTCTTCACTTTGATAAATGCTTTGATGAAAAACTCAGAGAAAAAGTATGTATTGGTGTTATTCAAAGCAAATGAATTGAACACAGTGAAAAAGAAACAACCAACAAAGTCTATCTGTGCATCTGCAGTTAAAAGGTAGTATGAGGACAATAATGCTTTCACTGGTAGTGCTCTTTCCACATTTTAGGTTGGCCCTGCAGTGGCTCATTTATCAGGAATGTATTATAGGACACAGTTCAAAAATATCCAAGTGATAGATACTCTTTTTCCTGTTGTGTTTAGAATAAATGGCTTACTGTAATACTGAAATTACAGAAGAATTTGCTTTGAAACTTCTGGGAAAATGAACTTCATAAGCCCTTGAAACATTTATCTACTTTGAATATATTTCTCTTTTCCTTTCTTTTCCTTTCCTTTCCTTTTTTTTAAAAAAAAAAAAACAAACACTTTTTGTTTGTTTTGTTAAAAACTAAGCAGTTTTCAAATATCATTGGCTGGATTTTTCCAATTTTTGAGATAAAAGAGTGAAAAGTTCACATTTTCTTCAGTGTTGGCTCATTTTCCAGTCATCCAGGAGACTGCAGGTATCATATTTCTTCTCTTTTCTGGAATACTGAACCTATGGTTTTATTTACTAAACACAAGTATTTGTAGAGACTCATGAATTATACACCCTCATCTGAATTCAATTTACAAATGACTTGTGGTTAATGGTTAAATGATCCTAAAAGCAATTTCCTTCTGGAAAATGGAGGATAGGAGGTTCTGCTCAGAAAAACTAAGGCAGAAGATACTAGGTTTTCTTTATAGAAATAATGTGTGTTTTTTTTGTTGTTGTTGTTGTTGTTGTTTTTTTTTCATTATATTTCTCTAATCACACTGAATTTTTCTCACTGCAACAACAAGGTGAGGTAAAGATCTGTCAGTGCAAAGTTAATATTTTCCTGTCCATTCCCAATAATTCACAGCACATCAGCAGTAAGTCATGGTAAATGACATAGCTACTGATGAAACTCATGTGCTTCATTAGTATAGTCATCCCCTACTAGTTAATTTCATTGAAGTAGCAGGTTTTGAAAATAGTGTCATAGTATCAAAACAATCACTTTTCAGTCAATATTAATACCTTAAATTTGTGGGAAAACACAAGAATCACTATACTTTTTACAGTGCCCATGTAGCCATATTAGCAGAAAAACAGAAGTGTTTGCCATCTATCTGCTCACAATGGAAAACGGGCAATAATGTGTGCAGATGTGAGCCCCCACATCGAGTTATTTCTACATGGGTTTCTCAGTGTATGTCAATGTATGTAGGTTCCCTTTTTCTTATTTTGTAGACTTATGGTCTCAGAGAAAAAGGTTTTTGATAGGGTACAATGAAACTCATAAAACTTACCGAAGTAAACTTAGAAGCTGTGACATTCCTCATAGGTGTTTTCACTACTAGCTTTAAACAATTTATTTAGGAGTTTACTTGGACATAATATCCCTTAGGAAAAAAGACTGAATGACATAAGAATGGAAAAAAGCTTTTGAATCTGACCTAAAAATTATATTTACATATCTTCAAAAAAAGGAGAGCAGACTGCTTTACTCCACAGAAAATTCTGTATCTGTTCCCAGTAACTTTCAGGTGTGGCTTCTAAATGTGTAACTAACAGGATTTATTTATTTTTTATTTTTTTTCCCAGTGGCATCACACATTACTTAATCTTTTTATTTATTATTATTATTTATTTGTTATGGTCAGGGAATTATCACCCCCTTCCTCATCCACTGACACAGTGCTTCTGTAAAAATTAATCAACATAGCTCCTCTGCTTCTGAATCTCTGTGAACTCTGTCCATTGATTGATCTTGAAAAAGCCACAAAATCCTAGGTTTACCAACCATTCAAGATCTAATTGTGTGGCCTTGAGGAGATAACATGACATCACTAGTAATGATGGATCAGAAGAGGTCCTGAGGATTATGATACCATAGTGAGCAGTTTTGACTAAAATTTCTCTTATCCTTCATTTGTTTATAGACAAGCATATCCAGAGAGGAGAGAATACAAATTTCCATTAGCCATACTAAGACCTCAAGGACATGAAAAGGTATTCCTCTTTTTATTCCTTCTACCAAATTATTCTATCTTTTTGCATCATGTCCCTTATGTCATATTGTCTGAGTGATTCTTGAATCTTTTTATGGTTTGAAATTAAAATTAAAAAAATAAAAAAGGAAAAAAAAAAGTGTTTTCATACTACAGTGATTGTAGGAACTTGTGCTATTCTTTAAAAGAAGAACAAGTAATTAGAGCAGAGAAGAAGGTACAAAGAGGAGGACAGATGCAGACAGAAAACTACAGAGAAGGATATGAACATTTTTATTGCAACATTTTATACATTTTGACAAAAATTATTTTTCATGAATATATGCTGTATTGCTTAAAACACAGACAAATGTAAAAAGGATATATATACATTTAACATATATACACATATATATATTTATACACATATATACATTTATATATGTGTATATACATATTTACATATTACATAAATATGTATATAAATATATTTAAATATATATAAATATAAATATATAAAATATAAAATATTTACATATTTATACACATATATACATTTATATATACACATATATATACATTTTTAACATATTTGAGTTAAATATCTTTATTGTATTATTAAATAATATCTTAGTTCTACCATGGATTTTCTGGAACTGTTATAAATGTACCCAGGATTTAAGCAAGCCTGCCTCTCAGAGACTATATCATCTTTTCAGACTTCCCTGCCCTACTTCTTTACTCATGTGACATTTTAAAACTCATTACATTTAGTAGGATGCTGGACAAGAAATGGTGTTTTTAACATTTGGCATGCAATAGCTCCCAAAAGTAATAGTTACCTTGACAGATTGCATGCCTCTATGAGAAGAAAGGGATTTGTAACTTTTTTTTTTTTTTAAAAAAAAAAAAAAAAAACTTTAAAACTCTTAAATTCTGAGATTTTGCAGGATTATAATAGGGTTTTGCTTCTTCCCTTCTCTTGCTAAAATTCAAGAGATATGTATTTTTCCCTGTGAGCACTCCATAGGGCAGGTCAGGGAAATAATAGTAAGACTACAGAGAGAATTCCTAGCACTATGACTTTGAAATTAGAAGTAATCTGTATCGTATCATCTGAATATTGAATTAGAACTAATCATTAGAACTATTTATGATCTGAACACTGACATGTAAATAGCCTTGTTAAACATGTTCTTTTCCAAATGATGACATAGAGGAAGAAATGAGTGTCTCAAAGAATGAAACCAATTGGTGTTTGGTTTCATTTATTTATTTATTTATTTATTTTAAATGGAGCTTGAAACTAAACAATAAGGTACATAGCTAGACAAGATTTTCTGAATACATTTTCTATGTTTTATTCTAGAAAGGAACTGTGTACTTACTAAAGCCTATATGTCCTTTAAGTAAGTGAGAAATGGCCTAAGTCCCAAAAAGTGACATGAAAACTGCAGAGAGACAATAATGCTGAGGAGATACAATATACTACTTCTATACAGCATCAGAAATATTTCTTCTTTTACAGTACCATAGATAGATTCTTTATGCTCTTTTTAAAACGTAGCAGGTCACCCTTTGTTATTTTAAATTTCTTAGGTAAATAATCTTAAAAAAAGATATTTTTTCATAAATTACATTTAATTAAAGACTTAATCATCTGCTCTATCTTCCTTCAGTAATTAATGGAAGCTTGTGCTGTCATTAGAACTGCACAGTTAAGATTGTGTTCTGAAAACTATTCAGAATAAATATTACTACTACAATAGCTATGTATCCACACATTCTGAAAACTCTCATACTCTTCCCTCCTTATAAATTATTATGTTCCTGATGAATGTACTGCTAAACTGTACCAAGGAACAGCCATTTTCCTTACTCCACCCTTACCTGTCAGTTATCCCTTAGGATGAAGGAAAAAATTGTGAAATGCATTAGGACAAAAAAAAAAAAAAAAAAAAAAAAAAAAAAAAAAATGCTTGGGAACATCTTTTTCTCCAAAGTGTAAAATAAAAAAGGGATGTGTTGACTGATGTAAAGATCTGAGTAAACATCTGAATCTCTTTTGTTCTTCCATTCTGCAGTGAATTTCAAGTGCATTTGAGTCTTTGTCTTCCCTGGAAATGAGGTCCAAAGACTGCTAGAAAAGCCAGCCTACTTGAAATACAGTTTCTAATCCCAAAAGAAAATTCAAGTGAAAGGGTAGGTCAACAAAGAGTGGTGCATGTAGCCATAGCACAATATTTAGGGAGTATACTTATCTGTAAAGATAATGAATACTGATGTTCCTATATGAAGTTTTCCTAGCATCACATCAGCTTGTGGTGATTTTCTGAGCACTACAAAATGTTTATTTTTCTGAAACTTTTCCATCGTACTTCTTCAAACAGTACAAATGCAAAGCTATAGAATTAAGATAGAGTTCTTTGGAGCAAGGAGAAAAAAAATGGTTATTTTACATCCATAATCATTGAGCAATTTATATTTTAAAAGGACAAAACCCCTGCATTAACATGCAATGCTGGTGCACCACAGTATATCACCCTACCAGAAGCCACACAAATTTTAAAGATATTTTGACTGTGTAAAAATTACAGAACTGTGCTAAACTTCATGGTAGTGGGGCTATTATTAATGAGATCTTTATATCTTTGTAGTACCACCATTATCAGAGAAGCTTTCATTGCAGCATATGTCTTATATACTATATAACTAGCATAAACAGGAATTCTATTCATGAAAAAATAATGTTTGGGGGATTGTTTGCTACACTTCCAACATTAATATTGTCTAGAACTCCTTTCAGCTCCTCTAATCAATATCATTGAAGATTTTCCTTTGCCAATGCTAATCAGAAATAAGCTTCAAAACAAACAATCCCCTCCACAGTTGTTGGTTTTGTGTGTGTTTTAATTCAGTTAAGTAATTGAGGATTAAAATCTTCTAAAGATAATTTTACTGACAGAACCAGGAAAACAAACAAACAAACTAAATAACAGTCTTATAACATCATTCCTAAAAAATAAAAAAGTTTCATTCCGATTTCATTCTGATTTTCTGAAGTAACAATATTTTTTTTTTTTTCCCCACAAGTTAGCTTAGCTGCTATTTGCTCCACTTTCAGTGAGACCAGTGTTTTATAGTGAGCCCAGCTGTTTCACCAGGCTTGACAGCTGTTTGTCATATTGCTTTGTTGTTGTTTGTTTTTGTGCAATGCTATTAAGGAAAGAGAAAATTTTGTTAAAACAGAGTCTTGAAAAATGACCATTGAATACATTCAGGAAACATTCAGGAGAAGGAAGACTGAAATAAATGACACTGAAATAATAGTGTTTGATATAAAAAGCATTGTGTTACCCTCCACTTTTTCTTTTTATATGTCCATAACTACTTAAAATAGGCTTGTAAAACATGTTAAGATTATATGAGACTGGAAGAGTGAGTGTTGAAGAAAACCTGAAATATGTAAAGAAACAGCCTTACGAATAGTAAACAGATGACTACTATAAAAGTTAAACTGTTCTTTTTTTAATGTTATGCAACTGTTTTTTTTTTTCTTTGCTATGAAGGATCTATTTTACAAGAAAAAAAATACTCAAAGTGTCTCTATTTAAATTGTGAAACAAATGTTAATATTAAGAACACTATTGTTGGGTTAACAACTGAAAAGCAATATTAGTCCTGGTCTTGGGATAATACTGAAAATTCTGCCTCAGTAATATTAATATTCTGCTTTCCAAAACTAATTCACATAAAAATGAAAGACTTTCATTTATATTTGGTATAAACTAGAAAGACTAAACAAGTAAAGTTCAGCATCCTTACTAATAGAAGAGGAAAAAAAAAAAAAAAAAAAAAAAAGAATCTAACAGTTTTACAATGTAAGCAAAAAGCCATTTTGGTAATGAACTGATAATTCTTCAGTAATATTAATTTCAGTGGATGTAAAATGTCAATACTTTCCCTGAGAAACCTAAAAGGAAAGCAGAAAGAATTACATCTGCAGAGTAAATGATAATTAAATATCTTTAATTTCTGCCCGTGAAGAAAGAAAATCCACCTTTTATTAGCACCACTTTTGTTCAATAGAAGTCCATACTTTTCATACTCTTCCATGCCTAAATTATACAACATGATATTTATTTATTTATTTATTTAAAATAAAGTCTGTTGAGTATAAAATAAAAGTATTAAGAAAGGACAGGTGAACAGAACATTCCATGATTTTGTATTTTCTTACATTGCCTTCAAGGTGTTCTGCAGTGTTCTAGTTCCCAGTATCTAATCTAGTATTATAGTATAGTCTAAAACCATAAAACACAGTGTTATTATTCCTTTTTTTTTTCCTATGGTTTCAAAAAAAAAAATAAGATTTGATAGTTCTGTTTCTATTTTGATTTGACTACAGAGTGGAGAAAAGCAGGTAACCAAATATGCATTTAAACAAAGTGTTTCAATGAGATCTGAATGTTACCCAGGTTGAGAAGAGAGAACTGTGGCAGAAATGTGCTGGTGTGGAACCACTCAAGAGAAACATTCAATTAAAAATGCATTATCTGCTGATGTTATCTCCTGCCATTGGAATTGTTAAAATCTAATCAATTTGAGTAAATTTATATGTTACAAATGTTTCCAGTATTTTAGAGACTAGAGAATGTGCTGTGAGACATTCTAATAAAAATGTGTCTTTCTTTACGTATTCATTTGTAAATTCCAGTAACATGCAACAGATTATAGAAAAAAAAATCATTTTCATAAGGTCAATAATAGTTATATTTTAAATTTATAATTTTAAAGTCTTTCATATGTCAGCTGAATGTCACTGTAGAAGCAGAAAAATACAGCAAAATATGGAAAAATTCTACTGCAAGTTGAATATGAGCCAGCAGTGTGCCCTGTCAGCCAGAAGGGAAAACCATATTCTGGGGTGCTTTGGGGTGCACTGGGGTACAACCATATTCTGGGGAGCCTCACCTTGAACACTGTGTGCAGCTCTGGGCACCACAGTATAAAAAGGACGTAAAACTGTTGGAGACTGTCCAAAGGAAAGCTACAAAGATGAATCTGGAGGGGAAGATATATGAGGAGCAGCTGAGGTACCTTGGTTTGTTCAGCCAAGAGCAGAGCAGGCTGATGGGAGGCCTCAAGGCAGCCTGCAGCTCCCTCATGAAGCTCCATGGAAGGGCAGGCACTGAGATCTGCTCTCTGGGGAGAGCGACATGACCCAAGGGAATGGCATGGAGCTGGGACGGGAGAGTCAGGTTAGGTGTTAGGAAAAGGTACTTCACCAAGAGGGTGGTCAGGCACTGGGACAGGCTCCCCAGGGCAGTGGCCATGGTACTGAGCCTGCCAAGAAGAGATTGGTCAACACCCTCAGACATGTGGTTTGAATGTTGTGGGGAGCCAGAAGCTGGACTCAATGATCATCATGTCCAACTCAGGACATTTTATGGTTCTGTGATTTGGCAAACTCAGTTTACTATAGTTAAATTATATTTATGTTAAATTTATAATGTTGAAGTGGAACCTTAACAATATAAATTGTGATGTGAACATAAAGATGTTGGGCAAAGGAAAATCAGAGTACCTGTTTATGTATTCATTTGGCAGCTATTCTTTGAGTCCTGAAATTCCTCAATGTCTGTGTCAGGTTTCTGTTAGTACAAAATGCAGTATGGTAAATTTTAATGAATATCTTAGAAGTTAAAACAAGATTTTGAAAGAGCTCAAAATTACAGAATCACAGAATCACAGAATTTCTAGGTTGGAAGAGACCTCAAGATCGTTGAGTCCAACCTCTGACCTAACACTAACAGTCCCCACTAAACCATATCCCTAAGCTCTACATCTAAACGTCTTTTAAAGAACTCCAGGGATGGTGACTCCACCACTTCCCTGGGCAGCCCGTTCCAATGTCTAGCAACCCTTTCGGTAAAGAAGTTCTTCCTAAGGTCCAACCTAAAACTCCCCTGGCACAACTTAAGCCCATTCCCCTTCATCCTGTCACCAGGCACGTGGGAGAACAGACCAACCCCCACCTCGCTACAGCCTCCTTTGAGGTACCTGTAGAGAGTGATAAGGTCACCCCTGAGCCTCCTTTGCTCCAGGCTGAACAAGCCCAGCTCCCTCAACCGCTCCTCATAGGACTTGTTCTCCAGACCCCTCACCAGCTTTTTTGCCCTTCTCTGGACTCGCTCAAGCACCTCGATGTCCTTCTTGTAGCGAGGGGCCCAAAACTGAACACAGTACTCGAGGTGCGGCCTCACCAGAGCCGAGTAGAGGGGGATGATCACCTCCCTAGCCCTGCTGGCCACACTACTTCTTATACAGGACAGGATGCTGTTGGCCTTCTTGGCCACCTGAGCACACTGCTGGCTCATATTCAGCCGATTATCAACCATCACTCCCAGGTCCTTCTCTGACAGGAAGCTCTCCAACCACTCATCTCCCAGCCTGTAGCTCTGCTTGGGGTTATTGCACCCCAGGTGGAGGACCCAGCACCTGGCCTTGTTGAACTTCATGCAGTTGACCTCAGCCCATCGGTGCAGCCTATCCAGATCCTCCTGCAGAGCCTTCCTACCCTTGAGCAGATTGACACACGCACCTAACTTGGTGTCATCTGCAAACTTACTGAGGGTGCACTCAATGCCCTCATCCAGATCATCGATGAAGATATTGAAGAGGACCGGCCCCAGTACTGAGCCCTGGGGAACGCGACTAGTGACTGCCCTCCAACTGGATTTGACTCCATTTACCACAACTCTTTGGGCCCGGCTATCCAGCCAGTTTCTAGCCCAACAAAGCATACACCAGTCCAAGCCAAGAGCAGCCAGTTTCTTGAGGAGAATACTGTGGGAAACGGTGTCAAAAGCCTTGCTGAAGTCAAGGTAGACCACATCCACAGCCTTTCCCTCATCCACCCAGCCCATCACTTTGTCATAGAAGGAGATCAGGTTCGTCAAGCAGGACCTGCCCTTCATAAACCCATGCTGACTGCGCCTGATCGCCTGCTTGCCCTGCAAGTGCTGCAAAATGACTCTCAAGATAATCTGCTCCATGAGCTTCCCTGGCACTGAGGTCAAACTGACAGGCCTATAGTTCCCCGGGTCTGCCCTCCGGCCCTTCTTGTAGATGGGCGTCACATTTGCTAGCCGCCAGTCAACTGGGATCTCCCCCGATAGCCAGGACTGCTGATAAATGATGGATAGGGGCTTGGCCAGCACCTCTGCCAGTTCTCTCAGTACCCTTGGGTGGATCCCATCCGACCCCATCGACTTGTGCACATCCAAGTGCCGTAGCAGGTCACCAACCATTTCTTCGTGGATAGTGAGGGCCACATCCTGCCCCCCATCCCCTTCCACCAGCTCAGGGTACTGGGTATCCAGAGAACAACTGGTATTGCCGCTAAAGACTGAGGCAAAGAAGGCATTAAGCACCTCCACCTTTTCCTCATCTCTTGTAACTAAGTTTCCCCCACGCATCCAGAAAAGGATTGAAATTCTCCTTAGTCCTCCTTTTTGTGTTGATGTATTTATAAAAACATTTTTTGTTATCTTTAATGGCAGTAGCCAGATTGAGCTCCAGATGAGCTTTGGCCTTTCTAATTTTGTCCCTGCACAGCCTCGCTACATCCTTATAGTCCTCCCTAGTGGCCTGCCCACTTTTCCAAAGATTATAAACCCTCTTTTATCTCCTAAGCTCAAGCCACAATTCTCTGTTCAGCCAGGCTGGTCTTCTTCCCCGCCAGCTCGTCTTTGGGCACGTGGGGACAGACCGTTCTTGCGCCATTAAGATTTCCCTCTTGAAGAGCTCCCAGCCTTCCTGGACTCCTCTGCCCTTCAGAACCGCCTCACTCAGTGTCCTGAGTGGCTCAAAGTCAGCCCTCCAGAAGTCCAATACAGCGGTTTTGCTGGTCCCCTTCCTGGCCTCGCCAAGAATAGAGAACTCCACCATTTCGTGGTCACTCTGCCCAAGACAGCTTCCGACAATCACATCCTCCGCCAGTCCTTCTCTGTTTGTGAAGAGAAGGTCTAGTGGGGCGCCACCCCTGGTAGGCTCACTAACCAGCTGCATCAGGAAGCTGTCTTCCACGCTCTCCAGAAACCTCTTAGACTGCTTTCTCTGGGCTGTGTTGTGCTTCCAGGATATGTCAGGGAAGTTGAAGTCCCCCACGAGAACCAGCGCTGAAGATTTTGCAACTTCTGTCAGCTGCCTGTAGAACTCCTCATCCGTCTCCTCGTCCTGGTTCGGCGGTCTGTAACAGACCCTGACCAGGACACTAGCCTTGTTGGCCCCGCCGATCCTAACCCAAACGGACTCGACCTTGTCATTCCCAGCCTCGAGTTCTACAACATCGAGAGACTAATATAGAGAGCCACACCACCACCCCTTCTCTGCTGCCTCTCCCTTCTGAAGAGTTTATAGCCAGACATTGCAGCACTCCAGTCATGAGAGTGGTCCCACCATGTCTCCATGATGGCAACCAAGTCGTAGCCTGCCTGCTGCACGATGGCTTCCAGCTCCTCCTGTTTGTTACCCATGCTGCGTGCGTTGGTGTAGGTGCACTTCAGCTGGGCCATTGCCTTATCCCCCGGCCTTGCTATTGTTCCCCCTGGCACTCCTCTAACGAGCTTTGTTTCATCACCATCCCCCTTCTTACCTAGTTTAAAGCCCTCTCAATGAGCCCTGCCAGCTCCTGGCCCAGGATCTGTTTTCCCCTAAAATATAGGGACCTGTCTGCGGCCATCAGGCTGGGTGCCGAGTAAAGTGCCCCGTGGTCGAAAAACCCAAGATGTCTGTGTTGGCACCAGCCCCTGAGCCACGTGTTTAACAGGTGGGCTTTCTGTGTCCTCTCTGTACCCCTCCCTGCCACCGTAGGGATGGATGAAAACACTACCCGCACTCCCGCTCCATCCACTAACCGTCCCAGTCCCCTAAAGTCTCGTTTGATAGCCCTCAGGCTTCTCTCTTCAATGTCATCACTACCTGCCTGGACTATCAAAAGAGGAGAATAGTCAGAGGGGCAAACCAGGTTGGGAAGCTTCCTGGCAACGTCCCTGACCCTGGCCCGAGGGAGGCAGCAGACTTCCCTACAGGTAGGGTCAGGCCGACAAATAGGGCCCTCTGTTCCCCTGAGAATAGAGTCTCCCACAACAATAACCCTCCTGTCTTTCTTGATGGAGGCAGTCCTGAGGCGTGGAGTCAACCTCCTCGCCCTAGGCATCCTCCTGGGAACACCTGCTACCTCTTCCTCACCCACCAGTCTCTCAAGCTCCAGGGACTCAAACCTGTTGTGTAAGGGCACCTGGGAAGGTGGGGCCGGAAGGGGAGGGCATCGCCTGCGATGTCGAGCAGGGACCTGTTTCCATTCCTCCTCAACTCCCAGATCCCCTCCCTCTGCCTGACGGCAACAGGGCAGGGGGTCCACCCCCATTTGGAGTGTCTCACCCCGGTACCTCTCCTTGAGGCCCTGCAGGGAGTTGCTCCACCAGTCTATCTCCCACTCACACTGATATCCCATTAGTAATTGTAATTAGTAATTAGTAATAAAATTAGTACATTGTTCCTCAAACTTGAGTCAGCTATTGTGTTCAGTTGGACAAGTGTGAGTCCAATATTGCCAGCTCTGGAAAATTTCTGCAGTAAACATTACAGTAGTCTTATTAAGAAATAAGGTAAGCTTGTATAGGTAAGTATATAAGAGTTGTATAGGCATATTTGTGTTTGTGTATATGGATATATGTAAGTACAAAAATAATAACATCAAAATTGAAGTGAATAAATATGTAGAGTTAATCACATATTTGGGATTTTAATTCTATACTGACATAAAAATCTGGGAAACTCCGCATCAACCATTCATTTCAATGTGGAAGCTAGGGGATAGTATTGATTAAGTATTTATTAAGGACAGTATTTATCAGAGTTTGCTTCCACAGAATTAGATACCTTGAGTACAGTTACCTTTTTATTCTTCAGTTAATCCACAAGCTTTACGTTCTTCTCAAGAATGTCCTGTATTTCAACTCTTGATAATTAAATTGTGTACACACATTTGGAGTGTTTTCTAAAAATAGTCTTTCTAATACACTTTGACTTTCATTAAATAATTGTTTTTTTATATATGGTAAATGACTGTCACCTGTAAAATAAATAGTCCAGAAATTAACATAAATTAAAGCAACAATGTCTTCGAACATTTAAAGATCCGATTTGAACTCTCTAAAGGCCTTTATATTACTAGCATTTCCAATACATAAGAGAGAATTAAAAGGTACAAATTCTAAATATATATTTCAGGTTTTTCATTAGATTTTTGTTTTACATAATCCCTGTCTGCATTTGTAACTAAAACTAAACTCACTAAATAGGTACCATTGTAAGTTAATAATTAACAGGATTTTTTCAGTGAATTTTATATCTATTTATATTAATAAATATACAGAATTATAAATATAATATATAATAATATATAATATTATAATATAATATAATATAATAATATATATAATATAATATAAATATAAATTATAAATAATACAGAATTATTTATAATAAATAGCTAAATTTAATAAGACTTTAAATAAAAAGAGTCTTGTTTTTAAACTAAATTAGATTTTTAGCAAGTGTAAATTCTTGCCTTTGTTAATGTTTTCTACCTTTCTATGATTGTATGACTTCAGACAATGGTCAACCAATGAAATAAAGATTTGTTAGAGATCTGTGTCCTCTGTTCTTAACTGAACTACTATCTTAAAAACAATAGTAACAATAAAAAGTCCATCTGAGTTGAGACACAGAAAAAGTTGGTAACAAGGCATACATTTGACAGTCAGTTTTAGCTCTGTATATTTTATGAAAAGCAAAAACAAATAAATATCTGTAAAGGTTCTTAAATGTGTCAATAAGCAATTCACTCTACTATTGACACATGACCTGAAAACTGAACAGAATTTCATCATGTGCTTGATTCCTGTAGCTCACAGATATTCATAGCTTCCTCTCTGTCAGTAAGTCTCTTCCAGCTGTAATCCATACTAGGTTTGCATGTTAGAAAATGTGTCTCAGTGTTCCTGAACGGGCAGTACTGGTCTGAACATCACTGTCATATCACTATGTAAAATTGTAAGTAACCAACTGATGTCATGAATATCCTAGTCTAATAGCACCAGGAGTACTGTTTATCTATTGACTATGACTTGGCCAGGTTAGGTCAAGAGCAACCTGCTGATCTTTGCAGAATAGCATTGTTAAATGAATTGTATGACATTGCAAATCTTAATGTACAAATTGATCAGTTGCTATGTTAGTGGCATAGAAAAGTCAAATAGCATCTTATGATTTACTTGATGTTTTCTCAGATCTTCAGCTTGGCCTCATTGGTACAGTGTTGATATTCAGTTACATGCTGACTGAAAGAGGTTGGTCACATGGTGATATTGTCATTTTGATATTTGTTCTGTAAGAAGTTATACATGGTCCTGATTTCTGGTCTGATCTTTGATTAATGAAGAGTCATATGTCAATAACTGTCTAATGATTTCAAAACGAGTTAAATCAAACTCCTAATAGGATTAAACACTGAAATATTTAAAACAGCAGATGTCTAGCTTGATCTCTACAGCTATAATTCAATGACTGAACAAAGCTGAAGGTAGTGAACTGGAATGAAAAGTCTTCATCAGAGGTTTCAGTTGTAGTGCACATTAGTTATTAAACTGTCAATCTGCTGTAACTAGAAAAGCATTAAACTGAGTTCCACAGCAACCAGCTCAGGATCGGACCAGCTGGGAGTGCTGTATCATTAAGTCTTGAAATCATTATCCAGATGCTTCAGGGTAAGTCAGTGGCTGCCAGTAAAGTCAGTGATAGTTCTGACTAAGTGTTCAAATATAGCTTTATTTATTTTTTTTCCCCACACCATAGCAACTGGCAATTACCATGTGGCATAAAGAGACAATAGATTGGGACTTTAAAATGGAAATGTCATCTATCCCTACAAGCATGATAGTAACAGTGAAAACTACTGTTATGTTGTTTCTCTCAGCTTCTGGAAGATGTCCTTGACAGAATAAGAGGCAGCAGAATAAGTTTAGAAGAGTCCTTCCTAAAGGCAATGTGTCTGGTGAAGACCACTTTAATGTGATTTTCTGGTAAAGGAAAAAAAAAAATCTTTTTTAAAAAATATCTGATTTTCAAAATCGAGGAAAGTTCAAAGACCAAAATCAAGGTCTATATATGCTCCTTGCCTCTAACAAAAGTCATTATTACTAGCATCTATGAAAACATCTACAGAGGTTTCTGTCCAGAAAAGTCCATAACTACTCATTTTAAGACAACAAGTTTTTGTAGCACAGATGTCAGAAAAAAAATGTCAGTAGCAAAACTGTCAGAAACATTTGTTACCTAAAATGGCACCCAACAAAGTACTGTTCCTGCACTGGTTTCGTTTATCATTATGCAGGTTTATGCATGGGTCTCATATATATATATGTATGTAAAAGTTTGTTACTTATGGCAAATTATTTCACTTGAAGTGTTTTTCAGAATGTTGATGGGAAACAAGTTAAATCAGTAGTACACATTGAATTTTGAGGACAAGTCTAATACTTGAGCACTGTATGCTAAGGAAAGCATGCCTCAAAATCAAGTCACACAGGACAGTAAAAGCTGGTACAGTGACTGGGAAAAGCAGCATATTTGGCAGAGAAACTAAATCTGGCTTCAAATAAAATTGGGTACTGTACAGTTCTTACCACTTCTCTGCATGTCTGTGTCTTTTTTCAGAGCTGTCACATCAAATGTTTTAGCAGTCACTCATCAGATGTCTTCATGCTCTTAGTACAAAATGGCTAAATGTCTTGAACACTGAGTCTTAGAGCATTGACTATAGTTAGTATCAAAGCAATGCTCCTGTGAGCTGAGCTGTACCAGACATCTGGTGCATATATCAGATAGCCAACCATCCATAAGCATTTTGTATGGACAGTTTAAATAGAATGAATGGGTAAGACTGACCCATTAAACATTACTGAGACATTCTCAAGGTAAATCTTCACTCATACAGCATCAGACTCACAATATGGGATACAATTAAAGGTCATCTGCTATAGCAGAGAACATAAGCTGATGTTATCACATATGGGGAGAGAAAGGAAAATTTCACCTAATAAAATGCAACAAAATAAAGTAATGATAATGTGTACATGAAGCTACATGTTGCATCCCAGAATATGAGTGTCCTGAAAAAATGATCAGATTTCCCACCAGTAAAACTGCTCATTTATTGTGTTGACAGGGGATTTTTTTGACAGCATGGAATACGCCATCCACATACATGCCTTAATAAAAATTCAAAATTCCTAGTGTCATTATGAATATTTCACACTACCAATACAACCATACCAAACCAAACTAAAATGAAACAGTAAATAATTGCAAATAATATTTACTGGAATACAAGATTTCCTAACAAGGCTTCTAACAAATCTCAAACATTTTTGCATGTGAACTTTAGGGAAAATTGCCATTTGAGTGTAACTCAGCACTGAAATTGTTTCTAATAGGCAGAAAGTAGATTGCTTGTATATGTAACAGTTTTGTCATTGCTTTCACAGGTGTTTGCAACTGTTTGTTGTCATGTTTGTTTGATGGTATTCAAATCTTCTAGGGCCCAAACGACCGAACTCAAATTTCCATTCTCCTTCTGTGTTGTAAGGGGGTGATACTATGTAGTGCCAGGAAGCCATGAGAGTGGGCAACTCCATGAGGGATGCAACCCAGGAGTCTGGTGACAACCTGGCAGGTAGAGCAAGGACCTAATTGAAAAAAGGTTCAGTCCAGTCCTGTAGTGCTTCAACAAGGAGAGCAGAGAAAGACCACAGATGGTAACCTGGGTCAGAAAAAGTGCCAGGGTGGCTGGGCATGGCCATGTGGAGAGGATGGAGACAGATATTGCTGAGGTGAGAGGTCTGGGTGTAGTGGGTTTATGTGGCAACGTTTTAGTAGCAGGGGTGGCAGGGACAGGGTGTGCATAGTGGTGGCTTCTGCAAGAAGAATCCAGAAGCAGCCACATTTTAGATAAGGGCCCTGCTGCCAGAACCGGGCCAATAAGTGATACTGCTTACACCACTGAGAGAGTATATTTAACAGAGGGAAAAAAGAAAAAAAAAAAAGAAAAAAAACCTGCACTGACTGAGGCTGGGGCCTGTGGCCTGTGGAGGACCCCCACTGGTGCAGATTCCAGGCCAGAGCTGAAGCCTGTGGAGAGGAGCCCACGCAGGAGCAGGTGACCTGGCAGCAGCTTCTGCCCATGGGGGACCCGTGCTGAAGCAGTTTGCTCCTGATGGGTGGACCCCATGGTTCAGAGCTTTGTGGGAGCAGTTCTTGAAGAGCTGCTGCCTGTGGGAAGCACCTACAGGATCAGTTTGGGAAGGATGGCGTCCTGTGGGAGGGACCCCAAGTGGAGCAGGTACAGAGAGTGACTGTGAAGGAGGGGCAGAAATAAAGTGCTACAGACTGACCATAACCCCCATTCACCTGTTGCCCTGTGCCACTAGGGTGGGAGGAGGTGGAAGAGGGTGGGTGGGGGAAAGACAGTTTTGGTTTCTTTCCTTTGCTTCTCACTTCTCTAGTTAGTAATAGGCAGTAAAACTTACTTGTCTCCCTGCTATGAGTCTGTTGTGCCTGTCATGATAATTGTTGAGGGTTCTCCCTATCTTTATTTCAACCCTTGAGCCCTTTGCATTGTATTTTCTGCCCCATCCCCTTGGAGAAGGGGGAGAGTAAGGGAGTGGCTGTGGTGGAGCTCAACTGCCCACCCGAGTAAAACCACCACACTGGCGCAGCAAGGAAACAGTGCACAGGCACTCCTTTAGAGAAGAGGCACTCCTACAGGCAAGGGCCTGAGGTCCTGTGCAGCCTTCATGGGAAGAGGAAAGGCCCCAAAGACACTGCTCCCACACCTCATCACAGGTCACCTCCATCCCACAGCAGAGCTGTCCCTACTACTCCCACTCCAACCGCAGGAGGGTGGAAGAAGTTGCAAAGCCCATTGGTGCATGCAGGACCCTGACACATGGCTGCTTATTTTGATCTAGGTGGGACTCAAATCTTTCCTTCACTGTAATGCCAAATCAAATGATCTTGTTTTCAGGAGGTTTACAGCAGTTGGGATGATATTCTACATTATCAGAAGCAGAAAGTAGGAGGTGTGATTGGATTCACACTCACTGTGGCTCCAGTGAGTGTGAATCAACTAGTCCTAAGTATTAGTTCACATAAAAAAAAAAAAAAAAAAAAAAAAAAA
>CM021732.1:102067835-102108221 GCA_011075105.1 Heteronetta atricapilla
CCCCCCCCCCCCCCATATATTAAGCCTGTGGAGACTAAAATGCTGAGCCTACCTCCACTAGAAATATTTTTTTTTTTTTATCTCTAAGAAGATCCATTAAAGGGAAAGCAATATGAGAAAATTAGATGCCTTGTATACTGAATGTATTAAATATGAGATAATGATTAATCTGTTGTTTCTAATATAACAGAATATTTGCTCAGGTTCTTTTTAATTTCAGATACAAAAGATATAGCTGAAGTGAGCTTTTCGGATATTAACTTTGTGTGTGTGTGTGTGTGTGTGAAAACATCTTGTGTTCAAGAGTAGAGAAGGCAAAATAAATCCCTTTAAGGTAACAGTGACTTGGACCCGCCACAACTCTCTTTTCAAGTGCCTACCATGTCTTGTTAATGTCGTGTCTTAGTTTAGACATTTAGGACCAAATTCAGTTTCATGGACCATAAATAGGTGTATTTCCACTGAATGCACCTCAGCGGTTCCCAGCAAATGTGTAGACAATTAGTGACCCAGACTCTGAGTTTTCAGTTCAGTTCTAATTTAGGGATATCAAAGGAAAAAATAACACTGAAAAATTGAGCCAACATTAATTTTAAACTCCTTCTGTACATCTGAATTTGATTCCTCTTTTTTTTTTTTTTTTTTTTTTTTTTTTAAGCCCATAAAATTGTTATATGCTGAATACAGGGCTAAGTTAAAGTCTTAGTGGAATGTCTTGATATAATTGATGGCTCAGATGATAATGTATTTAAACGTTGATTGAAATCCAGTAAAAAAATAATAACAAATTAATAAACAATCAGTAGACTTTAAAGAATCTCTCTCTATACGTATTGCTGTTTTACAGAAATCACATTATAAAATAAACATCTACAAAAACATTCTTTAGAAAAGGATAGTGGAATCACCATATGTCTATAAGAGCAAATTATCATTTCTTTTCATAAGATACCTAAAGGGTTTGGGGAGTTGGGAGTGGCTTTTTTGTTGTTGTTGTTTGTTTTGTTGTTTTTGTTGTTGTTCATTTGTTTGTTTTTTCTTCCCCCTTGATCAGGTATTGTTTGGACAATTTCACAAAATTTTCAGCAAAGTTTAATGCATACAATTAGATTGTTGTTGATTGACTTAAAAGTGATCATGAAAACATGGTTTGTTGTACAAAAACATGATTTACTTCACATAGAGTAGCCCGATTTCTCATAATGAAGCACTGCTTCTTAGATATTCCAAGTGTAATTGAGAGATACCTGAAGAACAAAACTTCAAGATTTGATGTACAACGCCCTTCATAAAATATCTTATAGTGCAGTTCCACTAAGTGGCAGGCTGTTTATATTTAAGAGAATTGCATCATTTTCACTGTAGAGAAAGCTATCAATTGCTTGAGATCAATTTGCAATTGAAATCAATTGCTCTTCTTGTGGAAGTTCCATAGCTTAAACACTGAATAATCAAACAGGCCATTAAAAGTGGTGTTTAATAACAATTATTTGAAAAGCTCATCTAAAAACAGATAGTGTTTCCGTGTGTCTGTCTGATTTGTGTATGCCCGGGTATCAATATTCTGTGAGAACAGCATATGGTTTCTTTGATGGAAAGTAATGGAAAATGACAGACTGTTTGAAGGTACTGTGGTGCCAGTTTCATGAATAATGCATTAGGGTAACAGGTATAATCAGTGTCTTTAATAGTCTGCAGCCTCCAGAGATACAACAGCAGCATACAGAAGAATAATCCTTGTACTAGGACCACCTGACACGTAACTTTTTTCCTTGACTTTGTTTTACTGAGACTACACTAAAATAAAATTTTAAAAAGCCAAAAATGTTATGTCTTGACTCGGAATGAAATTAGTCTATATGTGCTGCTTACCTGATAAAAATAAGCACAATTTTTCAAGACTATGCATTTCCTTTTCTCTCTCTCTCTCTCTCTCTCTCTCTCTCTCTCTCTCTCTCTCTCTCTTTTTTTTTTTAATTAACTTCAAATTTGATAGGAAAAACAATATTATGGTTGTCATTTATGTATTGAAATGAATTCCCATTTTCTAGGCATGTCTATATGTCATTACGAAAGATGAAGCATATATAACTTTTTTTTTTTTTAATTGAATTATTTCCCTATTTCAAAAGTAAGTTAAGTATGTTTTGAATTGTATTGAACAATCTCAGAAAAGAGATTTACAGGCACACATATTTACATATTTCTATTGCTACTTGGGACACAGAGTTTCAGTCTTTGTCCTCACACTTTTACTCAAAGATGAATATGTTTCCAAGTTAAATTTTTCATTTCCCACCTAACAAATGAGCTAGAATGATATATGTCCAGGTTTCATCTTTATGAATCTGTTCTGCTTGTGTGGTGGTTTTACTCAGCTGGGCAGCTGAGCTCCACCACAACCACTCTCTCACTCCCTTTCTTCAAGAGGACAGGGGGAGAAAATACAATGGAAAGGGCTCAAGAGGGAGATCACTCAGCATTTATAATCACAGGAAAAATAGACTCAGCACAGGGAGATAAATGTAATTTATTACCTATTACTAACAAGCTAGAGCAGTGAAAAACAAAAACAACAGCAACAAAAAAATCAAAAAAAAAAAAAAATGGGGGCTGAGGTCAGTCCCTAACACTTTGTCTCCGCTGCTCCTTCACGGTCACTCTCTGCCACTGCTCCACGTGGGGTCCCTCCCATGGGATACTGTCCTTCCTGAACTGATCCTGCAGGGGCTTCCCACAGGCAGAAGCTCTTCAAGAATTGCTCCAACATGAGTCCGTACCACAGGGTCCATCTGTCAGGAGCACACTGCTCCAGCACGGGTCCCACACTAGGCTCCTCCTAGACCCCCTGCTCCTGCGTGGGCTCCTCTCCATAGGCTGCAGCTCTGGCCCGGGGCCTGCTCCTGTGGGGGCTCTCCATGGGCCGCAGCCTCCTCAAGGCCGCATCAATCTGCTCCACTGGGGGCTCCTCCACGGGCTGCAGCGTGGAGATCTGCTCCATGTGTGACCCATGGGCTGCAGGGGGACAGCCTGCTCCACCAGGGGCCTCTCCACAGGCTGCAGGGGAACTTTTGCTCTGTGCCTAGAGCACCTGCTGCCCAGCTTCTGCACTGGCCTTGGTGTCTACAGGGCTTGTTCTCTCACATTTTCTTACTCTCTCCCAGCTGCTGTTGCACAGTAGTTTCCTCCCTTTCCTAAATCTGCTCTCCCAGAGGCCGACCCATCATTGCTCACTGGCTCAGCTCTGGCCAGTGGTTGGTCCCTCTTGGAGCCAGCTGAAGCTGACTGATCGACATGGTGCAGCTTCTATGCTCTGCTCACAGAGGCCATCCCTGCAGCCCCCTGCTACCAAAACCTTGCACATAAGCACAACACAGATTGCATTTGAAAAGCCACCTTGGCAGATTTTTTTTTTTTTTTAAGAAAAAAAGCACTCTCCAATCATCTGAGCAGTGAGTGGTAGTTTCATATGTGTATACATATATATATATTTCCATATATACACATGCATACACATACACATATATATGCATGTGTATTCACATATATAGGAATATAGGAAACAATCTGGAAAAGTAAAATAAGATAGTTAAATGATTATAAAAGCAGTTGGTGCTGGTAAGTTTCTATATAACAGTATTACTCATCAAGCGTTAATTATACTAGAATAGCATGATTTTGAACTACATAAACTATATTATGATAATTTGTTCTGGTCTTTCCCCTCTTTCTTCATCCCAGTTATAATTGCAAGAATAATTACTGGTACATCTTGGTACTCAGCAAAAGAAGTAGATCTGAAAGTAATTTATAGCATGTTGGGAACAACATATTTTATTTTCATGTTATAGAAACTTCAGAAAAATTAGGGCTTTAAACTGTGAATAGTTACCAATAAAATCCAGTCAATCATTAGTAGAAGCATCATGATTCTTATGTTAGAAGCATTCTGTTTTTCTTCTAACTAAGGGAAAATCTAGACTTGTAAAGAGGAATGTGTTAAGCTCTACATTCTGTTTTCTTAACTGGTCCTAGGAAATAGATATTATACTTTCCACAACCTGTGAAATTTAGCATAGAGGAAAGATGAATTGTACAACTACCTGTCTTTCCTTGCAGCTTTTTTCCCTACAGGCTGTTTGAACACATTAGGAGTTTTCAGCTACTGAAATGATTTCAGCCAATCTTCTTGTTAAAACAATCCTTGTCAGGCTCATCCAATACTTAAGCCCTATCTATCATTTGTAGTTCAGCCATTTCTGGCAGAGTTGTAATAGATTTTCATTGTCATTGCTTTCTTTCTTGCCCTTAGAGATTTTATAATGCTAGAAAGTTCTGCTTGTGTTGCAACCAGAATGGAAATCCTAGTAGACACAGGGTTGATTGTAGGCCTAGCGGAGTGGGTTTTGTGATGAGATCTCCTCAACATTTAGTAGATTTATAATAAGCCCAGTGTTCTTTATAAACTACTCTCTCTGTTGAGTAAAGAAAATAAAGCAACAAGTGACAGATGTAATCATTTCCCCATCTATTTTGTTATTTCAACATTCCCACTTAAATACTTTGACACTGTATCCTAAAATTTAACAAAATAAATGTCCAACCTACAAAGTTTCAATTGTCAATTCCAGTGGTGTCATGGTGGTATAACACTGGTGCAATGAAAAGCTATCATACAAATAGTTGATAAAAGATTAATTATGATCATCTATTTGGTATTTATATTTATTTAGCACCTGTTCTCCATATGCTGTGCATGAATGCCAAGGGAAAATGCATATATATTTATAAAGAACTTTCCTGGGAGCACGGAGTTAAACACATGAAGTTCTGCCAGGCCAGATTTAAACATGGGCTGAACTGCACCAGTTTACATGTGCAATGGATCAAAAGCTAAAACAGCCACTACAGAAAAGGTGTTTTATCTAGGACAAACTTTAAGTTTATAAGACCTTTTGAAAACGTGTGCTGTTCTGAACTTACTATTGAAACTGTATTGTCTTCTCAGCCTAAAATGACCACTAGTAAGAGCAAAATTTTCAAGCAGATATGACCATATTTGAAATCCTCTGCAAAAAGATGAATAGTCACCTATAACACTGTTACATAAAGTTCCAGGCATAACTAACAGAAAAAAAAAAAAAAAAAAAAAAAAAAGAGAGAGAGAAAAGAGTAGGTGCCTTCTGGTTGCTTTATGTGCTCCCTATCTTAAAAACTTCCCTCCCAGCTAGGGGCTATTGGGGTATCTAATACGATCATAGAGATCACTTGTTTTTATGGCATGAATGCTGACCCATACTTTCCAGCTTGGGCCTACCTCAGAGATTGCCATTCTACAGTTGTGGGGTCATAAATGGCCAAGGGAGATTCTTCAGCTATACCTCTATGTTTGGGAACGTATCTCTGTAAGCAGAGGACAGAAAACAGTACATGAAGACATAGCTACCAGCACTGATACGACTGATACAGGGTTGAGTACTCCTTTCACAACAAACACACCTTTTGAAAATGCAGTGCAAGCATTAACAATTCATAGCCAACTGAATTGTGGTCAGAAAAACTGCAGGGACAGAAGTAATCTCAGGTATCTTCTACCTCATATGCCATACTTCTGTGGGAGGGCTAAGACAACTTTTTGAAAATCCATTGGCACTTCTGAAGACAAATGTAGCAGGAATGAGTATGGAAGTAATAATTTTCCATAACTGAGGCTAGCACATAGCTCTCCAGCAGAGGTGAGGAACCAGCTGGTTCCAGCATCTCATTCACACACACACACAAGATACAATAGCTCCAGAAGTACATCAAGACTTGATGTAAATCAGAGGTTTCCTTCAGGAATCTATAACATATGCAATCTGAAATATTTCTGACCATTTTCTATCTGGAAAGCTCAGTGGTCCTCTAGAAACTGGAAACATCTGCTCTGCTCAGTTGTTGCTTTAGCTGTAAAGTTTTTTTTTTTTTTTTTTTTTTTTTTTTTCCTCCCTTTTGGCATTGCCTTCTCACTTCTGTGTTCCAGTGTAGACACAGTACAGATGGCCTGACTATCTTCTTTTTCCAATTTCTCCAACAGTGGGGAGGAGATTGGATGGGAAGAACATTTCAGCAGATCCTTAACAACCAGAAAAATATGTGGAGAGATTAAAAGTCTTACAGAACTGTGAAGACACAATGAATTGCTCTGTTAATTGTGTGACAGCCCCTTCATAGGCCCCTAACTCTCAAGGGCAAAGATTTCTGTAGGGAGTACAGACATAGACTTGCTCCTTTGTTGACCATCTCCAGGGATGACTGTTTGAATAAGTCATCAGGGATGACTGTGAATAGGATGATTCATCAGCTGATGAATATCCCTTATGCTCTCCTTCTTACTGTGTCATACAGACCACAGCTGCAGGGTCTTTATAAGGATTTAGTGACACCGGGTTAAGTAATGAGGAGAATGTTGCCTAAGTAAGATAGCAGAAATGGAAATGGAAATTGCCCCGTGGAAATGTCAATGCATCACTAGCCTACCCTGATTGAAGAGGGAGTTTAGAATTACCCTCAGTGTAATATAAAAAGCCTTTGAGTTCTGTCATCTGTCTTGTAGGAAGGGAGGAACTTTATATATTAAACCTATGAAACATACCTTAGTACAAGTGCCCTTAGCAACTTCAATTCCCCCCACATGCTCAGTATATTGAGACTCTGAGGTTGAGCTTCTAACTAGCTGAGATGCACAAACTGATTTTTTGGTACAATTTGAGCCATGTTAAGGCATTATCCTCCTAATCCATCCACAGACTACGTACAAAGTATAGGAAAGCAGAACACTCAGCAGGATGGGCCCTTTGTATCAGAGAAGAAGATGCAATTGATAGGACCCAGAGTACTGGTTTGGCTAAGGGAAAGCTGATCTTGTCTTGCAGTATTTAAGTCCTCACCCAGCTACAAATGTCCTGGATGATTATTATGATCTAAATGATTTATTTCTTCATTGGATGGCCTCAGTTATACACTAGTATCCGAGAGCTGGTACTTAGTTCAATGTCTGGTGGAACAGTGGTTCAGTATACCTTTCCTTCACCATTGGGAATGCCTTCCTTTCCTTAAAATTTACATAGTTTTAATCTGCTTTTCTCTCACACCTGGCAGCTGATTGTCACAAAACCCAGATGTCCCAAGGTTTCTCAGACCTCGTATGTCATAGCATGACAAAAATGATGCTTTCCTTAAGGCTTCATGTACAACTATGTACCACTTCAACAGATTTCACTTTTCACTTCTGAGGTCATGGAGACTGAGGCATTTCTCTTTCTTTCTTTTTCTTTCTTTCTTTCTTTCTTTTTCTTTCTTTCTTTCTTTCTTTCTTTCTTTCTTTCTTTCTTTCTTTCTTCCTTCCTTCCTTCCTTCCTTCCTTCCTTCCTTCCTTCCTTCCTTCCTTCCTTCCCTCCTTCCTTCCTTCTTTGTTCATTCATTCGTTCTAGTTTGTTTGTTTTGGGGGAGGTAGGGCAATGAGAGAAATAAAGGTGGGAACAAAGGAGGAATAAATGAAAACAGAAAACAGAATGAAAGGTGGACTACCTGTACGTATCTAAATCTATGGGGTGGAAGCATGTCATGTTAATATTTTTGTTTCATGAAAGAATCATTTAGTATAAACTTCTTTTTCTACAGACAGATATAGATACTGGTAAAATTGAGCAAGCATTTTTAATTCCAAATTTTGATTAAATATATATATATATAACTTTCATGACCCCAACCTCCTTTATTTTTATGAGATTGAGATATCCAAATTTAGTCTCACTAAAGCATCTGTTGACATTTAATCATACATCATCTTTTTACTGAGTTCATTAATAAATGAGTATGTGGCTAAGGTAGATATTTTGACCTGTGAATTCCACAGAATTACAAGGTTTTGTAATATACAGATTGTCATAAATAGGAAAAAATACCTAAACTTGCTACAGAGAATGATCATTTAACATTAAATAGCAGTTTATTTTAGGGTTATGTGGATAGCAACAAAAGTAGCATAGCAGATATAACACAGGACAAAATAATACACAGAAGTGGGAATAGAAGGACAATATGAAAAGGCAATTTACTTTTCAACTTAGAAGGGTGAAGAAGGAAGATAAGAACTCAGCAGAGACTGCTGAAATTGAGAATGAAGAGCTGTGTAGATTGCAATTAGGGGATAGTAGTTAAGGTGGTGAAAGAGGTGGTGTATGTACTTAACATAAGAAAGATAAATATACATTAAAATTTTGCAAGAGTGGAAGCATAGCTAAGGGTAGTTGAAAAGGGGTACAGTAATTTTTGAAACAAGGACAGAGAGGGAAGGATACAAAATGTTAAGAACCCCTTAGTACAAAAGAATTAACTAATATCTTTGTTAGTATAATTGCAGACTGCTTCAGGAAAAGGCTGGCACAATCTGACCACTATTTTCAAGGAAAGCCTGAAGTCTTACTTCTGCCAGACCTATGCATTAGCCATTACAAATAGGTTCCTGTAAATAATATATTTCTTCCCATGCTTTTTGCAAAGCTCCAAGTATAAAACTGCAATATGACATACTTTGCAAATAAAGATTTTGCATCAAAGTCTGCAAAATTAGCACACACACAAAACAGAAGATAATGCTTTTTATTTGTTTTTCTTTTGTCTCAGGAGTTTTGGTTGCAATCTTCTACTGGATTACATGAAAACTTAACTAGAAAAAGCACTAGTTTGAAATCTTTTCACTTCATAAAGGTTCCTATTTTTAACATTGTTAATTTAGAGTATAAACAGGAAAACGATGATGTCTAAACTTCTGAATGTGTCACTTTTCAGGGAAATAGAGAGAGAGAAGTATGTTATGTATATATGTATATTATGCGTATATAAGTATGTATATATATGTATATAATTATGTATAAGTACATTATGAAAATATAAGTATGTATATTGTAAAAAAAGAAAAACTTCCTTACAAAATAAATTGAAACATTTTAATTCAGTTTAGTTCAAAATCACCAGCTGAGTCACTTTTTTTTTTTTTTTTTTTGTAAACTGCAATTATAAATTCTCCCCACTCTACATGTTTTTATATTGTGTTACAAAGAACACTTGCAAGAAAAAGACTAATACTAGACTAAGAATGTTCAATAAATATTGAAAGAGATGCCTTCTCATCTTTTGCTTCTTGTTCTTTGATAATGTTTTGCATGAAATAGTTCTGCCATACTTGAGTTTAATACCTGCTGCATTGCAATTCTGGAACCATTGACATTATATTGTGTTCTATGAAATGTATTTTGACTAAAAATGTAGACGCTCTGATATCCAGATGAGAAGAGTTCTTCCCTTCTCTTCCCTTCCCAGACACATGATAGAACAAGGTATCTTTAGGTAATCAGGAAAAATATATATATAAATGAGTAACCGAAGCATTTAGCAACACATAGCTATCTTAGTTCACATCTTTTGGAATGAAAACAAGAGACAATTAGACTTATGAGCCTGACATAGAGAAATACTTGTTTAAACATTCCCAATGTGTTACAATCAGTCCCTGTATTCTGAAAGATCTATTAAGAAAGACCATTCCAAAAGCATTTCAACAAGCTAACTTGGTTTGGGATTTTTAATACTTCTTTATAACACGGAGTATGCTATGGATATAAAATAGTAAATAAATAATTTTAATCAACTAATGTTAAATTTTAAAATATCTTTGTATTTATATCAATAAACAGTATTATTACTGCTCCGTTTTTGTTGGCTCAGTAAAAATAGCCAATACTTACATCATTATGTCTAATGGATTTATATTGACAATTCAGTTTGCAATAAAAGAGTCACAATTTACGTATTCAAGCACTTAAATCCATGGGCAGCACTGTCTGTAAATATGAGAAATTAAGCTGCAAAGTTATTCTCCAGACTTTTTAAATATTATTTATTTTATTCCAATCCTAAAGCAACAAATAAGTACAGAGAAAATCTATGCTATTTGTCTAAATTGTAAGCAGACATATTCTGATTGCCATACATGAGGATTTGCCTGTGTTAAACCAACATAATAAAGACAGTCAACAAATATGGTATGATTCATATGTAGACTACAGAGTGACTATTTGTATTTAAGCAGTTTTACATACATGAAGTAAATCCAATAGAAGTATATTCCACCCTATTAAAACAGTACTGCTTGTGTAGGTAACAACTCAAATAAAGATAAGTAGACTGGATTTTTTTATTATTATTTTTATTTTTATTCTGAATTATCTATTTTTTTATTCTTGATCTTCGCTATCTGTATACATTGTTACAATATTAAAATATCTGTCTGGGAGAACCTATAAATCACTATGTGCAATCATGAATACAAGTGTTCGATCAAAAATATGCCAAGTCAATCTCATTACAAATGTATATAGCCTATAATACATTCAGAATTAACATAAAATTACATAAAGTGGTAGATATTTGACTCCATAGACTTCCTGCTGCTGTCATTTCAACACTGTTTTATAACTAGTTTTAACATTATCAGTGTTCATTACAGATTTGGTATGTAAATATGTAGAGTAAATGAGGATGAGGTCACGACTCAAGCTTTCTATGAATACAAAAATGCTAAGCTTTATATAGTATGTTGAATACTCTGAAGTAAATTCATCACAGCTGTAATTATTTGAGCGTTTTTTTTCTTTGTTTAATACCAAAATATATTTACCATAAATTCAATAACTTATATGTGCCTACAAAATAAAGTATATATATATGTATGAAATATATATATATATAATGTTTTCATTTAAAAATTGAAGTTGAGTCACTATCTTTAAAGGTATTACTTCCAATATTTACTCCAATCTACCATTTGTACTTCCTTCTAATGAAAAATGCCATTCTTACAGGACAATGAGTAATTACACTAATGATAAAATGTAAAAAACAGTTGATATTTTTAGTTTAAAAATGTAACTGGATTTAAATAGTTGCTTCATGGTATACAGATGCACACAGGAAAATAAAACAATTCTCAGTATAAGTCCTGAAAACTAATGAGTACTGTCACAGCTGGGATTAAATCAGGAAACTATTTAATAAAACATCATCAATGTTGTTACAGCTGCCCCAAAATGTCACTAACCAGTGAAGCTCATTTCCCAAAAATAATTTATTTACTGCTTTTTTACTGCTATCTTGTCCTCCTCAGCTTTCTACCTCCCACAAAAGCAACACATAAAAGACCAAAGAATCAGATTTAAGGACTGTCATAAACAACATCATCTTTCTGTTTAACTGTAGTTCCACATCCTCTAATGTGTTTGTTTGTTCATACAATGGAAAATCTCCAAAAGCTTCTCTCATTCTTTCCTTTATCCTGAATAGAGGAAAAGAAGCTACCAGCAATGATGAACTATAAGTGTGCTATCAGAAAGCTCTCTTAACATCTACTTAAAAAATGTCTAAGGAGCACAGAGAGGGTGGCAAGTATCAATCTTCTTTTCCTATAGCCAAAGATTAATGAATGTTCAGAAAATACTGCATTCTGTGAGGTTCATAGTTTATGTTATTTTCTGCAATATGAGGACAAGTTTCACTAACATATTCTCTTCTATATTTTTTCAACTCTGTAGTTCATTTGTAATCCCCTTATGAACATATTCAAAAGGTAGGTTTCAATTTTCACTCATTACCAGCTAGATGTGCCATATTATATTGGCATCTATTCATTACCAAAAACATAGAAACTATATCCTGCATAGAAACTACACAAATCTACTTGAAAATCTTATGATCTTTGTCAACATGAAACACATGAGATTTTTTTTTGACCTGGGAAGTATTACTCTCCCAAATGTTCCTCTCCCCAAATGATCATTTAGTAACTTAAAAAAGAAAAAAAAAAAAAAAATCAAACAAAAAACTCAGTTAAAGGTAACAATCCTGTATTCAATACTTTATAAGGACCACCTGATAAATCATGTTTTCAAACTACTTTCAGAAATAAACATCTATATTATGAGAGACATGTTTGAGGAAATGGTTATGAAAGCTCAGAAAGTAACTACAGGAGACTGAATCAAAATAATATTTCTAATTTACAGGAAGTCAGGGCAACTTCACATTTCTCTTGGGACTTCTGCCTTGTTTCTCATTGATATACTTCTTGTTCTTCAATAAGTATATCCTTTGTGTTCAGTTTTTATTTGAAAATCAAAAAGTGAATTCAGAATCCCTTTGTCATTTCTTGAAAATTTGCAGGAATTGTTGTATCTTTTAAAAAATAACAGTAAATACAGCAAAGCTCTTACAGATCACAGTTAGAATAGAATTGCCCAAATGTACAAGTAAATGTCAATTATGAACGCGTATGTAACATGATTTTTCAATATCTCTATGCTACATTGCAGGCGCTGTCTCCTGATTGCTTTTGGGTCATATTAATAAAAATGCATTAGCTTAATAGAATTTAAGCATCCACTGAAATGCAGACTAAACTGTATTAAATGCAGGCTAGATTATATTATTCTCATCTTAACAAGTAGTACAATTTTAAGAGCAACAGCCTGCACTTTAGTGGCTCATTTAGTGAGCCACTATTGGTGCAAATTTCACCCGTTTTGCAAGTAAAGTGCTTGATTTACCAGCAGGAAATCTTGAAGATTTACAAGTAGCAGGTCCATTTGAATGCTATCATCAAGTTTACTATAGATTTATACACCTCCTGTACCAACAATTAAGTGTCACTTATCAATGTAGTTTAGCTCCGTCTAAGAAAGATTGCCAGGAAGAAAAGACAAATAAACAGTACTTTTGCTGTCACCTGGAGACATACTTGCATTAAATAGCAGAGCAAACTAGCTCTGCTATTTACTAGGGTGTACATATGTCTAAAATGAGAATACATAAAGAGTAGCAGTTTTCAGAAAAACTGTAAGTAACTTATTTTTGTAAACCAGTCCATTAAAGCTATGTGCCATTTTTTTCTCACCTGTCATGTATCTTCTGGGCCCAAAAGTTAGGTTACAGTTCAAAAAGATCATACTAAAAGAACATTCGTATGCAACATATTACGTATGTATACACACACGTCTGTATGTGTATGTATGGAATACACACATATACATTAAGCTCCAAATCTGCCTATTAAAAGAGAACATTAACGTCAGTAATATTAATTTACATTTTAGGCGTAACATTATGCGTATATGTGTTTTATATTTCAGACTGTGCCATCAAGCTAAATATCAACGTCTGTTAATATATTAGGATAGAATGTCACTGATAAAGATTTTTAAAAGTGTTGTGGCTTAACCCGGCTGGCAGCTAAACACCACACAGCCGTTCGCTCACCCTCCCACCTCCCTCTCTGGGATCGGGGAGAGAAACGGGAAAGTGAAGCCTGTGGGTTGAGATAAAGACAGTTCATTAAGACAGGAAATAATATTATTATTAGTAGTGGTAGTAATAATAATAATGTATATGAAACAAGTGATGCACAGTGCAATTGCTCACCACCCGCTGACCGATGCCCAGTCCAACCCTGAGCAGCCGGCCCCCCACCCCGGCTAGCCACCCCTATATATTGTTCAGCATGACACCAGATGGTATGGAATAGCCCTTTGGCCAGTTTGGGTCAGCTGTCCTGGGTCTGTCCCCTCCCAGCTCTTGCTGCACCCCCAGCCTGCCCGCTGGCAGGACAGAGCGAGGAGCTGAAAAGTCCTCGGCTTAGTGTAAGCATTGCTCTGCAGCAATTAAAACACCAGCATGTTATCAGCACTCTTCTCATCCCAATCCAAAACATAGCACCCTACCAGCTACTAGGAGGAAAAATAACTCTGTCCTAACTGAAACCAGGACATATATCCACCCCTTAATCCATACCATTTATGTCATGCTTTGGTTACACTCTTTTCAATACATTCTAGTTAATCACTATTTTCATCTATGGTAGTAATGACATGCAGTATTATATAATAATTAACATAATACAACTCAACTCATGGGCTATTCTCACCCATTGTTAAATCCCCTTGAGGTACACAACGGACCTCCCCATTCTTTTGCATTACCCACCAAGTGCATCCAGGTCCTTGAGCAAAAACAATCCCACGGATGGGTTTGCCTTTTCCTGAGGCAGGAGTAGCCCAGACTGTTTTACCCAACATGTTTCTTACATGCACTACAGGAACTTTATCCTCTTCTACTGTGCGTAGCAGGTTTGATTGGGCTGATCCAGCTCAGTTGGCAGATCCCCTAGTATTGACTAACCAGGTGGCCTTTGCCAAATGTGAATCCCAATTTCTGAATGTCCCAGCACCCAGCTTTCAGTGTAGTCTTTAACAGTCCATTGTATCTCTCAACTTTACCAGAGGCTGGTGCATGATAGGGGACGTGGTACACCCACTCAATACCATGTTCTTTGGCCCAAGTGTCTATAAGGTTGTTTGGAAATGAGTCCCATTGTCTGACTCAATTCTTTCTGGGGTGCCATGTCACCATAAGACTTGCTTTTCAAGGCCCAGGATAGTGTTTCGGGCGGTGGCATGGGGCACAGGATATGTTTCCAGCCATCTGGTGGTTGCTTCCACCACTGTAAGTACGTGGCACTTGCCGTTGCGGGTTTGAGGGAGTGTGATGTAATCAATCTGCCAGGCCTCCCATATTTATATTTCAGCCATCGTCCTCCATACCAAAGAGGCTTTGACCGTTTGGCTTACTTGATTGCAGCACAATCAAGCCCATCTGTATGTTGCATCTCTACCTTGATGGCCTGAGGTGTCATGGGCCCATCGGGCTATAAATAATTCACCCTTATGTTGCCAGTCCAGGTCCACCTGAGCCACTTCAATCCTAGCAGCCTGATCCACCTGCTGGTCATTTTGATGTTCTTCAGTAGCTCGATTCTTGGGCACATGAGCATCTATGTGGTGTACCTTTACAACCAGGTTCTCTACCCAGGCAGCAATATCTTGCCACAACACAGCAGCCCAGATGGGTTTGCCCCTGCGCTGCCAGTTGTTCTGTTTCCATTGTTGTAACCACCCCCACAGGGCATTTGCTACCATTCACGAATCAGTGTATAGGTAGAGAACTGGCCACTTTTCTCGTTCAGCAATATCTAAAGCCAGCTGGATGGCTTTCACTTCTGCAAATTGATTCGATTCAACTTCTCCCTCAGCAGCTTCTGCAACTTGTCATGTAGTACTCTATACAGCAGCTTTCCATCTCCGATGCTTTCCACAATGCGACAGGACCCATCGGTGAACAGGGTATATCTCCTCCCATTTTCTGGTAGCTCGTTGTACAGTGGGGCTTCTTCAGCACAGACCACCTCCTCCTCTGATGACATCCCAAAGTATTTGCCTTCTGGCCAGTCCATAATCACTTGCAAGATTCCTGGATGACTGGGGTTTCCTATTCGAGCCCGTTGGGTAATCAGTGCAACCCACTTGCTCCATGTAGCATCAGTTGCATGATGTGTAGAGGGGACCCTTCCTTTGAACATCCAGCCCAGTACTGGCAGTCGGGCTGCCAGGAGGAGCTGTGCTTCAGTACTGACCACTTCTGAAGCAGATCGAACTCCTTCATATGCTGCCAATATCTCCTTTTTGGTTGGAGTGTAGTGGGCCTCAGATCCTCTGTATCCCCGACTCCAAAACCCTAGGGGTCGACCTCGAGTTTCCCCAGGTTCTTTCTGCCAGAGGCTCCAGGTGGGGCCATTCTCTCCGGCTGCGGTGTAGAGCACATTCTTTACATCTGGTCCTGTTCGGACTGGCCCCAGGGCTACTGCATGAACTATTTCCTGCTTAATTTGTTCAAAGGCTTGTCGTTGCTCAGGGCCCCATTCAAAATCATTCTTCTTACGGGTTACATGGTAGAGTGGATTTACAATCAGACTGTAATTTGGAATGTGCATTCTCCAAAACCCCACGACACCTAGGAAAGTTTGTGTTTCCTTTTTACTAGTTGGTGGAGACATAGCTGTTATTTTGTTGATCACATCCATTGGGATTTGATGACATCCATCTTACCATTTTATTCCTAAAAACTGGATCTCTCGTGCAGGTCCTTTAACTTTATTTTGTTTTGTGGCAAAACCAGCCTTCAGAAGGATTTGGATTATTTTCTTCCCTTTCTCAAAAACTTCCTCTGCTGTGCCACCCCACACAATGATGTCATTGATGTACTGCAGGTGTTCAGGAGCTTCCCCCTGCTCCAGCGCAGACTGGATCAATCCATGGCAAATGGTAAGGCTATGTTTCCACCCCTGGGGCAGCCGATTCCACGTATATTGGACTCCCCTCCAAGTAAAGGCAAACTGTGGTCTGCACTCTGCTGCTAGAGGGATGGAGAAAAATGCATTAGCGATATTAGTTGTGGCGTACCACTTGGCTGCCTTTGATTCCAGTTCATACTGGAGTTATAGCATGTCCAGCACTGCAGTACTCAGTGGTGGTGTGACTTCGTTCAGGCCATGATAGTCCACCGTTAGTCTCCACTCACCATTAGATTTTCACACTGGCCATACGGGACTATTAAAAGGTGAATGAGTCTTACTGATCACTCCTTGGCTCTCCAATTGACGAATTAGCTCATGGATGGGAATCAGGGAGTCTCGGTGCGATATTGCCACCGGTGCACAGTTGTAGTAGCGATTGGTACTTGTTGTTCTTTGACCCTCAGCAACCCCACTTCAAAAGGGTCCTCTGAGAGACCGGGCAAGGTAGACAACTGTTTAATGCCCTCTGTCTCTAAGGCAGCTATGCCAAAAGCCCAGCGGAACCCTTTTGGGTCCTTGAAATATCCTCTTCTAAGACAGTCTATGCCAAGGATGCACGGAGCATCCGGGCCAGTCACAATAGGGTGTTTTTGCCACTCATTCCCAGTTAGACTCACTTCAGCTTCTAATACAGTCAACTGCTGGGATCCCCCAGTCACTCCATGAATACTTACGGGCTCTTGCCCTTTATAACTTGATGGCATTAGAGTACATTGTGCACCGGTATCTACTAAAGCTTTATACTTCTGTGCATCTGACGTGCCAGGCCATCGAATCCACACAGTCCAATAAACTCAATTGTCCCTTTCCCCCCCTGGCTGGAGGCAGGACCCCTCTAATCCTGGTCAGAATCTTCATTCCTGTGTTTAAGGGACTGCCTGCTGGAAGTTGGAGCAGCAGACTTTTCAGAGAACCCCTTTTTCCCGCTTGTTTTCTTTTGCAACTCACATACCCATGCCTCTAGGGTCGCGGTGGATTTTCCATCCCATTTCGTCATGTCCTCTCCATGGTCACGTAGGTAAAACCACAGGATAGCATGAGGTGTGTATCCACCATATCGTCTTCCTTGTACAGATGAGCGCTCACCCCTAACAGCTGAGACACTGGTTCGTTCAGGTGGGGAGGAAAATCTCTCTTCAAGTTGGTGGACCTTTTTAGAAAGTTTCTCCAAAGTATTCTCTTTTAGTTGGTGGACGCTTTCAGAAAGTTTCTCCACAGCCAAGACACAGGCCTGTAGGAAAGAGGAGAGACTTTCTTCGTACTGCCGGAGTTGTTTAACCACATCACCCACTGAGGGCTCGTCATCCTCTTTCCAGGCCATTATTGCCAATGAGCTGGCATATGATGATGGTGCACTCCGTACAAACTTCTGCCACATGGGTCATGTACACTTGACTTCATCTGGATCTGTGGGTGTTTGTCCATTGTCTGGGTCCTCATAAATCACCTCCCGTACGGCTAATTCCCTCACGTACTGGATTCTCTTCTCCATAGTGGTCCACTTGCCTGGCAGACATACAAGTTCTTCCTTGTAGGGATACCTTTCCCTTACAGCATACAGGAGACACCTCCAGAGGCTGTAAGATCATACTCCATCTCCAATTGCTTTGTCAATGCCTGCATCTCTAGCAAGGGATAACAGCCGACTGCCTTACCTGCCTTCTAAATCAACATAATTGGCTCCAGTATCCCAGCACCGGAGCAGCCAGGTGACAAGCTGCTCACCTATGCAGCGACCAAAATCTTTTTGCATATCTCGTAGCTCATGCTGGTATAGGTTTCGGGTAACTACTGTTGTTTTTTCAACATCCCCAGCTTCATCCTCCTGCATCCCTGATGGCCCAGTCTCGTCGTCTCCATACCTAGACCTAGCAGAAGACTCTCTGCATTCTAAACAACCTGAGTCTCTATACCATTTTTTCACCTTGTCTACAGGGGCAACTTGTACTGCTACAGCTCGTTTCTCTGACTCTGCCACAGAGTCTGCTACAGGAATTAGAATACACACTGCAGGGCCAACTTGCACTGCTGCAGATCGTTTCTTTAGCCCAGCCACAGGGTCTGCCACAGGGATTGGAATACAGTCTGCAGGGACAACTTGCACTGCTATAGTTTGTTTCTCTGGCTCAGCCACAGGAGCTGGAGTGGCCGCAGGGGCTGGAGTGGCTGCAGAAGCTGGAGCTGCAGCGGCTGCAGGAGCTGGAGTGGCTGCAGGAGATGGAGCTGGAGTGGCTGCAGGGGCTGGAGTGGCTGCAGGAGCTGGAGCTGGAGTGGCTGCGGAGACTGGAGCGGATGCAGGGGCTGGAGCATCTGCAGGAGCTGGAGCAGGATCGGCTGCAGGACCTGGAGCAGGAGCCTCAGCAGAGATCTGCCTCAGGACATATCTCTGGATGAGATTCCTAAGTATTTGTTAAACCTTAAACAAAACCTGAAGTGCATTCAAGAGACATAACAACAACAACATGCCGGTCTGCATATCCCAAGGATATTCAACATCTTGGAGAGTTATCGTAACTAGCTCAGGGGATAAGAGGGTGCTGAAGGAGTAAGGGAGAGTGAACAAGTAGGGAAAAATATATTCCCCTGTCCCCTCCATAAACTAGCTGATAAAAAAGGCAGTAAGTGTAATTGTTAATGGTTTCCGAGATATAGTTTCCAAAGTACAGAGTTGATGACAGTGTTGAGTACAAATACCAAGTTAGAGTCATGGCCGGATATTCATCACATTGTAAGCTATTATTACACCGCACAGTACAATAATGATCTTAAACCAGGGCCCGGAAAGGATAAACAGCACAACAGGGATCACATACAGAAAGTAATGTGCTATAAAATTCAGTTTGGAATACAGGCACAGCAGATTGAGATTAAAGCAATCAACATTCTGATTAGCAACTATTAAGCAGCTCTAATATATATACCAATTGTAGTTTGACATACTCTGGTCAGATCTGTTGTTATCTCAACCCTTCGTGCCCACATTGGGCACCAAAAAGGACTGTCGTGGTTTAACCCGGCCGGCAGCTAAACACCACACAGCTGTTTGCTCACCCTCCCCCCTCCCTCTCTGGGATGGGGGAGAGAAATGGGAAAGTGAAGCCTGTGGGTTGAGATAAAGAAGTTTATTAAGATAGAAAATGATAATAACAATAATATGTACAAACAAGTGATACACAGTGCAATTGCTCACCACCCGCTGACCGATGCCCAGCCCAACCCCGAGCAGCTGCCCCCCCCCCCCACCCCAGCTAGCCACCCCTATATATTGTTCAGCATGATGTCATATGATATGGAATACCTCTTTGGCCAGTTTGGGTCAGCTGTCTTGGGTCTGTCCCCTCCCAGCTCCTGCTGCACCCCCAACCTGTCCGCTGGCAGGACAGAGCAAGGAGCTGAAAAGTCCTTGGCTTAGTGTAAGCATTGCTCTGCAGCAATTAAAACATCAGCATGTTATCAACACTCTTCTCATCCTAATCCAAAACATAGCACCCTACCAGCTACTAGGAGGAAAAATAACTCTGTCCTAACTGAAACCAGGACAAAAAGTACTTTAATGACTTCAATGTCATTGCTTCTGCACTCTGAAACATTTCATTTGCAGCCTCAACACTATTCTTTTAGTGCAGACATTGAAAAACTTCATTAGAGTAGTTTTGAATCCTTTAATTTCAGCCCATTCCTTTACAATTTTTGTTTTTGTTTTTCCAAAGGCTATGTCTCTTTCTGGGAAAAAATAAAAAAATAAAAAAATCGTCTTTCTGAAAATAGATTTCATAATATTACTGATATTCCTGATAAAACTACCCAGGGAGTAGGGAAATTGAACCATTTCATTGAATCTCCAAGAGTCTAATAATTCATTGGAAACATAAAAAAATATTACTGCTAATGAAGCTTCACAGAAAAAGTGAACTAAAGATGCAAAAAGAGAAGGGAGTTGCAAATTACTGAATCCATCATCACAAAAGTTTGCTTTACTCTGAAAGCATAAGGGAGAAGCAGTTCAAATTGGAGTAAGAAAATTAAGATGTCTAAATATTAAAGGCTGGTTAACAGTTGACTAAACATGTGAAAAGAACAGAACCCTTAAACGTGAGAAAAATGTTTCTACTGAGACAGAGCATGACCTGATTTAGATAGAAACATCTGATACTTCTTTCATTTTTTTTTTTTTTTCTCTTTGTTTCCACATATCATTTGCTTGGTTTGATCACAACAGAAGCAACATGAAAAGAATGTGTCCTATCCACCAGATAAATCACATTTTCTCAGTCCCTGATAGATTAATGTGGCATACAATACAGAGAATTAAATTCAGACGCCCTTTAGAAATGTAATGAAACAATGGAAACGTGTTTTCCTTTGTAACAAGGAAGGCATTGCACTGAATAAACAATAAAATCAGTTATATTAATGCATTACAAACACAGTGATTAGCTAAGATTATTACATTTTGTTTAATTTGACCTTCAAAAATTACCATACTCAGCTAAATATCAGAAAAAATAATTTAAACCATAAATACCAATTAGTAAAATCATCTACTTGTTTTCTATCAATTACCTTATCATATATGAACTATAATTCAGGCAGAGGGAGAAACAAAAATATACAACTCATCAGTGAAGAAAGTAAATCCACAGTACTCGAGATGTGGCATCAACAGAGCAGAGTACAGGGGGACGATCACCTCCCTGGTCCTGCTGGCTACACTATTCCTGATACAAGACAGGATGCTGTTGGCCTTCTTGGCCACCTGGGCACACTGCTTGCACATGTTCAGGCAAGCATCAGTCAGCACATCCAGATCCTTTTCCTCTGCACAGTTTTCCAGTCACTCTGTCCCAAGCCTGTAGTGTTGCATGACGCTGTTGTGATCCAAGTGCAGAACCCGGCACTTTGAAAAGACTGAAGCAACATTGAACTTCATCCTGCTGGCCTCTGCCCATCAACCCATCCTGTCCAGGTCCCTCTGCAAGGTCTTCCTACCCTCCAGCAGATCAACACTTCCCCCCCAACTTGGTGTTGTCTGTAAACTTACTGAGGGTGTACTCAATTCTCTACACCAAGTCATCAATAAAAATATTAAAGAGTATGGGCCCCAACACCAACCTGTGGGGAACACCACTGGTGACTGGTCACTGGCTGGATTTCACTTCATTCACCACTACTCTCTGGGCCCAGCCATCCAACCAGTTTTTAACCCAGCAAAGAGTATACCTGTCCAAGCCATGGGCTGCCAGCTTCTCCAGGAGAATACTGTGGGAGACCATATCAAAGGCTCTGCTGAAGTCTAGGTAGACTACATCAACAGCCTTTCCCTCATCCACCAGGTGAATTACCTGGTCATAGAAAGAGATGAGGTTAGTCAGGCAGACTTGCCTTTCATGAACCCATGCTGACTGGGCCTGATCCCCCGGTTGTCCCACGCATGTTGTGTCATTGCATTCAAGATGTTCTGTTATATCACCTTTCCTGGAAGCGAGGTCAGGCTGACAGGCCTGTAGTTCCCTGGGTCCTCCTTGTGACCCTTCTTATATACAGGCTTCACATTAGCAAGTCTCCAGTCATCTGAGATTTCTCCAGATGCCCATGACCACTGATAGATGATGGAAAGCATCCCAGCAATCACATCCACTGACTTCCTCAGCACCCTTGGGTGCATCCCATGAGGTCCCATAGATTTGTGGGAGTCTAGCTTGCCTAAATAACCTCTAACCTAATCCTCTTCAACTAGGAGAAAGTCTTCCTCTCTCCAGGTTTTCTCTCATGTTTCTGGGCTAGGTAGTGCATAGGGGCTAGTCTTAGCAGTGAAGACTGAAGCAAAGAAGGGATTCATTAACTCCACCTATCTGTCATCTCCAAGGCACCTACCCATTTGGCAGCTCACCTACATTTTACTTAGTCTTCCTTTTGCTGCCGATGTATTTGAAAAATCCCTTCTTGTTATCCTTGATGTCTCTTGCTAAATTTAATTCTAACCAAGCCTTGTCCTTCCTCATAGCGTCCTCACATTTTCTGACAATGTTCCCATATTCCACCCAAGTGGTGTGTCCCTTCTTCCACATAATGTACGTATGTCATCTACCTGAACTTGTGCAAAGCATTTGACATTGTCCCCCATGATATCCTAGTCTCTAAATTGGAGAGACATGGATTTGATGGATGGATGGACCACTTGTTGGGTAAGGAATTAGCTGGGTGGTTGCACTCAAAGAGTACAACTATCAAAGTCAATAGCTCAATGTCTAGGAGGAGAACAGTAACAAATAGTGTTCCTCAGGGGTCAGTATGGGTATTGGCAGTATTTAACATCTTTGTTGGTGACATGGGCAGCAGGATTGAGTGCACCCTCAGCAAGTTTGCCTATGACGCCAAGCTGTGTGGTGTGGTTGACATGCTGGAGGGAAGAGAGGGATGTCATTCAGAGGTACCTGGACATGCTTGAGAGATGGGCCTGTGAGGACCCCATGAGGTTCAACAAGGCTAAGTGCAAGGTCCTGCACCTGGTCTGGAGCAATCCCAAACACAAATACAGGCTGGGTGGCGAATTAATTGAGAGCAGCTCTGAGGAGAAGGAGTGTTGTCTGACAAGAAGCTCAACATGAGCTGGTAATGTGCGCTTGCAGCCCAGAAAGCCAATGATATCCTGGGCTGCTTAAAAAGTAGTGTGGCCAGCAGGTCAAGGGAGGTGATCCTCCCCCTCTACTATGCTCTTGTGAGACCCCACCTGGAGAGTACTGCATTCAGATTTGGGGCCCCAGCACTAGAAGGACATTGCCGTATTTGAACAAGTCCAAAGGAGGGCCACATAGACAATCAAGGAGGTGGAACAGCTCTCCTATGAAACCAGGTTGAGAGAGCTGGGGTTCTTCAGCCTGGAGAAGACAAGGCTTTGGGATACCTAATATCAGCTTTACAGAACCTAAAGTGGGCCTACAGGAAATCTGGAGAGGGACTCTGTCAGGGAGTGTAGTAATATGACAAGGAGTAATGGCTTTAAACTAAAAATTGGTAGATTTAGATTAGACTTGAGCATGGTGAGGCACTGGAATGGGTTTTCCAGAGAAGGTGTGGATTCCCCATCCCTGGAAGTGGTCAAGGTCAGGTTGGATGGTGCTTTGAGCAACCTAGTCTAGTGGAAGGTGTCCCTGCTCACAGCAGAGAGGTTGGAATTAGATGTGTTTTAAGGTTTCTTCAAACCCAATCCATTCTGTGATTCTATGATTCTATTATTCTATGATTCTTTCTCTAAATCATAGTAATGCATCTTTTTGTGAAATATGCATAGCATAGTCATCAACAATGAAACAAAATGGTAAAATACAGTAAAAATGATTTGGTAAAATATGAGAGTTTTAAGTTAAAAAATGATTTGATATTTTTTAAAAATATGTCATGAATTTTAGGAAATATTTTGCTAAGTTTCATACAATTTCTACATCTTGGAGAAGATGGAAGTATACAAATTTCAGAATAGTCTGTTTAATCATTCAGATATTCAGTGGGCTCACAGAAATTAACGACAAAGATTTCCCATCTACATTATTTTTATACAGACAATCTTTAAGTTTTAGCTTAAAAAAAAAAAAAATCTTGGATTAATATTTAGTGTGAGATATACACGTTGTTGGGCTGCCTGCATACAATCATCTCAGAGACGCTTCTGCCTTTCCTTTCTTCCATTCTGTCTCTCCCTCTCTTTTTTTTTAGACTATTTAAACACTTTTTTTTTAATTACCAGTATTTTAAATTATAACAATTTATTAGAGGCTTAGGTGTCAGCTTGGAGGAAAAAATAATAATAATAAAAAGTGGAAAGCATGTAAAAGCTTTGAGCTTTGTTCATACTGTTTTGAGTCCACATTACTTTTTGTCTTCAAACTTTAAAAATAACTATAACATTTATAATATCAAATAAAAGATATATGGGAGTGGAACTGATAAAAAATGTCTCTAGTTTTCTGAAGGTGACATTTTCCACCTCAGGGGGATTCCCAGGGAATCAATGGAGGGATCCTCTGGAGGTTTTTTGAATGCTAATTTTCTCAAGACTTGCACAGTACGTGCAACACATGCAAACACTGCTTCTAGAAGAGTTCTCCAGTTATCTCATTTTACTAATTTTCAGTGGAGTGCCTGACTCTCCTTTATAAGAAATATTTTCTATAAAATTGTTACTGAATTACAGTTTGGTTTTTGTTTGTTTGTTTGTTTGTTTTCACTTGTCTAATTAAAACCTGGATACATTTTTCCTGTGAGCAAGTCACTGTTCGTCAACAGGAAACTGGATCATGATAAGAGTTTTCTGTAAGAAAGACAGAACTGGGAGGAGTGGTTCACATCACAGATCTTCCCCAGGTAGCTGCTGTGTTTAAGTCTACCCACTGAGTTCAGTGTATGATAGAAATATCATTAAGGTTGTAGTTTTCAAAAGCTGATACTGTCCACCTATGTGATGTACTCAGATTGGTCATGGACACCACAGAGATGGAGGTAGGGGAAAAGTTAGTTTACACCTAAGCAAAATTCTAATGTGCATTGTCAGATTGGAGATGGCCTCGGATGCTGTACTTCTCGGATGTGGATTGATGTAAACATTTCAGTCTAGAAGGGGAAAAGAGAAGGTTTGTTCCATGCTCCTTTGCATTACAAGCTACAGAATGCTCTCAGTCTCTAACAAATTAATATAAAACTCCAAAACCTTCAAAATTATGATTTGTGACAAGACCAGCAGGCATTAAAATGCTTACCAGTGTCCTTGGTGCCTGTAGCAGCAGGGTTCATGATAGATGACAATGTTATGAAGAGTTATTTAGTACTTTTTCTTCCAGAGTTATAAGCTTCCAGGTGAAGTCATCTGGTATTAAGTAGCCACATTTCATAAAATGCAGAGCTTTCTTGCATGGAAGCAAAGAGTGTCATGGACATACTTTGCATGTTAAACAGGGAAGCCCTCCACAGTTTGACTATCTAAGAAAACCATCGCTGCCCAGATAAAATCGCTTATCATTTCTGAGAAAACTGAGGAATTTAAGTGCTTTCTGTTCTTAGCATGCATAAAGAAGTTGTTAATTAGACACATTACAAAATTGCAGCTCCCCCACATTTAAAACATATCTCATATAGCAATCTTATCCAACTGACACTTAAAAATATATTTTTCTCCTTTTGCACTTTTTTTTTCCCCTGAAATTCAGAACAGATTAAAGCAGTGGAGTTTTATTGCCTTTCTTCCTTTCCCTATTTCAGTCCATTATCTCCATAGAGCTTCTTAATGTGAACATCTAAGTTTTACTGTGAGCTCTTTCAGTGATTAAAGTATGATTTTCAATGAGGCAGAGGCTATTTTTCTCATGCTTTCCAAGATGAAGGAAAAGTTGTATCCAAAATAGAAAACTACCTGTCAGAAACAGTAGAATGCACCTAAACAAAACCTCCTAAACTGTCATTAAAGTTTTTCTTCCCCCCCCCCGGCCCCCCAGTATATTAATTAGGAAACTAATGTAAATGATCACATTGAATTAAAATGAATACTTTGTAACTTAAGCCCATGTTATGAAAATATGCCTCAGACTCATTCAGGAATACATTTGCGAATATATATTCCTTAGTCATGTTCATTTGACTTTTACATTATATTTGCAAGCATATAACTTAAAATCAAATTCTGTCACTCTTCCTTATAAGGATTCTTCATTAAGATTACTAATCTAATGTGAAGTAATTTCATATTCTTCACCAAAAGCAGTTTTTACTATTGCAACTAGTAGTGGCAGAATATAACTATGATTTTGCTACATATGGTAAATATAAAAATAAATTTAAATATTGTTGGTTAAAACATTTTCATATACATTATACTAGTATTTTATATATATATATATATATATATATTTCCTATACAAAGCAAGAAATGCAGTAAGGGGCTCGTAATTTTAAGAGGGGAATAGGAAATCATATCTTATGTTTCTCTACTGATAGATACCTAGAAATGAATGGGTCATATTATAAAATATGTATTTTATCTGCTTGTTTAGAAACATATTTTCCTGTTTATGTGTTTCTGGTGTCTGAAATATAATGTAAACTCTTCTCTTTTGAATATAATTCAACAATTTCTTGTCAGTATTTTTTTTTAAGAAGTGTAAGAATTTTAGGGTTTATCACATAAATATATTGTGCTTATATAAATGCAGGGACAAATTAACACAAATTGTTAGTATCATCAAATGAATGGCAGAGACATTAATTTATAGAAATAACTGATCTAGATCATAGTGACTTGGATAAACAGAACAATTATTTTGAGAATTGATTCTGTTTTGCTTTATGTGTAATAAAACTAATCAACAGTTTATTTAACTATATTTTCTTCCTATGTAGAATATTTATCAAAAAGACCATGGAAGTTTCTGCACATTTAAAAGCGTCTATGTATCATTGTATAGCTAGACATTACACAAGGTAGAGAGATTTCAGATGGAATCAACATATACCCATGCTTCATAAATTACTAGAAAATTATACAGAAGTTCTGTAATAGATGTAAAAAATACTTATCTTTCTGAGCAGTGATGTCTTGAATTTGCAGTGATTGGGATGCTGCATGTTGATTGAACTGCTTATACATTTTCATTGCTGTAGTTCATCTTTCTCCTAGGTGGTAATAGAACCAACTTTTTTTTTTTTTTTTTTTTTTTTTTCCTCAGTTGTCAATAAAGATTAAAGCTGTCTGCCTGTGAAGGAAAACATTTTGGGGGAGTCTATGTAGTGATTTAGCGGTTCAGCTCACATATTTCAATCTTAGTTCCTTTTTCCTTCCCTGATCAAGACAGACACATAATTGCAGGCACACAGTAAGGTACTTATGAGGAATAATACTGACTATGCAAAAGCTCTCTAAAGCTTTTCTACTATGCATTGCTAAGCCTATCATGTATATATTCAGTCCCCTAAAGTTATATCTGTGTCATAATAATTGTGAGTTATGTAGTTCTTGAGAAAATTCAGGAAGATTAATGGAGCTCTCTTACTGTGGAAGAATGCTCACACAAAGGTCTCTTTTAGTCAGTAGTCCTTATGCTTCATGTTTGAAGTATGATTTTGCATTTTGTTGTCAGGTTTGCTACTAGACAGTCTGAGGTTTTAAGAGGGCTAGTTAGCTGGAGTGACTTGCATTCACATATGTGTTATCATTTGTGAACTGCATTGCAACTATCTTTGCATTGCTCAGTTTACTCTAGGATGTAGTAGTGATTAATCTATCTATCTTAGTCATCCCGAGAAGAATAATAATTCATTTCTACTCTTGCAAATGCTAATGTTTCAGATGGTTTGCCATCTCAGTTCCTTTTACATAGATATCTGTTATGAGTCAATGGCCACTGAATAATGGGTACTCTATCTGTAAAAACCGATGGAATAAGAGGTTGCATTTCCGTATTTGTTTCATATTGTAATGCTGTCAATAAGAGTGTTTAAAATAATTCAATTTGCTTAGGTTCAAATTTCTTGATTTTTTTTTATATTAGTTTAATCATGAGTAATAAGTGCTCTTCACCTTGAAATCTTGTATGAGTAATTTTTTTATTATTTTATGCTTCCATGGGATATGGTATGTAAAAGTATATTGAAAGATTTATATATATATATATATTATATATAATATCTGTTTTGGAGTGGTATCACTTGTCTATAACCTCTTGATGACTAGGCTGAAGGATCAGTCAAGAATCTGATTGATTGTTTATTATTTGAAACCAATTTTTACTCTTTTTGTAAAAGGTGGCTCTTATGGCAAAAGGCTGTGCTGAGGAAACACAGATAATGTATCAAGAATAGCTGCTGTAGAAGTTATTTTTGGTATAGTAGTTGCCCTGACTCTGTCACCTATCACTTAACTTCCAATAGGCTGGATGTGTACATAGCTGAGTCTTTAAAAACATACCTATCCATTAAAAATAAGTCCTTCAAAACTCTGCTATCATCTCTGCAGAAACATCTAGAAACATAAGATACATGTTTTGACAGTATAAGTAGGTAAAATATATACATAATATTTTACCTCTAGTGTATTTAAAATTTGAATTTATTTATATATATTAATGTTCTACTATTTTATTGATTATATTTATTAAAAATAAAAAATAGCCATTTTTTGCAATTATGTGCAATATAGCAGATTTTGTGCAGGTATATAGAATGCTACTCTGAAAATTTTTGAAATGGTGCACTATTTAACTCAAATAATTACATGTAAGAATTCCAAGGATGAAGATTTTATGTTAATCCTGGATATCAGTGACACACTCTTATAAGGAAGTTTGCTGCTTCCTCACACCATTATACCTCTGACAGTCACTAATTCATAGTGTTTGTTTCTGTTTATTACTGGTGTGTTTCAAAACTGTTTTTTGTTTGTTTGTTTGTTTTTTAATCTAATATGTAACCCAAATTGCTAATGTTATCATTCATGTTTAATTCCAGCATTTTTAGCCTTGTTAGACTTGTTAGACAAAGGTCTTCTTCCATATGAACATGGTAATAGTAGTATCCCACAAAACTGTCTTTTGCTGCTTGATGCAATTCCAGTTGAAATTCTAAAGGGTAACAGCAGCTAGCACAACATTAAGAACCTTTTTTGACATGTTACTTTAACCATGATGATGTTTCATGGGCAAGCAGAGACTAAGCAAGTTTGATTTAAAAAATAGCTACAAACTCAGCCACTGATATGTACCTAAGCAAAATGGTAGGCAATTAACATTTTTTAGTTCTATAGCCAATTAGTGTGAAAGATTAGTCCTGTTCATTTTTGCTTGTTTGTTTGTTTTTCCCCTCATTTTGTTGCCATTAAAATGATAGGAAATGGGTCATACAGTTTGCAACCTTAACTCTGTTATAGGGAGTTATAGGGAATGCCATTACCACAAGTGATCTGTGATTACAGTTAGATGTACAGAGTCATTTTAAAGATTTCATGCATGAAGAAATATCATTCAAATGCTGTGTCTTTTTATGACATTGCAGTTAGTAATCTTTAATTTCCTCTTTATTGAGAATTCATTAATTTCATAGGATACTTGATTGTGATTATGTTGTGTATTTATGTGGACTTTATGTTTTTGAGTAGCACCTTTATATCCATATCATATAGAACAAACAAGGTGCTAAAAAGCCCTCAGGAAGAAAGATGAGAACAACTCTAACACTATCTAAATGCACTCAAAATTTAGAATGGATGTCCCATCTCTTTGGTGAGTATCAAAATAACTGGAATATTAGGTTTGCTGATACCATGCTCCTTTACTTCTTCCTCCTAGAGCTTCCCTACTTAACAAAAGAATTTAGTCAGTGGTCATAAAGAAAGATGGTCTCATTTGAGATACTTGGAGTTCATCCAATTTAAATGCATAAAAGACAACATGGTCATGACAGAATACCTTGTAGCCAATTGTCTAACATGCATTTACAATGCTATGGACTGAAATTGCCTCCTATAGAGGGAAGAATTAAATTCATGTATCTTGTTTAGTTGTTCTAATCACTGTTATCCGCGAGTGAGGAACACTTCTCCACTATTTTTTTTTTTTTTTTTTTTTTTTCCACAGCCTAATTGGAGCTTTACCTCTGAGTTGCTACTAGATAGCCTTTCAAAACAATATTTGTATTGCCTGGTTGTCTGCACTGTCCGTACTTCTCCTTCACAGTTCCCTGTGCCCTAACAACACCCATGTACGTCAGGCAAAAGGTGCAGGTATCCCAGTGTGTGATTCTAGAAGTGCCCAGGGAAGAACATAAGAGCAGGGCAAGATGTAATGACGCTCTTCTAGAACAACCTTTCATCCTCCACTGATCTGTGACCTGTGACATTTCTGAGTCAAAAAAAGGTATTTTCTGCCTTTAATAGATTTTTTAGTTAAATTTAATACTACACAGTCCCAGCACTGGAAGGCATAGCAATTGGTCATTTTCTATTCTTTCATGCTTCTGTCTCAATTTTCCTGTTTACCTGTCTTCACAGGGCAGTTTAAGTGAGGTCTAAATTTGATCTGAATGTATTTATTAAGCATATGAGAGGTGTTTTTCTGTTCTAAGATTCCTCCTCCACAACACAGACACTACACGCTGACACCAATCAAGGCTCCAGACCTTCTGGTCCAATTCATATTCACATCATAGACTGGGGGAATAGTACACAGGGAATAGTACACATTCCAACTGGTAGACAATGACATAGTCCTAGCTGTTGGATGGGCACATACATGAAATTGTTCACTCTCGGTCTCAGTTCATACTCCTTTCATCTATTTTTAGCTAATTATTGCTTTATAAATCAGATCATCAATAGAAGCCAACAGCCTTGTTAATCATGTTTTTCTTGGGCCAATGAATTAGATTTTCTCCATACCTAAAACCAACTTAGTGGCTGATTTTTGATCAAGATTTTTGTCATCCTCTAGTCTCCCATCCCAAAAGTGCTATAAAAAGTGCTAGCAACAGTCACATAACAAAGTTTGACAATTGCTTATTTGTTTTCTAGCTCATAACAGATTAAAACAGTCAGTAAGAGTTAGATATAGTCAAGGTCTCATTTTTTTTAGCTTTTTTAATTTTAATTTTTATTTGGTTTCAGACTAGGGGAGCAGTCTATTTTCAAGCTACAGAGAAACTTAGTCTCATGCAGAAGCTCTTCTACACCTCCAGTACTCTTTGCCCTTCCCCATAAATCTCATGATAGAGAAATCTCCCTAATGTCCTCTTTTCCTCATTAAAGAACTTACTCTGAAGCTACTTGCACAGAAACAGTTCCATAGTATTATTTTGCTCTTTTTTGTTGTTGTTGTTTCTGGGACATATCACAGCAGATGTCCAACTTCACATAAAGAAGACTATTTCAACACATTATTCAAGGAACTAACACCTGTCATCTAGTGCCAGGTCACTGTCTGCGAAGCTGTCTCCAGCGGGGAAGACTGCATTAGCGAGGCTTTCCACTCTGTCTCTTGCCAGTTTTCATTGCAAGTCCATGATTGCGGTAAATGGCTGAGAAAATACCAACTACATATACCTACTAGAGGCATTTTGAGATAAAGAGGTAACAGTTTTTCAACTCGGTCCTGAATTTCTCAAAGAATGTAAGCCAGTATGCATTACTAAATCTTGCAGCACCTTGTACAAACTGAAAATTCAATGATGATCTATCTCAGGGTCAATAACTTCATGGTCAGTTCTGCTGTTCTTATGATCACCATGAAATTTTCTTTAAAACCAACATCACATTTCTCATCTGCCTTTCCATGGTTACCCAGACAGTACTGGGTAAACCACAGTTAGAAGTTCAGATATTTCACTGCCATGTTCTTCTAGAACTCTTTGGTGAAAAATGTCATGGCAATTGACTCACTTGCAGAGGCAATTTGCTGTGCGTGTGCCACTCAAAGAGTGCAACCAAGTCAATAGCTCAATGGCTAGGAGGAGAACAGTAACAACTGGTGTTCCTCAGGGGTCAGTATGGGTATCGGCAGTATTTAACATCTTTGTTGATGACATGGGCAGCAGGATTGAGTGCACCCTCAGCAAGTTTGCCTATGCCACCAAGCTGTGTGGTGTGGTTGACATGCTGGAGGGAAGAGAGGGGTGCCATTCAGAGGTACCTGGACGTGCTTGAGAGATAGGCCTGTGAGAACCCCATGAGGTTCAAGAAGCTCAACATGAGCTGGTAATGTGCGCTTGCAGCCCAAAAAGCCAATGGTATCCTGGGCTGCATCAAAAGTAGTGTGCCAGCAGGTCAAAGGAGGTGATTCTTCCCCTCTACTATGCTCTTGTGAGACCCCACCTGGAGAGTACTGCATTCAGATCTGGGGCCCCAGCACTAGAAGGACATGGCTGTATTACAACAAGTCCAGAGGAGAGTCACATAGACAGTCAAGGGGCTGGAGAACCTCTCCAGGCAAAGACAAGCTGAGACAGTTGAGGTTGTCCAGGACGAGGAGACGGATGAGGAGTTCTACAGGCAGCTGACAGAAGTTGCGAAATCTTCAGTGCTTGTACTCGTGGGGGACTTCCACTTCCCTGACATATTCTGGAAGCACAACACAGCCCAGAGAAAGCAGTCTAGGAGGTTTCTGGAGAGCGTGGAAGATAGCTTCCTGACGCAGCTGGTTAGTGAACCTACCAGGGGTGGTGCCCCGCTAGACTTCTCTTCACAAACAGAGAAGGACTGGTGGAGGATGTGATTGCCGGAAGCTGTCTTGGGCAGAGTGACCACGAAATGGTGGAGTTCACTATTCTTGGCGAGGCCAGGAAGGGGACGAGTAAAACTGCTGTATTGGACTTTTGGAGGGCTGACTTTGGGCTGCTCAGGACACTAGTTGGTGGAGTTCCTTGGGAGGCAGTTCTAAAGGGCAGAGGGGTCCAGGAAGGCTGGGAGCTCTTCAAGAGGGAAATCTTAATGGCGCAAGAACGGTCTGTCCCCATGTGCCCAAAGATGAGCTGGCAGGGAAGAAGACCAGCCTGGCTGAACAGAGAATTGTGGCTTCAGCTTAGGAGAAAAAAAAGGGTTTATAATCTTTGGAAAAGTGAGCAGGCCACTAGGGAGGACTATAAGGATGTAGCGAGGCTGTGCAGGGACAAAATTAGAAAGGCCAAAGCTCATCTGGAGCTCAATCTGGCTACTGCCGTTAAAGATAACAAAAAATGTTTTTGTAAATACATCAACACAAAAAGGAGGACTAAGGAGCATCTCCATCCTTTACTGGATGCAGGGGGAAACTTAGTCACAAGAGATGAGGAACAGGTGGAGGTGCTCAATGCCTTCTTTGTCTCAGTCTTTAGCGGCAATACCAGTTGTTCTCTGGATACCCAGTACCTTGAGCTGGTGGAAGGGGATGGGGAGCAGGATGTGGCCCTCACCATCCATGATGAACTGGTTGGTGACCTGCTACGGCACTTGGATGTGCGCAAGTCGATGGGGCCGGATGGGATCCACCCAAGGGTACTGAGAGAACTGGCAGAGGAGTTGGCCAAGCCCCTATCCATCATTTATCAGCAGTCCTGGCTATCGGGGGAGGTCCCAGCTGACTGGCGGCTAGCAAATGTGATGCCCATCTACAAGAAGGGCCGGAGGGCAGACCTGGGGAACTATAGGCCTGTCAGTTTGACCTCAGTGCCAGGGAAGCTCATGGAGCAGATTATCTTGAGAGTCATCATGCGGCACTTGAAGGGCAAGCAGGCGATCAGGCCCAGTCAGCATGGGTTTATGGAAGGCAGATCCTGCTTGATGAACCTGATCTCCTTCTATGACAAAGTGATGGGCTGGGTGGATGAGGGAAAGGCTGTGGATGTGGTCTACCTTGACTTAAGCAAGGCTTTTGACACCGTTTCCCACAGCATTCTCCTCAAGAAACTGGCTGCTCTTGGCTTGGACTGGCGCACGCTTCGTTGGGCTAGAAGCTGGCTGGATAGCCGGGCCCAAAGAGTCGTGGTAAATGGAGTCAAGTCCAGTTGGAGGGCAGTCACTAGTGGCGTCCCCCAGGGCTCGGTGCTGGGGCCGATCCTCTTTAATATCTTCATCAATGATCTGGACGAGGGCATTGAGTGCACCCTCAGTAAGTTTGCAGATGACCCCAAGTTAGGTGCGTGTGTCGATCTGCTCGAGGGTAGGAAAGCTCTGCAGGAGGATCTGGATAGGCTGCACCGATGGGCTGAGGTCAGCTACATGAAGTTCAACAAGGCCAAGTGCTGGGTCCTGCACCTGGGGCGCAATAACCCCAAGCAGAGCTACAGGCTGGGAGATGAGTGGTTGGAGAGCTTCCTGTCAGAGAAGGACCTGGGAGTGATGGTTGATAATCGGCTGAATATGAGCCAGCAGTGTGCTCAGGTGGCCAAGGAGGCCAACAGCATCCTGGCCTGTATAAGAAACAGTGTGACCAGCAGGGCTAGGGAGGTGATCGTCCCCCTGTACTCGGCTCTGGTGAGGCCGCACCTCAAGTACTGTGTTCAGTTTTGGGCCCCTCGCTACAAGAAGGACATGGAGGTGCTTGAGCGGGTCCAGAGAAGGGCTATGAAGCTGGTGAGGGGCCTGGAGAACAAGTCCTACGAGGAGCGGCTGAAGGAGCTGGGCTTGTTCAGCCTGGAGAAGAGGAGGCTCAGGGGCGACCTTATCACTCTCTACAGATACCTTAAAGGAGGCTGTAGTGAGGTGGGGGTTGGTCTGTTCTCCCACGTGCCTGGTGACAGGACGAGGGGGAATGGGCTTAAGTTGTGCCAGGGGGTTTTTAGGTTAGACGTTAGGAAGAACTTCTTTACTGAAAGGGTTGTTAGGCACTGGAACAGGCTGCCCAGCGAGGTGGTGGAGTCACCATCCCTGGAGGTCTTTAAAAGACGTTTAGATGTAGAGCTTAGGGATATGGTTTAGTGGGGACTGTTAGTGTTAGGTTAGAGGTTGGACTCAATGATTTTGAGGTCTCTTCCAACCTAGAAATTCTGTGATTCTATGATTCTATTGCTAAGCTTCTTTTCTTTTCTTTTCTTTTTTCTTTTCTTTTCTTTTCTTTTCTTTTCTTTTCTTTTCTTTTCTTTTCTTTTCTTTTCTTTTCTTTTCTTTCCTTTCCTTTCCTTTCCTTTCCTTTCCTTTCCTTTCCTTTCCTTTCCTTTCCTTTCCTTTCCTTTCCTTTCCTTTCCTTTCCTTTCTTTTATCTTTTCTTTCCATTTTTATTTTGTTGTTGTTGTTTTTGTTTCTGTTACTGTTTATCTTTTACTCCTTTAAACTGTCTTTATATCAACCCAAGAGTTGTCTCATTTTCACTGTTCAGGTTTTCTCCTCCGTCATGCTGAGAGGGGAGCTAGCAAGTAATTATGTAGTGCTTAGCTGCCAACTGGGGTTAACCCACAAAAGTACCTCAGATTATCAGCCCCGTTTAGAGAAATTTTTTTTCAGCACAAGGTTATGAGATTCTAAAATACAAATACTTATTTTACACTGTCTATTTCCTAGTGGAATTGTTATGAAATATTAATTTCATCACTTTACCTAAAACATAACAATTTGGGTTGCTGGAAGTAATGCATGTGTTTAGTTATATCAGTACTGGCTTGATTAAGGTGTCTTCCCTGAAGCAGGACATTCTGAAAATAAGGTTTGCCTCCAGGGTCATCTTTTCATTATTAGCACAGAGTAAGAATTCAAAGGGTATGTGGAAAGAGATTGCTCCTTTGAGGATATCTGGTGAAGGACCTTTCCCAAGGCAACAAGGGATTGTAAGAAAGGGAGGCAGTGATGGGAACCAAGTCTGGTCAGTGGCACTAATTTATGAGAGCATGTGAGAATGTGGGAATATTTATAACTGTAGAGTTATCTGATGGAGGACTTCTAAAGTGGAAGACAGTCCCAAGAAACAAATCTCCCAGTCTCACTACTTAGTAGGCTAACAAGCTGCAGGCACTGTTTCCAGGAAGGATGAACCTGGCAACTGATGAGATCATGAACCAGAGGGTCCTGGACTGGGAGGGTGCAGAAACTGCAGAGCTCTACAAACCCATCAAGGTGTGCAGGGGAAAGGAAGAACAAAAAGAAGGGATAGGTGGAAAAGCGTTGAAAAGGGCCAGTTGTGTATAAAACAGGGCCAGTCAGTGTGCTTGTCTGGCTGAGCCCAGAGCCTGATCACCACAGTCTCTTCTGTTTTCTCATGAAATCTTTTCTCATCTCTCTGTGTGTATTCACAGTCTCTCTCGTGTGTGTGTGTGTGTGTGTGTGCACGCTGAAGGACTATGTGCCAGCACATAGTACACATGTATACTGGTGGGACCTGTGTACAGGAGTGAAACTGTTGCCAGCTCCTGGAGTGAGGCTGGTGGTGTAGGCCCTGCGGACTGTGGTGCCAGTTACAGGAGCAAGTAGGGCCCTAGCATCCTCAAATGGAGCAATTGAGGTCTTCTACCCCCAGCCATGGGGCGGGAGCAGCATGGGCTCCCAAACCACCTGCTAGGGAACATTGGCATAAGTGAGTGTAGTGCAGGAATACACTACGTGGGCAGCTGAAGCAGGGCTGTGGGTGCTTAGCAGACAGACAGGATGTGCCAGTTCTTGCCAGGATCCACAAATGTGCTTGGGAACCTAGAGAGTGCTTTGTGGGTGTGTGCATTTGTGTGTGTGCGTGTGTGCCTGCACATGTGAACTTCTGTGTCTAGCAGCCAGAGAGGAGGAAGAGCACTATACTGTCTGTGTCTGTTTCATGTGTGTCCTGTGAGAAAGTGCTGTTGAAGGCACAACATGAACCCATGTTGACATGGGTTGTGTCAGTGTCCTGTCTCTGTGTGTTTCTTCTTTGGGATACGTTCGGCATTCTCTCTGGGTTTCAGTTAGGACAGAGGTATTTTTCCTCCTAGTAGCTGGTAGGGTGCTGGATTGGGATGAGAAGAGTGCTGATAACATGCTGATGTTTTAATTGCTGCAGAGCAGTGCTTACACCAAGCCAAGGACTTCTCAGCTCCTCGCTTTGTCCTGCCAGACGGTAGGCTAGGGGTGCAGCAGGAGCTGGGAGGGGACAGACCCAGGACAGCTGACCCAAACTGGCCAAAGGGGTATTCCATACCATCTGACGTCATGCTAAACAATATATAGGGGTGGCTAGCCAGGGTGGGGGGCAGGCTGCTTGGGGATAGGCTGGGCGTTGGTCAGCGGGTGGTGAGCAATTGCACTGTGCATTTATACACATTATTAATAGTAGTACTATTATTATTATTATTTTCCTGTCTTAATAAACTGTCTTTATCTCAACTCACAGGCTTTACTTTCCCATTTCTCTCCCCCATCCCAGAGAGGGAGGGGGGAGGGTGAGTGAATGGCTGTGTGCTGCTTAGCTGTGAACTGGGTTAAACCACAACACATTGCAACTGCTTGACTCTGTAAAAGGGAAAGCAGCAGCCACAGCCCCCAGCCTGGGCAGACCACAGATCAGACATGAGCATTCGTGATCTGGAGAAGCTAAAGGAAGAGGCAGCCACATTCTTTATTTCACTTAACATGAATCAGCTCTTGTTACAGATTCATCTCTAAGTCTCTCTCTCCCTCTCCTTATCTATCTCTCTTACCTCTCTCCAAGGAATTATATCTACCTTTTCTTGTTATCCTAAAAAACGGAATATGTTTAAAGTACGTTTGCTGAAAATTCTTTGTAATACAGACTTTTAATGAAAAGTTTGACAAGTGTTTAATAATAATACTAAATGGTTATTATAATGACACTGTAAAGATGTGAACCAACCCTAGGTTATATACCTTCAAACTGGCAAATTGTTAAATTTCTAGACATTAAATTCAAATTAGAAAAATCAAGCATTTTGTTGAACAACTCAAACAATACCAGAAGCACCATCAAAGCTCATCTGCACTGGCAATTCTGCTTTTCCAGGGGCATCTTTTGGTGTTAAACAGTAGTTATGATGCCAGTCACGATTCCAGTGCATCTCTGATTCAGAGTTTACAAAAAGACATTACATGTAATAACCCTCTTCTTACTATTTGCTTCACACCCTCTGTTAAATATTGTCAGTACATTTGGGGCTTTGATTATTACAGAAATAGATTCTTAAAAATCTACCTATTTTCACAGGTCAGTTCATACCAGAACAAGAAATATGGTTAATACATTAGTATTTGATTTCTTTTAGAGATTAAGTACTCCTAGACTTCCCCTAAAAGAACAGTCTCTTCCATGAAGTTTAGGGTGGAACTATCCCATTTATTATTTTGGGTTGTTATTGTTGGGTTCCAACCACTGTAACATGAAGTGTCACAGTGCCAGAGTCTGAGAACTCTATAAATCTGTGTCACCTCTGAGAACACAAGACTGAAGTAAATTCCAAATTTATACTACTTAAGATGTGTTATGCTGCATGGGATAAGTATATCTTGACATGATGAATATTCCTCATCAAAACGGAGATCTAACATTCTGCTATGGAAATGCTAAAGTCTTAGTGCTAGACTACAGGTTTGTCAGGATCAGTACATACGTACATATATTTATGACTTTTCAATATCATGTTTTTGTCGTTGTTGTTGGTTGTTTTGTTGTTGTTGTTTTAATATTGATATATACATACATGTATTTTTCATAACTAAAGATATACAATATAGATATATATACATATATGTTTTACATTATGAGGAATGGTTGTGTGGGACAAAATGCCATACTGGCATTCTTAAGGAGTGTTACTACATAAAACATTGATTAGGATAATTATAATGCATTTCAGTATCATACTGAAATCAACATATTTTATAGTTTTGCTTTTAGAGGATCTCCAGAAAACCCTTACATGTTCATCTGGCTTTTAAGAAATAAGAGTATGTTAAACAAGCAGTGCTTTATTATTTAAAGTGTTGTTGATAATTCATGGTCCTTAGAAGACCACACACATTTATCCTTGCAAGGGTAACTTTTCTTGTAATTGTTCATCGCACATGAAAGAATATGTATTAAAGAAAATGTAGAAGTGACAAAACATGAGCATGAGGGACTCTGGAGATTCCTTTTATATTTCACATATGTTTCAATGTTCATCTAACCTCCAGACAAGTTTGTTGTCTTAAAATTAAATTGTCCCACTGAATCACAATGAATAATGTTAAGAAAAAAGTTACGGCACATCTAATCCTCAGATGGTCAAATCTCAAGTCAAATCCTCAGGTAGTGTCAAAAGGAACACTTTGTTTGTTTGTTTGTTTGTTTGTTTGTTTGTTTTGACAATAAATACTGTCCCTGTAAGTTTTCATTAACATTAATGTTTCATTAATCATAACCTGCTCCATAATCTGGAGAAATACATTTATACATATGGAGAAATGTATACAGGTTTGAGAGATGTAGCTATTATTTCTGAAAGCACTGGAATGCTGTTGTGAGTAAAGTTTTCAGAAAACAAACAAACAAACAAACAAAAAACCCTCTGGTTGACCAATTGGAGAAAAGCTGACAATTTTCCTTAAAGCTTTTAAACTTCCATGTATTTCCTAAGATCACCTTTCTTCATTTCTCTAGGACCTTAATCATTTATCTCAGTAACAGACCAAGAGGACATGTCAGATGTTTGGTTTAAGGAGGAATAAAACAACTTTTTCCTCAGGACTGATATCAAACACTTCAGAAAACTGATGTGTTTTAGGGCATAAAGATGCATGTGGACTGATCGGGAGCATGCTAATATATAGACATATATAGATGAGATAGTCCAACCTGGTATACTATTACAATATCTACATATTTACCAATATAGATAATTGAGAAACAGTGACCTAGAGGGAGTTCAAGCTGTAAATATTGATTATTAAACAACTGTTGATTTGAACTGAACTTCATTTAATTGATAAAAAATTCAATTTATTTAATATCTAAAGGCATACAAGAATCTTATAAAAGAACACAGCATGGGATGATGTAAAGCAAATGAATACAAATAAGATAGGCTGTAGAGATACTTTTATCTAATTAATTGTTGTGGTTTAACCCGGCCAGCAGCTAAACACCACACAGCCGTTCGCTCACCCTCCCACCTCCCTCTCTGGGATCGGGGAGAGAAACGGGAAAGTGAAGCCTGTGGGTTGAGATAAAGACAGTTTACTAAGATAGAAAATAATAATAATAATAATAATAATAACAATAATATGTACAAACAAGTGATGCACAATGCAATTGCTCACCACCCGCTGACCGATGCCCAGTCCAACCCCGAGAGCCGGCCCCCCACCCCGGCTAGCCACCCCTATATATTGTTCAGCATGACGTCAGATGGTATGGAATACCCCTTTGGCCAGTTTGGGTCAGCTGTCCTGGGTCTGTCCCCTCCCAGCTCTTGCTGCCCCAACAGCCTGCCCGCTGGCAGGACAGAGCGAGGAGCTGAAAAGTCCTTGGCTTAGTGTAAGCACTGCTCTGCAGCAATTAAAACATCAGCATGTTATCAGCACTCTTCTCATCCTAATCCAAAACATAGCACTCTACCAGCTACTAGGAGGAAAAATAACTCTGTCCTAACTGAAACCAGGACATATATCCACCCCTTATTCCATACCATTTATGTCATGCTTTGGTTACACTCTT
>CM021732.1:102143221-102155267 GCA_011075105.1 Heteronetta atricapilla
CTCCTCATCTGTCTCCTCATCCTGGTTCGGTGGTCTATAGCAGACCCTGACCAGAACACTAGCCTTGTTGGCCCGGCCGATCCTAACCCAAACGGACTCGACCTTGTCATTCCTAGCCTCGAGTTCTACAACATCGAAAGACTCTCTAATATAGAGAGCCACACCGCCACCCCTTCTGTGCTGCCTGTCCCTTCTGAAGAGCTTATAGCCAGGCATCGCAGCACTCCAGTCATGAGACTGGTCCCACCATGTCTCCGTGATGGCAACCAAGTCGTAGCTTGCCCGCTGTACGATGGCTTCCAGCTCCTCCTGTTTGTTACCCATGCTGCGTGCATTGGTGTAGATGCACTTCAGCTGGGCCTTTACCTTATCCTCCGGCCTTGCCATTGTTCCCCCTGGCACAGCCCCAACAATCCATGCTTCAGCCCCATCCCCCTTCTTACCTAGTTTAAAGGCCTATCAACGAGCCCCGCCAGCTCCTGGCCCAGGATCCTTTTTCCCCTAAAGGACAGGGACCTATCTATGGCCATCAGGCCGGGTGCTGAGTAAAGTGCCCCATGATCAAAAAACCCAAGATTTCTTCGTTGGCACCAGCCCCTGAGCCACGTGTTTAACAGGTGGGCTTTTCGTGTCCTCTCCGTACCTCTCCCTGCCACCGTAGGGATGGATGAAAACACCACCTGTGCTCCCGCTCCATCCACTAACCGTCCCAGTCCCCTAAAGTCTCTTTTGATAGCCTTCAGGCTTCTCTCTTCAATGTTGTCACTGCCTGCCTGGACTATCAAAACAGGATAATAATCAGAGGGGCGTACCAGGTTGGGAAGCTTCCTGGCAACGTCCCTGACCCTGGCCCCACGGAGGCAGCAGACTTCCCTACAGGTAGGGTCAGGCCGACAAATAGGGCCCTCTGTTCCCCTGAGAATAGAGTCTCCCACAACAATAACCCTCCTGTCTTTCTTGATGGAGGCAGTCCTGAGGCGTGGAGTCGACCTCCTCGCCCTAGGCATCCCCCTGGGAACACTTGCTACCTCTTCCTCACCCACCGGTCTCTCGAGCTCCAGGGCCTCAAACCTGTTGTGTAAGGGCACCTGGGAAGGTGGGGCCGGAAGGGGAGGGCATCGCCTGCGATGTCGAGCAGGGGCCTGTCTCCATTCCTCTTCAACTCTTAGGTCCCCTCCCTCTGCCTGACGGCAACAGGGCAGGGGGTCCACCCCCATTTGGGGTGTCTCACCCCGGTACCTCTCCTTGAGGCCCTGCAGGGAGTTGCTCCACCAGTCTATCTCCCGCTCACACTCCCTGATATCCCTCAACCTCTCCACCTCCTCCTTGAGTTCCGCCACCATGCGGACCAGGTCATCCACCTGCTCGCACCTCACGCACACAGTATCTCTGCCTCCTGCCGATGGCAGCAGCAGGCTCTGACACTCCCTGCATCCGGTGACCTGAACTGCTGCATTCTTTAACGGGTAGTCGGTCTGGGTGCGTACCGACTTCCTGGAGAGAGCACCGTGCCTGGTGGAGACCGTTATCGCCTAGCTAACGGCTGTCGTTAAGACGTGTTCGTGTGGGTGTGGGTTGCTCTCCATCCTTCCTGCGCGAACTGCCGCGCTAACTGCCTCGCCACTCCCTTCTACCGCGCCACGCCCTGTTTGCCCGTCCTGTTCGCCGCGCTCCTGGTCGCTCGCGCTCCCTAGGGGCTGCTTTTGAACGGCCGGGGAGGGGGCGCTGCTGGTTCCGCCTTCGCCTCGTCAGCCTCCCTCAGGAGGGCTGCCGGGTGCTGGCGGCTCCCTCGAGTAGGCTCGATGCCGGAAAATTAGCCCTGCCTGGCCCGATCCCCCGCTCCGATGCAGAACGCGTCTGCCCCGGAGCCGATCGCCTCGGCAAAAAAGGTAGATTTAGATTTGATATTTGGAAGAAATCCTTTACTCCAGTAAGGAGTAAAGGGGGAGGGTGTTATGAATGAGGGTGGTGAGGCACTGAAATAGGTTACCCAGAGTAGGTGTGTATGCTCCCTCCTTGGAAGTGTTTAAGGCCGGTTTGGATGGGTCTTTGAGCAACCTGGTCTGGTGGGAGGCATAGGGGGTTGGAATTAGATCACAGAATCATAGAATCATTAAGGTTGGAAAAGACCTTCGAGCCCATCTGGTCTAACCATCACTCTACTGCCAATGTAACCCACTGAATCATGTCCCTAAGCACCAGGACCATCCTTTCCTTAATACCCCCAGGGACGGTGACTCCACCACTTCCCTGGGCAGACTGTTCCAATGCCTGACTACTCTTTCTGAGAAGAAATCTCTCCTAATTTCCAAACTAAACCTCCCCTGGTGCAACTTGAAGCCATTCCCTCTGGTTCTATCACTAGTTATCTGTGAGAAGAGATTGACCCCCATCTCCCTACACCTTACTTTCAGAGCAATAAGGTCTCCCCTGAGCCTCCTCTTCTCCAGACTAAACAACCCCAGTGCCCTCAGCCGCTCCTCATAGGACTTATGTTCCAGGCCTTTCATCAGCTTTGTATCCCTTCTCTGGACATTCTCCAGATGTCCTTCTTGTAGTGAGGGGCCCAAGGCTGAACACAGTACTTGAGGTGCGGTCTCTCGCCAGAGCAGAATGCACTGCTGGGTGCACTATTCCTGATTCAAGCCATGATGCTCTTGGACTTCTTGACCACCTGGGCTCGGTGCTTTTTGTTCTAGTATCTGCCATGTGGACTGTGGTTTCCAATCCAGTCAAGCATCACTACTCTAGATGTGGAATCCTTTCTACAATGTTTCCATGTGGACCTAAATGCACACTTTCAGTGTGAAGTATAAGTGGAATATAACCAAATGTATATATAACCAAAAATGGAGATAGTAACTTGAGAGTCTGCATTTCTATTTTGCTATCTCAAAATAGATAGAAAAATACATATATAGGAAAAAATCAATTGGGAATTGAGAGGAACAAAATTCAATGATTTATCCTCACAAGAATCAAAAGTGTCAGTAATCATTAATCAATCTGGAAAAAAAAAAAAAAAAAAAAAAGAGGTTCCACTTTGGACTCCATTTTACTATCAACAAGCTGTTAAGAAGCCAAATGAGTAACTCTTGTTTTCATGGATTTTTTTATTATTAAGTTTTGCTCAAACCTCTTTTTAAGAAATGCAATACTAAAATCACTTTCAGTACTTTATAATTAATTTAGGAAATAATAAACCACCAACTTTTTTTTCAATTTAAATTATAACACCTATTTTATGGCTGTTTTCAAATACAATGTCAAGAATTCTCATTAAACAACAAAAAAGTCAATGCTTTTGTTTCTGCAAAACTCTAATTTTTGCATGATGGTATTCACACAAATGAGGTATGCAACTCATCAGATATGCTCTTGTTCCAAGTTAGAGGCGTCTGAATTCATATATTGTGAAGATTTTTAGGATTTTTGAATTGCACACAGGCTTAAAAATGAAACCACGAGGTTTATGCTAAATTATGCTATTCACAATAATAATTAATTACTTTTTGACTAATGGGTTGAGTTATTGTTCCTCCATAATGGCCCTAAAATTTTGTTCAAATCAAGGCACAAGTCAAGTATCCTATTTCTGTAACAAAACATACTGTGTTTTATAAATAAGGGAACATTTATGCTTAAACATTCCACTGAATGAACAATATAATTCAGGTCAAAATAGCAGTCAGAAAATAAGTCCATTTTTAAATTCTCAAGAGGTGTGATATTCCAGAATAAAGGTTTTTATAAACCTTTTTAACACCATTACCTATACTTTTTCTCCATATGTATCCAACTTTTATCTCACTTAGCACACAAAGTGAAAGAAGTTCACTGCATGTTTGTGAGCTGTGCTTTGGTCTTATTTATTTTAGAAAGTTCAACGCTGTTCTGAAGAGAGAGTTAATTATTTCATTATATATTTTATTTTATTTCTGTTATGTTCACTGAGATATCTTGCCTATGAACTAATCAGCAGATATCCTCAAAGACCCTCACCAGACACCATAACTATTTCACAAGGGGAGAGCTGATGCACAGAATAATGCCAAATTATCTGCATTTTTTTGTTTGTTTGTTTATTTCTTGATTAACTTGCTTCTGTTGACCACGTTTCTGACTAATTGTAACCACACGGTTTTCCAGAAGTTACCAAAACAAAACAAAACAAAACAAAACAAACAAACAAACAAAAACAGCAGTTGGCTTCAGCTGGATTTCTGAATTCTCAGGTTTCTTACAATAAGACCTTGGGGATACCCAAGAAAATCTGTGTGCCAATAAAATAGAGAACATTCAACTGGCTTCATTTTTTAATAGTTTTGAATATTTTGCTTAATATGTTGTGGTTTAACCCAGTCAACAGCTAAGAACCACACAGCCATTCACTCATCCTCCCCCCTTCCTCCCTGTGATGGGGGAGAGAAATGAGAAAATGAAGCCTGGGGGCTGAGATGGAGACAGTTTATTAATACATAAAATAAAATGATAATAAAAATAATAATAATACTACTACTAATGTGTACAAAACAAGTGATGCACAATGCAATTTTTCACCACCCACTGACCGATGCCCAGCCTATCCCCGAGCAGCCATCCCCCACCCTGGCTAGCCACATATTGTTTAGCATGACGTCAGATGGTATGGACCTTTGGCCAGTTTGGGTCAGCTGTCCTGGGTCTATCCCCTCCCAGCTCCTGCTGCACCCTAGCCTGCCCACTGGCAGGACAGAGTGAGAAGCTAAAAAGTCCTTGGCTTAGTGTAAGCACTGCCCTGCAACAATTGAAACTTCAGTGTGTTATCAACATTATTCTCACCCTAAATCCAAAACATAGTACCCTACCAGCTATTAGGAAGAAAATTAACTCTATCCTAGCTGAAACCAGGACAGCACAGTATTGCAATGAATAAATAAACAAAGGAATAAAAAAAATCTTTATATATATATTTTTTCAAATTCATGATTCCTCAGATTTTTTTTTTTTTCCAAAGATCAGAAACATCCTAAAACCACATTCCCTTGTATCACTTAACCTGTCTTAATTTCTAGGAAATGCCCGTTCCACACATTGGAAAAAAATGGGAGAGTGAGGAACAAATAGGCAATTAAACACAGGATTCAGCTAATTAATCTTTCATTAATAGTATTGGTTCTGATATTTTGAAGCACTTAACTTTTTAACGTTAGCAGTGTTCTATTAACATACTTGCTATGATATATCTAAAAAAATACTCAAATTGTATACATATAGAGGTACATATGCATATGCATACACATACACATACACATATGCATGAATATATACATGCAAATATAAACCCACTTCTAGAACTTTGCCTTGCTTGTAACTTTGCTTCGTCATGTCAATGATAACATTACTATAAAGTAATTTCACAAAATGTATTTTATACTTCTAAAATATAAGAGAGGGTTTAGTTTAAATATGAAGAGAAAAAATATCATTGAGTTTCGGATTGTCAAAAATAGGATAAAGTACAATATTGTCTCAGGTGAAAACTGATCTTCTAAATGTTATTAGATGTAGTATGAAAGATGTTATTTTTGTCCTCATACTATTATATTAGAACAGAATTGTGCTAATATCTTGATTAGTTGACTTGGTTTATTTATTTATTTATTTATCAGAAGCAATACAGACTTCATAAAACATTAAATCTGTTCATCTCTGAATAAAATAACATGTTAAATCCCTTCATGAGAGAAACTGAGAAAAGCAAAATCTATCATTAGAAGTCAATATGTGCAAGAAACTGGTTATCTTCTGTTACAGTAACATCTATCAAAATTATGTAATTCTCAGAACTGCTGAGAATCTACTTAGCTGTACACAACTGAGAATTCTTACTCTGCCGGGAGAATAGGCAGTCATGCTTAGTAGCTCTGAAAAGAAGGTCATTTAAAATTGATCTGAATGTATTATAATAATGTTTAGTAGAAGAACTCTCTAAAGTGAATACTACAATAAAAAACTTGAAGGGTGAAGGAAAAAACATTTGACATCTGGGACTGAGGTCTAGAAAAGTGTTGAAAATCGACTGAATTGGAAGGATGCAATTTTATTCATGGTCTCTCTTCTTTGTTGTCTTTATTCATTCATATAAGCATTCTTACCAAAATGTATTTTGTAACAACAGGCATATCCCATGTTAAGTGTTTCACATTATAGAATAGCACAATATGGAGACATGTAAGGCCAGATAAATCCAGGTACCAATTAAGCTCAGGTAACAGATTCCATGCCATTTCTAGCAATTAAAATCAGTATTTCCAGGTCAAATTTGTTGAACAGAAAACTCACAGGAACTCTCATAGATGAGAACTACTTCAATACTCAGAAGTAGAAAAATAGTGGATTTGACTGTCTTTGGAACAGCTGGTTCTGCTCTGAATCAGGCTGGACTGCTAGTATCCAGCCTTAAGAACAATCTTAATCATTGTTCTGTGGATCTGAGATTCCATTTATTTATTTATTTATTTATTTATTTATTTATTTTTTGGAAGGTGTTATGTTTTTAACATGAAATGAACTGCTTGTTTACTCACTAAGTTTGGTCATGGCACATTCTTCATAATTATCTTTTTGAGTTTGTGATTGGGTAAAGATTGGGTAAATTCCTGATAGGTTTTGATGCTACTATCCACTACAATGCACTTCATTAAATCATGCCTTGCTTCATCATTTTTATTATATAGGACTTACAGTGATTTAACTGCTTCTGCTTCTGTCTTGTTTCTGGTGTTTCTGATCTTTTATGTGATCCCTCTTATCCACTTACATCAGATGGTTACACATTTTTCTGCCTTGGTATATGCAAGCTGAAATCAGGCTGAATCGATTCATGTTAACATTCAGTTCTCTTTGAGGCACTGCTTCTAAAATGTTCATCCAATATTTGTGTTTGTTTGTTTATTTATTTATTATTTAAAGCAAAGAGTATTGATGTGTATGCTGTAACTGGAAAACAGATATCCTAATGACTTCAGAATGATGAAGCTTATATACGTGCAGCTTGTAAAGCGGCAAATGACAAATGGCTTTGCTTTTCAAGTCTTCTTTTTCCTGTTCAGACTTCTTTCCCTCACTTTCCTTTGTATGGCATTCCTTGGCTTCAGCTAATCCTAAAAATGCATTCTTGTTCTGCTTTTTAAGGTGTAAGAAAATAAGCTAACAGGTTTGCTAATGGTAAATTGCTCTTTACTGTTTCTTTCCTACCATGTTTGTCAATAACATCAATGAGTGTGAAATAGTCATGTTTAGTAGATCTGTGGACTTAAAATACACAATGCTTTGGTCCTTTCTCTGTTACATCGGGGTATGCACACTCATTTTATTTTAACAGTCATACTCCTTTCTTAGCTCAGTAACTTTTGCTTTCTTTTAAGGAAAACATTATCTATGTTTAAAATGAGATATCATGTGCAACTTTCTAAATGAGATTAAGGTTAATATCAAATTAATAGCATTCTGACATAGTACCTTGTGTTCCTTACAAGAAGAAATATTGAGAAGAGAACAAATAGAAACAATCTGTTAAAACAGTTCTTTATTTTTTTATTTTTTTGTCCTTTGTCTATTTATGTTACCTGTAGGAGAGAGTAGTTTATTTTTTACACTTATTCTCCTTTTGTACATATAAATGTAGATACTACTTAGTGCAAACTTTTAATGGGTTTTAACATAGCAATTTTCTGTAAAGAAAAGGACAAAATTCATATTATGTGGTTTGCATATTAATCTCCTGGAAGGAGTGTGATGTGCCTTTTTTGCCATTCAGCATTTCTTTTGGAAGTCAGCTAGTAGCTCCCTGGTCAGTGCAGATACAATTTCAAAGTCAGATCTTCAAATATAGATCTGGTTTCTCAGGCTTATACCCTGTCAAGTTTTGAGCATGTCCATGGCTGGAGCTTCCAAAATGTCTCTGTTTGAGTGTTTGACCACTCCTGTACTGACTCTTTTCCTCCCCTAATGCCTTCTTAGAACTTCGCTCCTTAAAAGTTGTCTTCATCTTCTCATATTGTCCATATCCTCATTGTGTACCTCTGGGAGAAGTCTGTCTCCAGCTTCTCTGTCACCTTCACTTAGTATTTGAAGAGCATGCTAAGAGACCTAAGATTAACTGAATAAACATATGCTAGTTTTGTATGTCCAGGCTGACACTGTTTAAAGGGAACTCAGTTTCTATTAACATTATTAACTTTAAACAAAACAAAACAAAACAATAAAATCCAATAATTTGTTAAATAGTAGTTTGAATCTCAGGGAAAGATGGTTTAAATAAGGAAAATATCAAAATTCTACAAAATTAATAAATATCTGTAAGAAGCTTATGTACTTCTAATACAAAAAAGTATCAAAACTGAAGAAGAAAAGATGAAATGTTTTTGTATTAAGAAGACTGTAAGGCTTTTGACTTCAGTTCTCACACAGACAAATAACTTCACATCCATCTCTGAAGAAATATTTTACATAACTACATCTGTGAGAATAGCCTGTGAGCCAACATGTCCTATCTAGTTAAAGTCTGATAATTGATGATTCTTCAGTATTTCACAAGTGTGATTTAGGATTCAAAGGTGATTGTGTATCATCCTTGTCATATTTGCAGACAAAATTTGCTGACTTTTTCACCAGCTAAGAAACCTGCATGATTCAAAATTTCATCCTATAAAAAAAAAATCCTATTTTCTTAAAGGAGTAATGAAATGTTTTTGATGTGTATGGCATTGTACATTATAATACTTATTAACCTTCTGTCATATTGAAACATGTCCTTGCATTGGTGAGTTATGCATCTCACTGTTGAGTAAAACATAAAGGTCATTAAATTAAGGAAAAGGAAATCAAAGAATAAACAAGACACTTCATAAAATGTAGAATTTAATAAGAGTTTTTTTACTTCCTAGTCAACTCTAGTACAGTTTCTTTTAACTATCACATTGACTTGCCCATAAATATGTTTGCTGCAATGCACCAGTAAAGAAATTCTGACAGCTGAAACCCACATCAGTTCATTAACATATTCCTCCGGGGCCTTTGACCTTGCTCTTGCTATTATAAAATCTAAAGGCCTGAGGGCTATTTTTAGAAAGACTTCGGGTTATTCATTTTACACTTTTTTTTTTTTTTTTTTTTCTGCAGTTAAGCAGTCCGTAGAAAGGCACAAATTCAAAATGGAAGCAGAATCATTATTTCTAGGCAGAGCAGCAATCAGAATCTCAGGAAATATAGATTTCCCAAATCAGTCTCCATTTCCTCAACTGACTGATCCTTCATTACCATTATTTTTCTGCACTAAAGACTGGATCTCAGATTGCCCAGCAAAGATTCAAAGAGAAACTAATTTTTTATTTGGAAATTAGATACCAAACTCTCCCCAGGTTTTGAGAAGAAACGAAATACATGAAAATGGAGATGTTATTCAAGCTACATTAATAAGAAGGAAAGTACCCCCTAAAATCTATTCTTTTTTCTGTCTCTTTCGATAGTGCTTTCTGTGCTGCTCTGCAGATCTGAAAATCTGATAAACTTCAAAGAACAACTGCCAAAATAATAAAGACAAATGAAAACAGAGACCAAATCACTTTCCCTTTTACAAAATAAAGTGCACACATCTTATTTGCAGACAAACTGTGTAGTGTTATCTTTTATTTGATGGGGAGTATCTTGGCTAAAAAATATATGCCTTATCTTATGCATGGCCTACCATGGATGAGCATTGACCTTAGATATATCTCAAAAGATAAATGATCATTTCCCCAGTGAAGGTTTCCAGGGAGCAAGCATTATCAATTTTAAAGTAGCTGTACAAGTACAAAGCACTTCTGAGTGCAAGATCCTGCCAGCTTATCTATATTTTCTGACACTTCATCCCTTGGAAAAACCTATGACCATGAGAGTCTTCATGGGGAACTGATAAATGAATAAATACATAAATGAATAAAGTTTGATAGCCTCTCTTTTCTCTCTCTTAAACTTAGGCACATTTTTGTGACCATCAAGTTTAAAATACTCAAAACCTATAAATATTATTGAGTAAGTGAAGTAAATTTACTGATATTTTCATTTTGTGTGTTATGGAAAGAAGAAGTATGTGGTTCTATTTCTTCTTCTTCTTCTTGCTATTCTAGAAAAGGAGATCAATGGAATTTTTAGATACCACACAATACTACTCTAATGGTATGATGCCTATCAAGCACACCTTCACAGGACCTTAAACACAGTCCCTCAAGTGTTTGCCCCATTCACAAGTCAGTGTACATGCTTAGTGGTATTTATCTAGAGAGTCAGAGCTGCTTTTGTCACACCACAGCTAATCAGCAGTTCCATACGTCCATTCTTGTCCTCCATCAGTTCACTTCTAAATGCATGTGCTTGTGTAGAAGTCAAATGACAAATGGGTAACTAACTACATTCAGACATTTCCAATTTGAAAGGAAAAATACCAATGGTATATGCAACTTCCATACCTGCAGTCACTGCTTCTAAATGTCCCATTCTTAGATGCCAGCATTTATATAGTTTGTGTATATAGTTTGTATATATAGTTTGTTTTGTTTTGTCTTATCAACTGAATGTATACAGTAAGTATGCAAGGGCTTAAGAACATCTGAGAGAGTGAGCAAAGGCAATTCTAAATGGAATCAGAAGCTCAATTTACATTTCCTTTCACAAAATCCTTCTTAATACACAATAAACTATTAATAAGCATAATACTGGGTCAAATATCAAGAAAAAATTCTAGTCTTTTAATGCAATTTCTTGACTTGCCATATAGCTCATCTTGCTTATTACCAGGACAAATAAATAAATAAATAAACAAATAAATGCTTCAGTTGCTTTTCTGATGTTGTCTCATTTTCAATACTTACTAAATATTTCCCCACTTTGAAAATTTATTTTTTATCCAGTTTGAATATAGTATGCAATCACAAATGAAATATAGTTGATAAACAAATTTAAGAGCCTGATTTAATGAGGTTTTTTAATCAATTAGGAGCCAAATGTGAATTAATTAACTTTTAATCTATCTAAAGGAAAATTGAGAAACATGAAAATCATCTAGCTGCTGTTAACATTTCACAACATACCATAAGATTGTGAAATATTATAATAATTTAATTATAACCTCATTAAGAGGTTAAGATAATTATTTTTTCATGAATCAGATCTTTATAAATTCTTAAAAGTTGCATGTGATCCAATTTTGTCACCACTGATGCTAGGCCTAAGGAAAATACAATAACCTTGATTCCGTTTACTAGCTACCATGTTCTATGATTAAAGTTCAATGGTGTTGCAACTGAATGGGAATGCTTACCATCTGTCATAACACTGTGCCTCAAGTTGCATATTCTTTAACTAGTGCAAATGAAACACAGACGTGTTTTGGAAGTTTTGCCATCTGAAGCTGATAGAATAGAGAGAGAAAAAACTTTGCCTACATTTTAGATAGAAGAGGATATGGTCATAAGGTCTGGATTTCCATTAGAATACTATTAGCTAACTGTTTTCCAAACCAGCTTACACTTGCATCCTTCGAAAGAAGAGCATTACTGGAGAATCTGAGGATAGAAGTTATGTGAAACAATCTAAGAAAATATGCAAAAAGCTGTGGCAAGACCATAAATAACTGTAGACTTTTGAGCCTTCTACCATATCTATTTGAAATAAGGCATCTTCCTACCTTCCATGCTAATAAAAAATGTGACACTGCATCATCAACAAACTGATCTAGGTTAATTAAAAACAAACAAACAAACAAACAAAAGCATAAAAAAGGAAACTTTCAACTCCTTTTCCCAATCCTCTCCATACAAGATCACTTCCCACTTAGTGTTGGAAACAAAATGTCGGGAATGATTAGTCAACTCTGAAAGACCTTTAAGAAGACCTGACTGACCTCTGTATTATGAAATTATTGCCTCATGGCTTTTAAAAAAGCATGCTTGAGAAAGCACATCCACATTTGTGGATGAGGTCAACTGCATGAAGTTTAACAAGGCCAAGTGTCGGGTCCTGC
>CM021732.1:102155277-102212960 GCA_011075105.1 Heteronetta atricapilla
CAGAGAAGGGCGACGAAGCTGGTGAGGGGCCTGGAGAACAAGTCCTATGAGGAGCGGCTGAGGGAGCTGGGCTTGTTCAGCCTGGAGAAGAGGAGGCTCAGGGGTGACCTTATCGCTCTTTTTAGGTACCTCAAGGGAGGCTGTAGCGAGGTGGGGGTTGGCCTGTTCTCCCACGTGCCTGGTGACAGGACGAGGGGGAATGGGTTTAAGTTGAGCCAGGGGAGTTTTAGGTTAGATGTTAGGAAGAACTTCTTCACTGAAAGGGTTGTGAGGCACTGGAACAGGCTGCCCAGGGAAGTGGTGGAGTCACCATCCCTGGAAGTCTTCAAAAGACGCTTAGATGTAGAGCTTAGGGATATGGTTTAGTGGTGGGCTGTTAGCGTTAGGTTGGAGGTTGGACTCGATGACCTTGAGGTCTGTTCCAACCTGGAAATTCTGTGATTCTGTGATTCTGTGATTCATGTTAGTGAAATCAGTTAGAGATCTACTAAAACTGGAAAATTTTGAGGGTGATATTTCAAAAAGGGAGAAAGTGTTTTCTAAAGTCTTTTTTGCAGATTTTTTTTCATTTTTGATTGTTATTTTTATTACTTTTTCAGGGGCAGAAGAGTGTCTATATTAAAGACATTCTGATGAAACTAATATTTGGCTATTATTTCCTAATTCCCAACATCTAGGCTTAGAAATCTTGCTAGTTGAACTGGAAAGATTGTCATGAACATGCATAAGAGAGTCTCACTGCATTTTCTTTGCAATATTAATATGTAATTATTTCATTTGGATATGAGAGCAAGTCTAGAAGCAAGTGATATGGGGATATTCTATAAGGGACTGGTGGGCTGGAGAATCTTTTGACAGTTAAGATTTGTCTCAGTCTCATGCTCTTGCATCGTACCTTTACAATTTTAACAGTCTCTTACACATGAACAACTTTTTGAGCTTACTTATCTTATTTTTATATTTATGGTTGAACTTTTTAATACATTCTATGTGTTAATTCTATGTCTTAATTTTTTCAGAAATTAAATATTCTATTCTCCTCTTGTTTTGCATTTCTAGTACATTTTTAATGTGTCCTTCTTCCTCTGTTTTCACATCATACTTAAAGACAAGCTTCATATAATGAGAGCAAGTATGCAAGACATTTACATTAATTGTTCCTGTGCTGGATCTGTGTTAGTACACAATGCTTGCTACATGATAGCACTGAGATGACTTCCAGTGGAGAGGAAAGGCATTCTCATTTTTGTTTTTGGTTTGTTTTCAATAGACAAAATCTACCAAGAGTTCCTGATATTTTAGAAAGCAACTTGAGTTTTCAGTTCACCTCTCACATCTCTTAAAAACAAAATAAAATCCAGTTTTGTTTTCAAGAAAATTTACAGATGTCTCTCCTCCTCCTTAAAAAGGTTTCAGTTATAACAGCAAGATTTTTAGATCTTTGTAACAGCTACATTTTGACGTGTTTTAAAGAACTGAAGATAGTCTCTTCTCAGACTTTCAAGAAGTTCAGAAAAGCAGATTCCAGAAGAGATAGCTAGAATTGCACAAGAAAATAAATGTCTCTATCATTTTAAGGTCCCTTAGGCACAGTCCAGCATTTTTCAATCACGGTTTATCTTTGCTTGCACAACACCCATCCTAGGAATGATATTAAATGCACAGATAATGCAAACTGCATGACACCTATATATTTAATGTTTATCTCTTTTCAGTTACCTACATTATGATTATGCGTTATATATATATGTATATATATATTGTATATATATATAATATAGGAGTCCTAGTCACTAAAAATAGGAAAATAATCTCTTGAAATAGAAGCACAATTATTCCAGGAAATTCAAAAGGCATATTTTCCTCTCAATGAATGCACTCAAATACAAAGATATTTTTAAATTTTTATTTACCTTTTAATAATTCAGTCTAATAATAAGGGATCATTTGAGTAAAATGGTTTGTGATAAATGACTGAGTCCCAGATAGGATTATAATTAAAGTTTGTAATTTATTAAGTGAATAGAGGCAAGAAAACAGCACTGGGTGCACCGGGAGTCTCTGCTCCACCAAGATGCACACCTGTTACATCAGGAGGCTGATTTTTATGCTCATAGACTAATACATATTCATCACTATTCCTAGAAAAGGCAGGGTTATTATAATTAGTTCCCAGAATCCAAACCCTCTCCAGATGCATGCGTATCAGTCTCTGGTGGTCTTTCTGGGGGTCTCTTGTGCTGAAGGCTCATAGTCTTCCTCCCAGGCTTTGTCCTCTGGTCGTCCTTCAGCTCCCCCTTTCTCTTTATTTGCTGGATCTCTTTGCTGGATATCAGAGGCTTAGGCAGCATCCCATGCAAAAGTTAGCAGTTTCCTAAAAAAACACTCCTTGGTCCTCTTATCTCCCAGACTAGAGTCTCAATGTTCGCCCTTCAAACCTTCTATTTACACAAACTGCTGGACCGTTCCTTTGCATGATACAAGAACTATGTACACTAATCACTCCGTTTTTCTTAAATAGAAGGTTATATTTCATCATGCGGCCCTAGCATTGTTCCATATTGACACAAATCAAACACATTTCACAATCCCCAATTTCCTTTTTTCATGGTATTGATTCGTGGTTTTTTTGTTTGTTTTCATTCGAGTCAATAATTGCTGAATTGGTACCAATTTTGGATCTTCTTTTGTTTTTATTATCATCAGGGAATGGGTTTTCCCTTCCCCTGGTTATGGGTCAACAAGTACCACAGATATTTGCTTGTATAACTGAGTGTATTAATCTGGTAAAATAGGGTATTAAACATGGAATTATTAACAGCCCTCCACATATTCCCAATACAACTATGCTGATTATAGTAAGCCAACCACCACACATAAAGTCCCTCCATAATTCTGTTAAATTGATTTCACTCCACGTTTGAACCGGGACATGTAAAATTTTCTTCATTTCTTTTTACAAGTTTATTCACAGCTTTTCCTTCATCATCAATCTCTAAACAGCAATTACTAAGGTTAAATTTTCCACAGACTCCTCCTTCTTGTGCTAGCAAATAATCTAAAGCTAAGTGACTTTGATACAAAGCAGTTCTCATATTGGTATTTTTTGCAACTAATCCCAGTGCATCTCTGGTTTTATTCACAACTATTTCTACTACAGCTTGCAACCTAATTATTCTATTAAGCATATATATATATATATTGGGGTCCTATAGCCCCAGGATCTGTACTCCAACAAGCACAATCCCAATATGAGGGTCCACAGTAATGATAACTCCTGTCTCACGGATAATCTCTTATCCAATCAGTGTAACGCGTAGAAGCCACTGTTCCACCCTTTCGAGGACAAATGTACTTGGGCTGGTTACTATATCTCCTCCAACTCAGGCTTCCACAATCAGTATATGGGTCTTCATTTATAATATCACAGGCATCAAAGGTTATCGACACTGAGGTATTCAGAGTGGTTACAACTTCACTTGTTCCAATTAATTTGCCTGCTTTCAAATCTGTCTTCATTTCTACCCAATATTGATAAGGGAGTTCTTTTGGATCATAGCATATGGTCCTGTCACCTTCTCTGCATAGAGCATACTGAATTAGGTTAAAAATGCAGCTTCCTATTTTCTGGCCTTTACAGTCATAGACAGTATGGTACACCAGTGTCTGGGAGCTCAACCATCCTTTTCTAGTAGTTACTATACATTGGCTGCAGTTGTTGGCCAAGAAACTCACCCCAAGTAGGACTAGAAGAGGTCCAGTAAGGGCCATGGTGATTGGTGGTCACAGCCCAAAGGGGTTGCAGCCCTTGGCAGACCTTCCCAGCCGCAGCACCAGTTCCCTATCCGGTCTTGCCTTCTTAAAGGCAAATCTTAAAGGGGTGTACACTGCAGATAGCCAACTGTTATCTTCAGCGGATAATGCTTAACTGATTCCTGTTATTGATAAATCTCTTCCCTTAATAGGTATCTATTCAGGAGTTTATCTGTTTACTAAAATTACAGGAGTAATTACAATGAATTTGGAGTAATTACAATAAAGGAGTATTTACAATAAAATTCCCACAGCAACTTATCTTATACTTTTTGATGAAGGCTTCTTCAAGTCCATCTGATAGTTTAGTTTCTCCTGGTTCCGATGTTACTTTCCACTCTTCCACTGGACCTTTTATTTGTGACACATGTCCATCCTTTTTCAGCAGTTCTCACAGCTGTTTCCTTGTTAATAGATACAGTTAATAAATATCAGCTGTTTTCTTGTTAATAAAGCAAGAAAGGGTCCTTCCCAGAGGGGAGATAAGCTTTCTTCTTCCCATGTTTTTATTAGAACCCCATCTGCCAGTTTTAACTGGTGAATTGCAAATCCTAAAGGTCGTGTCTGAGCCATCCTCCCAGTTTCTCTTAGCTCTTTTAATCTTCTACCAATGGTAATTATATATTTCTGGATACTACAGTCCTTAACTACATTGTTCCATAGGGGCATTCCTTGAGAATAAGGCATGCCATATAACATTTCATATGGTGGTAATCCAGTCTCACTGTGTGATTTAGTTCTAATGTTTAAAAATGCCAATGGTAAGCATTTTGTCCAGGGCATTTGTGTCTCAATCATTAACTTAGCCAATTGTTGTTTTATTGTTTGATTTATTCTTTCTACTTTCCCCAAGCTTTGTGGGTGCCACGGAGTGTGGTATTCCCACTGAATACCTAATGATTGACATAATAATTTTATTATTTTAGAAGTAAAGTGTGTGCCCTGATCAGAATCAATGTACTGGATTATCCCATATCTAGGTATTAAGTGTTCTAATAACATTTTTACCACCATTCCATGCCCCAGTGGCCAGAGAACAAGCAACCTGAGATGGCAAGGTGTCTCCTGAATCACCCCTAAACTCTTTACATTCCTGATGTTATCACCAACCATGGGGCTTGTCAACCCCCACGGCCACACTCCCACATCTCCCCCTTCTTTAACATAAAAAAACGTGATTAACACAAATTAAGAAAGCACGATTAACACAAACTAAAACACAGAGAAAAACTTCCAGGCACACTAATTCTATCTTTAACAAACTTTGTAACCACATCCCTGGGAGAGGCACTTACTGAGTGCTGCCCAGCCAGGGGGAGCTCTGGCTGCCCCTCCAACTCCTGGAGTCTTTGTTTGTGGGTCCTGCATATGCCAGCCAGGCCCTCCCAGACGTTGTTTTTTGTTTGAGCTGGAGTCCAAACCACAGAGGAGGGTGCTGTGATCATGTTAAGGCAGATGATGAGACGGCTGGACGGACTTATGGTGTTGACACCCATCCAGGACTGGCTTCTCTTAAGACACAAGCACAACCTCGGCCCCCAAGTTATTAGAATATAGGGCCCTTCCCAATGATTGGTGCTGTAATTTTTTATTATTATTATTATTTATTTTACCATGACTTGTGCTCTTCCTTTAACTGAGTTTCTCCCAGATCTGTCTCCTACATCTGTTTGTCACTTTTTCTCCTGCACAGACAGATGCAAGGACCTTCCTCTGTCCATCGATTTAAAAAAATTAAGAACATAGCATACTTTATCTATCTTTTCCTAGGGTTCACACCCCTACTCTCCCTTCTTTGTTTTAGAAGCTGTCCTGGTTTTAGTTAGGATAGAGTTAATTTTCCTCCTGGTAGCTGGTAGGGTGCTATGTTTTGGATTTAGGATGAGACTAACGTTGATAACATGCTGATGTTTTAATTGCTGCAGAGCAGTGCTTACACTAAGCCAAGGACTTTTCAGCTCCTCTTTCTGTCCTGCCAGCGGTCAGGCTGGAGGTGCAGCAGGAGCTGTGAGGGGACAGACCCAGGACAGCTGAGCCAAACTGGCCAAAGGGGTATTCCATACCATCTGGTGTCATGCTGAACAATATATAGGGGTGGCTAGCCGGGCTTGGGGACAGGCTGGGCATCGGTCATTGGGTAGCAAGCAACTGCACCGTGCATCACCCGCTCCGTACACATCATGTCTCTATCTCAACCCACAGGCCTCAGTTTTTCTCTTTTCTCTCCCTCATCCCAAAGAGTGGGGGCGAGGGTGAGTGAATGGCTGTGTGGTGTTTAGCTGCCAGCCGGGTTAAACCACAACAGAAGCATACATAAATTGATACAAAGGAACACTTAAATAATACAACTGGACACAAAAATATACATTTCAAGAGAAATTCACATCAGCAATTGTATAAAGCTTTCTTCTGTACTAAGGGGTCCTGAAAATTTAGGACAAAAACATTAGCTTTGTAATGTAAAGAGGTTATCATGACAGTCCTCAAAGGCCGCTATATAGCACACTGACATACTCAAGGCTATCAGCTTATATTTCAGTCTGTGTGTTCAAGGTTTGAGGTTCTTTTATGATTACGCAAACATCAGAAATATAGTGGTATAATAAATGGTACTTATGCAAGCAGAGTTTTAGAGCCAATGTTAAATTTGCAGGCTCAAAACACCCACTTAATATTTAAACAAGTATTTGATACTTCTATTTGTTCAAAAATAGAAAGAGTAAATGCACTTACATAAAAATAACTTTTACTTTTCAACAAGCATGCTCATGTGATTTTTATATTAGTACAAACTTAAAAAACAAACAAGCAAATCCACCATATGACTTTTTAAAATAAATGATACCAATTCACCTTTCCCCTACTTGAGTACATTTACATTAAGGCTTTGAATCATCTGACCCACGATTTTACAACATTAAAATGAATGGGTCCACATGGATGCTGGTATGTCTCACTGAGACTTAGCATGAATAGAATTAAAGCTCACCACCTTAAGGAAACAGAAAGTCACATGCTCATGCCTTAACTATATTCCTTTTTGTCTCCAAACTAAAACATAAAGTTTAATAGTAACAGTATTTCATGGCAAGAGATGAGTACTTTTTATTAATTATATTTTATTAATTAATAATAATAATATTAATTTTAATATTAATGTTTAATGGCAACATCTTTGGAGAAACTTCCTTTTTCTTTTTTTTCTGGTAGTGATTCTGGCATGGGGAATTCATTCAGTTCAATGTGCTGTAAATAAAGCCACACTTTTTCCCATTTAATAGTTCCAGAGCCCTACATAGAGCATGCAGCTCACAAGCCTGAGCTGACCATGATGGACTCAAAGGTCCCCATTCCACAGGTTCTAGGTCCTTAGTAATTATTGGATATCCTGATTTGGCCATTCTATCATATAGTACTGAACCATTTTTAATTTGCTCCCTTTTCTCTGGTCCGGGTCTTCAATTTTGTCTGACCAATCTAGGAATTTTACTGTGGCAATTCCTACAGCCCTTGGTTACCTAGTGTCTGGCAGGGGGTTTAGGACCTATCACCCACCCACGAATCCTATAGGAATCGCTTCAGTCCTTCACCAGCCAAGTCCCTCACGGGCGACTGGAACCATGGTTAGAAGACCTCTGCACTCGCTTCAGAACTAAGTTCTGTCTCAGTCACACTCTTACACACACAGGTAACTGAATCCCACCCAACCAAACAGTATACGCCTCAAATACTTATGACTCCATAGTCTTCGTTCGGATCTTCACGCACAGAATTACGAGTAAAATTCAATGCTGCAGCCGGCAAGGGAGCTCATAAAAAAATCAAATTCTTTGCTTGCCTTTATTTAGGTTCAGGATGGCATTAGCCCGACCTGACTTGAACAGGAGCCACCAAATGGTGGGGTGCCCCCCCTAGATCAAGTCAGAATTCAGGATCCAAGACTATCCCGGACGAGCCCTCAATTGTGATAAATGACTGAGTTCCAAATAGGATTATAATTGCAGTTTGTAATTTATTAAGTGAATAGAGGCAAGCAAACAGCGCTGGGTGCACCAGGAGTCTCTGCTCCACCAAGATGCACACCTGTTACATCAGGAGGCTGATTTTTATGCTCCTAGACTAATACATATTCATCACTATTCCTAGAAAAGGCAGGGTTATTATAATTAGTTCCCAGAATCCAAACCCTCTCCAGATGCATGTGTATCAGTCTCTGGTGGTCTTTCTGGGGGTCTCTTGTGCTGAAGGCTCATAGTCTTCCTCCCAGGCTTTGTCCTTTGGTCGTCCTTCAGCTCCCCCTTTCTCCTTATTTGCTGGATCTCTTTGCTGGATATCAGAAGCTTAGGCAGCATCTCATGCAAAAGTTAGCAGTTTCCTAAAAAAAACACTCCTTGGTGCTCTTATCTCCCAGACTAGAGTCTCAATGTTCGCCCTTCAAACCTTCTATTTACACAAACTGCTGGACCGTTCCTCTGCATGATACAAGAACTATGTACACTAATCACTCCGTTTTTCTTAAATAGAAGGTTATATTTCATCATGCGGCCCTAGCATTGTTCCATACTGACACGAATCAAATGAACACATTTCACAGGTTCCAGGTCTTAGCTCATAACAATGTCAACAATATCACTTACCTGTGTGGTTGCATAAGTTTAAGTTGCATTAGAATCTTTCTTGGTGAGTTGGGGTTAGGTCTTTAATGAAGACCATGAGCCTGATAAAGGGTCAAGCATTTCTCATCCTTTCTGTCCTTTCTCTTCGCAACCTTTTAATCAATATTAGATGACTGGTCACAATTGCTTCAATAGTGGGTTAGTTTTTACCTAATGTTTATCTAGCCATAAAATTTTGGTCTGGCTGGCTATTGTCTTCTCAAAGAAAATAAAGAATTAATTGACTAAGAATGCCCTGTACAGCAGTAGAATAATTTCCTAAATTTAAGAATTTAAGCTTAGAACACAAAGGTTGCAGCCCTGTTCCCACATTTCCACAAGGGGAATTGTTCCCTTCACCTCCTTCCCTACCCTCCAAGAATACGAGAAAATTCCATGATCTTTTTATGAGAAATTAAGTAGTAAGGTTTCAAAGTCAGTCAAGAGTCATTCATTTCATGAAGATGAATTGCACACTCAGTTCAATTTGCTTCCATGAGGTTTGGACCTCTTTCCTACTTCTCCAATGTTTTGGTTCTTCCATGTGTTCCATGTGTTGTATCATGTTGTAATTCAGCAGTGAACAACCAGGGCTAAGACCTTCTTTTTTATGATGTGCACAGGTAAACTACAGTATGAGCACAAATCGTATTTGTCCATGTATCTACTGCTACCAACTATAAAATTACAATTTCTTTCTATAAATTATATTAAAAATAAACCAAACATTCAAAACAAATGAAACTCAGTATAAGTGAAAATTGTGGTTTAACCCGGTCAGCAGCTAAGTACCACACAGCTGTTCGCTCACCCTCCCCCCTCCCTTTCTGGGATGGGGGAGAGAAATAACAAAAACTGAAGCCTGTGGGTTGAGATAGAGACAGTTTATTAAGGCAGGATAATAATAATAATAATGATACTACTACTACTACTACTAATATGTACGAAACAAGTGATGCACAATGCAATTGCTCACCACCCACTGACCGATGCCCAGCCTATCCCCGAGAAGCCGCTCCTCCCCACCCCTATATATTGTTCAGCATGACGTCAAATGGTATGGAATACCCCTTTGGCCAGTTTGGCTCAGCTGTCCTGGGTCTGTACCCTCACAACTCCTGCTGCACCCCTAGCCTGCCCACTGGCAGGACAGAGCGAGAAGCTAAGTCCTTGGCTTAGTGTAAGCACTGCTCTGCAACAATTAAAACATCAGCATGTTATCAGCACTCCTCTCATCCCAATCCAAAACACAGCACCCTACCCTACAGGGAGGAAAATCAACTCTATCCCAACTGACACCAGGACACAGATTTTCAGTAAACATAAACAGTATAAAGCAAACCCAACTTCTCTGTTATCAGCAGAGTTGTGGTGTCATGAGAGTAGTGCAAAGGAGATCAAACTTGAGCTTCCTACATTTATGACAATGTACATTCAGCATTTTTGCCTTCATAGGCTCAGATATATTTATAACCATTTATATTGATAATAATAATGACCTGTAGGTCAGCTACTTTTTGTCAGTTAATCACTGAGTGCATGAACAGCCTAAGGTAAAGCTTGTAGGCCACAAATCCTCTAGCCAGATACATCCTGCCTGCTAGGAAATGTTTTTTCATCTGATATCATTCTTCAGCTAAAGCTCTCCTACTAAAAGCTAATTTGTCTTTTTTTTTTTTTTTTTTTTATAAGTCTGATAAATATACATATATTTTTTCTATACATTTACTTTCATTGCCACATCACAAGAGAGGCAAAAATTGTTTTCAAAAGACACTGGCTACAACTTACTTGGCTTACAAATCAAGCTATTTTGCTCCTGGAATGGAGTCATCCAGGATCCCTTGCTTAACATATATATATTGAAATAAACCAATGGAATTTTTTGGAAGGAAGGAAGATGAGTGGCTGGTGAGGTGTGGGCAAGGCCAGCTGTGATGGTGGTCACTCCCCACTCGCCCATTAGCAGCCCTAGGGAGCATGAGTGACCAGAGAAGGCCAAATGGGTGGCACAGCAGCTGGCTGCCCCTTGAGGTAAGATCTATCCACGGGACAAACGGGAAGTGCCAAGTACTCCTTGACACTGCACCCAGATATGCACAGGCCATAGGCACTGTACCTGATCCTCAAGGCAGAATGGTGGGCACTCCTCTCAGGTTGCGGCCCTGGCTGTGTGGTCTGCACCAACTACTCCAGTGGTGGCTGATGCCTCCACCCAGACAGAGCTTCTGAGGGGTGAGGCCGCAGTGTAGACAACTGACCACTGGAAGTGCCTAGGTCTTTCCTCTGGGACAACAGGGTCAGGTGGCAGACCTGCCTGCAAAAGGTGTGCCCAGGTGGAGGACATCTTGCAGCAGGTGGCCAAGCTGCAGGAGGCAGTGGGAAGGCTGCGTAGTATCAGGGAGGCTGAGGAGTAGTGTGGTGTTTTTACCTTGCTGGGCATTTGAGCTCTGCCACAACCTTGCACTCCCCCTCCTCAAAGGGAAAGGGGGAAAAAAATATGATGAAAAGGACTCAAGGGTTGAAATAAGAACAGGGAGAACACTCAACAATTATTGTCACAGGCAAAACAGACTCAGCACAGTGATATTAATATAATTTATTACCTATTACGAACAAGCTACAGCAATGAGAAACAAAAAAGCAAACTAAAAACACCTTCCTCATATCCACCCTCTTCTACCTAGCAGCAGCCCAGGGAAACAGGGAATGGTGTCTGCAGTCAGTCCCTAATGCTTCATCTCCACCACTCCTTCACGGTCACTCTCTGCCCCTGTTCCAGTGTAGGGTCCCTCCCACGGGATGCTGTCCTTCCCAGACTGATCCTGTGGGGGCCTCCCACAGGCAGAATCTCTTCAAGAACTGCTCCAACATGGGTCTGTACCATGGGGTCCATCCATCAGGAGCAAACTGCTCCAGCATGGGTCCTCCATGGGTGACAGCTCCTCCCAGACCCTCTGCTCCTGCGTGGGCTCTTCTCCATGGGCTGCAGCTCTGGCCCGGGGCCTGCTCCTGTGGGGGCTCTCCATGGGCCGCAGCCTCCTCCAGGCCACATCCACCTGCTCCACCAGGGGCTCCTCCATGGGCTGCAGTGCTGAGATCTGTTCCATGTGGGACCCATGGGCTGCAGGGGGACAGCCTGCTCCACCAGGGGCCTCTCCACAGGCTGCAGGGGAACTTCTGTTCCAGCACCTGGAGCACCTCCTGCCCTCCTTCTGCACTGACCTTGATGTTTGCAGGGCTGGTTCTCACTCCACTCTTTCTCCCAGCTTCTGTTGTGTAGCAGGTTTTTGTTGTTGTTGTTTGTTTGTTTGTTTGTTTTCCTTTCTTAAGTCTGCGCTCACAGAGACAGAAACATCACTTACTGGCTCGGCTCTGGGCAGCAGCAGGTCCCTTTGGAACTGGATGAAACTGGCCCTTATCTAGGATGGGGCACCTTCTTGATTCTTCTTGCAGAGGCCACCCTGGCAGCCTCCTGCTACCAAAACATTGCCAGGTGAACCCAATACAATGAGTTAGACAGCTGGATCTTAGCACTGTCTGCAGGGGACCCACAACCCATGGCCAAACAGCAAAATCTCCCTCACCAACACTCACAAAAAGGAGGGGGGACAATAATACTGGAGGAGGGAATCTGGCAACAACAAGGACAAGCAAGAGGAAGTCTTCCCCCAAAACTGAGGTGCCCTTACAGAGCTGCTTAACCCTCCGTGGACTGAAAAGGAAAGACCTGTTGCAGGGGGGTGTAACTGGATAAGGCAGCCTGGTGTGCTCCCTGCTTAACAACCAGTCCAACTAAGAAAAGGCAATAGGTGCCCATAGAGGGAAGTCTGCTGTTTACCTGGGGCTTGTGTCAGGGTTGTCACCAAGAGACTGCCAAACTTCATACAGGCTAAGGATTATTATCTGCTTCTTCAATTCCCTGTTGTCACCAGTGATGCAGCCAGGAGCAGTCTGAGGTGCGTCAAGAGGGATTTTAGAGCCTTGGGAGCAGTACTAAGACACTCAGGAGCACAGGCAGTTTTTCTATCAGTCCTGCTGGTTAAAGGGAAGCTGATTGAAACAGCCAGTCATATCTCATAAATAAGCAGGTGTTTGCAGGACTGGTGCCACAGACAGGGAGGGGTTTAGCTACTTAGACCTTGGGAGTAGCTTTGAGAAGCCTGGTCTGCTGGGGTCAATGGGGTCCATCAGTCAGAGCAGGGAAAGTTCATCTTTGATCACAGGCTTGCCAAGCTGGTGAAAAGGGCTTTAAACTAGAGTTGATGGGGGAAGGGAACTTCAAGCCATCCTGCTCCTCCTGGTTTGATGTCAGTGTCAGTAAGAGATGCCCAGAGCCTGGAGAAGGCTTATAGAAGGCCCCAGCTTCATCAGGGGCTCAACTCAAATGTCTCCATGCTAATTAATGAAGTATGGGGAATAAACAAGAGGAGTTAGAGACGTACGCACAGCTGCAGGGTTATGACCTCATTGGCATTATGGAGAGTTGGTGGGATGACTCCCATAACTGGAATGTTGGAATGGAAGGATACAGGCTCTTTAGACTGGTAGGGCAGATGAGGAGGGGGTGTCACCCTCTATGGGGGTGACATCTGGAGGGCATGCAGCTCTGCCTGGAGATGGATGAGGAACTGAGAGAAAGATGATGGGTCAGGATTACAGGAAGGGCAAGGACAGGGGACATTATAGTGGGAGTGTGCTACAGGCCACCTGATCAATAAGACTCAGCAGATGTAGACAAATAGAAGCAGCCTCACATTTGTAAGCCCTGGTTCTCATGGGGGACTTCAACCACCCAGATATTTGTGGAGGGATAGCACAGAAGGGCATAGGCAATACAGGAGGTTCCTGGAATGCACTGATGACAACTTCCTTCTCCAAGTGATAGAGGAACAAACAAGGAGAGGTGCTATGCTGGATCTCATTCTCACCAACAAGGAAGGGCTGTTGGGGAATGGGAAACTCAACAGCAGGCTTGGCTGAAGTGATCATGAAATGGTGCAGTTTACAATCAGAGGGCAGCAAGGAGGGAGCACAACAAGCTTGCCACCCTGTACTTTGGGAGAGCAGATTTTTCCCTTTTAAGGGATTTACTTGGTAGAGTGCCATGAGGAAATGCCCTGGAGGGAAGAGGGGCCCAATAAAGATGGTTAATATTCAATGATCACCTTCCAGGTCAGGAGTGACAGCCTGACATAGCTTCACTAAGGACAGAGCATGCCAGACAAATCTAGTAGCCTTCTACAATGGAATTATAGCAGTGGTAGATAGGGGAAGAACAACTAATATCATCTACCTGGACTTATGGAAAGCATTTGACATTGTCCCCCACAATATCCCTGTCCCTAAATTGGAGATACATAAATTTGATGAATGGACTACTCCGTGGGTAAGGAATTGGCTGGATGATCATACTGAAAAAGTTGCAGTCAACATCTCAATATCCAAGAGGAGATCAGTAATGAGTGATATTTCTCAGGGTTCAGTACTGTTTAACTGACTGGCACTATTTAACATCTTTGCTGACAACATGAACAGTGGGATCGAGTGCAATTTTTTTCTATGACATCAAGTTGTGTGGTATGGTTGACATCCCGGAGGGAAGGCATGCCATCCAGAGATACCTGGACGTGCTTGAGAGGTGGGCCTGTGTAACCCTCATGAAGTTCAACAAGACCAAGTGTAAGGTTCTGCACCTGGTCTGGGGCAATCCCAAACACAAACACAGGCTGGGTGGAGAATGTATTGACAGCACCCCTGAGGAGAAGGTCTTCTGGGTGTTGATTGATGGGAAGCTCAACACATAAAGTGTGCTTGCAGCCCAGAAAGCCAACCGTGTCCTTGGCTTCATCAAAAGCAGCATGGCCAACAGGTCAAGGGAGGTAATTGTCCCCCTCTACTGTGTTCTCTTGACACTCCACCTGGAGTACTGCATTTAGCTCTGGGGCCCCCAGCACAAGGACGTGGAATTATCAGAATGAGTCCAGAGGAGGGCCATAAGGATGATCAAAGGGCTGGAACACCTCTTGTATGAAGACAAGCTGAGAGAGCTCAGCCGAAGAAAACTCTTCGGGGAGACCTTATAGTAGCCTTCCCGTACCTAAAGGGGGCATACAGAAAACCTGGGGAGGTACTCTTTATCAGGGAGTGTAGTGATAGGACAAGGGGTAATGGTTTTAAAGTAAAAGGATTTGGATTTTTGGATTTGGATTAGATGTAAGGGAGAAATTCTTTACTGTGAGGTTGGTAGGGCACTTGAACAGGTTGCCCAAAGCAGTTGTTGATGCTCCATTCCAGGAAATGTTTTAGGCCAGGTGGGATGGGGTTTTGAGCAACCTGGTCTAGTGAGAGGTATCCTTACCCATGGCATTATATGCTCTTTAAGGTCCCTTTCAACCCAAAACATTCTATGATTCTGTGATTCTAAGTTCAAGCTGTGTTTCCCAGAAGCATTTGAGTTCTCTATTTACTGCATCTCTTTCCTAAGTTTGTCCAATAATATGTAATATTGTTGTTCCTAAAACAAAGTTCTTTGATGTCAAATTTAGTAAAAGAACCATAGAGCATTCATCTAACTCAAAGTGCAATATTTTAGACACATTACTAAAATTCTGTCATTTCTTAACTTCAGTGCTGAACTTTGCAGCCACAGTTGTTGTTTTTGGCTACATAGTTTAACATAACTTTCTGTTTGTAATTTCTTAGATTCTGAGGAGGAGGAAAGAAAGTATAACAAAATGACAACTTCCCCTCAAATTTCCATGGGAAGTGCTGTCCACTGTAAAAGAAACACTGAGTTCTCTCTGAGTGAAACAAATGCAAGACATAATTCACTGTCCATTATATAGGCTACTTTATAAAGGAAGAAGAGATAGCATTGCTGAGAATGAATTCCATAAAAAGGAATTTATGAGATTTGTGGAACCTGATTTTGGTAGTCACTTGTGCTTTCATCTCTGTATTAATTGTGACTTCTTTCTGCTCTGGCATGTTCTGTTCTTCATACCTTTTATTTTTATTAATTCCCCACAAATTTCCACTATTTTGTATTCCAACCTAACACAGACTTTTTTTGTCTTCCAAATCAGATCCTTACTCAGGCAACTCTCTGAAATTTCTAGCCATCAACCTAATTTCTCAGTATTCCAAGAAAACTGAGTTTTCTGTCATATTTTTTATAGTGAAGGAATGAGGGCACTGAAAGGACAAGAGAGACTGTTTCAGTATAGGCTAGACCTCCAAAGAGCCCTCATGTGTTTAGTAGTATTACATATTTGTCTGGATTTATAAAAGTTAGTAGTAAAACTTTTGAATTTAGTCAGAACTTCACAAAAATGATGAAACAAATGTCTAGTACCTTGGAGAAGATGGTATCCTACGTACCAATTAGTGTTTTCTTCCTTGGAAGACTAATTCCAGGGCAAACTGCTTAAAAGGAACTGAAAATATGTAATATGACTTCTCATGTACAATGTTATATCAAAATTGATATACAATTTTGGCCTGAATAAATCATTATTGGAAATAATATTTTTCCATATGATACATCATAGGTCTTTTTATGCATTTAAAATGCTTTCATGTGTAAATGTAGAAAGACTGGAAGATAAACAGAATTATGGAATGTTTTCATTAATGTGTTTCGTTCCCAGCACTTGTAACAGGTTGTAAGCTGGTCACAAACCAGATCTATTATAGTCTGTTACCATTCACAGAACCACCACAAGAAACAAAAAATATTTATTGACTGATATCCCCCATCTCTTCTTACTGAATCTCTTCTAGTCAGCTGTTACTTTCTGAAGAATTATGAAAGTGGATTTGTTTGTGAAGAAGTGTGTTTGCAAGCTGTGTGAAGTCTTCTCTAGCTCTTTTGGGTAATGTCCTCCAAAATTAATTTATTTCAATTCTTCCCCACCAGCTTTAGTTGAATTTCATGTATTTTTTTTTCTAATAAATAACAAATTGAATGGTTTTGTTAACCCTAGACAATCTTTATTTAATCCTTTGTCTGTACTGTGAATTGCATCTTGCTGAAAAGCTGGATAAATTCCCCCCTGCTGAGCTCCATGCTGTGATGGTTAGATTGCCACAGGTACCTACTCAAGCTATTTTAAAGCAAACTCAGACACCTATACTCTGCACTGAACCCTGGAATACAGACATATGCAGAAATATTTAGGCACAAGTAATATGGAGTCACCCAAGCTCTTTACAATTCAGAAAATGCTATCTCCTAGTTTCCCAGCCAATATTAATTGCATACTTGGCATTGTCAAACACAAAGCTCGCTTGCAGGCATGATTACTCTTAAGTTGAATGCACAAAAGAGAGCAGAACAAGACTCATTTAAAGGCTACACTCTCAGCAGTGAGTGAAGCTGAAAAGACAGTGTCTTCAATGCATACCTGGAATTTTCATCAGCTCCCATACAAATAATTTAAGATTATGTTCTAGGTCCAAGAGAATTCAGCGTGGGTCCTGGTCCTAAATTCCTTATAGATTATTAAAACTATCTTCTAGATTTATGTGGATCCATATGTTCATAAAATAATGGTGAATATTGATATTTGTTTACAATTTGTTCTTATAGAATGTTTCTAAATTCCTCATACATTCTGGGAAACAAACACTAGGGTTGAAGGGGAAGAATTTTAATATAATTAAAATGAAATTATAAGACATGACTGTTTCAAGATTGAAAAAAGAGAAAAAGGAAAAGAAAAAGGAAAAGAAAAAGAAAAAGAAAAAGAAAAAGAAAAAGAAAAAGAAAAAGAAAGGGAAAAAGAAAAAGAAAAGAAAAAGAAAAGAAAAAGGAAAAGAAAAATTAAAAGAAAAAGAAAAAGAAAAAAAAGATTAGGAAATCTATAGGAGGAACACTCCCTTAAACCTTAAAAACCTTAAAAAATTGTCCTGGTAAAGCCTGAACCTGGTTCACTGCAAATGGCAAATGAAGGGATAGTGGGAGGACACTGTGGGCCTTAACTAGGAAAAACACCAATTATGTCTTATGACTTGGGAAAGAATGTGCAACATGGACTAATATAGCAAATGGTGCCAAACTAAGACAGATTCACAAAAAAAAAAAAAAAAAAAAAAAAAAAAAGCATTAAATTGAGCCAACACTGATGTGGATTACCTGACCCTGACAGATTGTGGAATCTACCAGGCCACAGACATCCGCTGACCTGGTGCCTAGATGAATGCACCTATTAAAATAAAACAACACAACACAACAAAGCGAAACAAAACAGAACACAGCAAAACAACAACAACAAAAAAACACCTGAACTACTGGACTTGTGTATGCAAAGTGTTCTTCAGGAAGTGTTATTGACCTTAAGTGACTCAGTATGCAGTACCACCTCTTAATGGGTTGATGGTTGTCCAGGGACTGTAGCCCTTACACCGTGCACAAGGAACATCCAGTGGAGACAGGCTCCTGACCTGTGTGCAGCCCACGGAGGGGATGGCACAGGAGGTCCATTCAGGCTCAATGGGAAAGTAAAGAAGTGGCACAGCTTCTTTTAATATTACCTTGGGAGAGTGAGGAGGTTTGGGGTTTTAAGGGTATGAAGAAGGAGTGTGATCCTTTAAGGATACCTGGTCAAGGACCTTTTCCAATGCAATAAAAGGATAATAAGAAAGGAAGACAGTTATGGGAACCAACACTGGTCAATTCCTGTAATTTATGAGAGCATGTGAGAATGTGGGAATGATTATTCCATCAGGGTTATCTGCTGGAGGACTTCTAAGATGGGACACAATCCCAAGAAACAAACATCCCAGTCTTACTAATTACTGGGCTATCCAACTACAGGCATAATTTCCAGGAAGGATGAACATTGCAGCTGATAAGATTGTGAATCAGGGGGGCCTGGAATGGGAGGGTGTAGAAACTGCAGAGCTCTGCAAATCCATGCATATGTGCAGGGGGAAGAGGGAGCAGGAAGAACAAAGGGAGATAGGTAGAAAAGTATAAAAGAACCAGTTGCATGTAAAAGGGGGTCAATCAGTGTGCTTCTTAGGCTGAGCCTGGTGCTGGATCACCACACTCTGACCCATATAATTGTATTTTGTCATTAAACCTTTTCTTAACTCTCTCTATCATGTATGAATGTGTGCTGAAGGACCACATGACAGCTACTGGTGGATCTGTGTGTGTGCAAAGGAAACCAGTACCATCTACCGGAGTCAGGCCTGGGATCCATGCAGCAGTGCTGGACAGACAGAGGGGCCGTGCCAGGTACTCAAGGAATCCAGAAATGTATGTGTACTTGTGAACCTGGAGAGTGCTGTGTGTGATCCTGCACTAGTGAACTCCTATTTCTACCATGGAGAGAGAAGGGGGGGGGGGGTGGTATCTCCCTTTTATGTGAGTCCTATAGAAGTGTTGTGGAAGGCAGCCTGTGGCCAGGGCAGCCTGTGTGACCAGTCATGTTGGTGTCCTTTTTGTGTTTGTGTCTCTGGGATATAAGCTCAGCTTTGCTACTGGTTGAACATGAAGAGAGGATGGTGACAGCCATGTCCCCCATCCTGGGCATTAACACTGGGCCTTGGGCACCAGGCTGGGCACCAGCAGCCCAGCAGAGTGGTCCTGGGCTGGAGCAGCTGGAGGAGGTGGCTGCACTCTTCACTCTTCACCTCACTTAACAGTTACTTAAGAACAGCAAAATCTGTAGCTCACTTAGATAATGGATATAAAGTATATTGATTTGCTACACATGTGCAAGCTGAGCATAGAAAAATACAACCATGGAAAATGGTTAGTTATATAATTATTTTTTTTTAATTAAGTTTTTGACTCATTATTTGGCAGTAGCACTTGGAACAATGGAGTTTGCTATAAAGCTTGTTTTAGATTTTTGTATTTGAAATTACTCCTCTCCAAAATTTCTTTTTGTATTACAGAATATATTATATTCCTCTTAAAATTATTCAAGGGCATTTGACTGTGGGTGACTGAGTTATTATTTTCCTAGTTAATTGTAGATCCCTTACAAACTTATCCAAAGATTGGAATATTACTTTATTTTTGTAAAAGTTGTGCCTTCACTAGAAGAGTGTTTATTTGTTTTTATATATAGAGATACACACTATAGCATTAAATTTGGGGATAAAATTAGGGCTGCTCTCTTAAAATTGATTAATACTTGATATTAACACAGTTATTGTGATCTTTAATACATAATTTTTGTGGGCTAAATCATCACTGCTGAAGGCAAAAACAGAAAGAACATTGTGATTCACTCTAAGAAATACTCACAGTGTTATAAACCATAGCACTGACTCTGTTTTCAGATGAACCTACAAATTACTTTCAGACAGACAGGCTGACTACAAAACTCTAAAATAAAAGAGCAAAGATTTAATAAAAAAATGTGTCCCAGTGTTAGGTTAGGCAGACAGTAGAAAACTAGGAGTGAATCAAAGACCCTGGAGAAAAGACAGAACAGAGTGTGCGGTGCCAAGGAAAGCTGGGCAGTAAGCTGACACCAAAAGGGCTAATCCATCCCTCCTGCACCCAGCTTCTCAATACCAATTCCTTCTCCTGTGTCAGCATCAATGACCATCTTATCCCCACAGTACACTGATACAGACAACTAAACAAACAGAAAACAATTCTTCACTATTAATTTGCCAGTTCTCAGCTGAACTGTCTCACTTGAAACTATGGATGCAAGCTTTTGAATTATCAGCAGGTAGGGAGGAAGGGAGACTGCTTCTTTCAGTGACAGATACCTATCATGTTAGATAGAGACTTACCTAAAAAGGACACACCTTTGGATGCAGCAGATATTTGGAAAAAAAAAATGTGATAAAATTATTTTTCCTCCAACACTAATCTCTGCTAAGATAACAGATGTAAAGAAGGCCATCTTTAGTTTTGTCAGAGACTCCTGATGACAAGAGCTGTGATTGCTCGCTTCTGAGGGTCAGATGAAGCAGAGCTAACAGAGTATCCTATCGCAAGGCCTACTTTAAGGCTGAGGAAAGAATAGTGTAATACAATGTCATGTAAAGTAAAATGACGATGCCTGAGACACAAAAGAGGGAAATTAAAGGGGACAGAAAAAAATGTGGCTGAGTAACCCAGCTGAGAGAACTTACCTTTAAAAGACTTCACTGAAGTGCATGTGCTGACTTTCGACAACTCAAAGTGTTAAACAATTTCTGCATAGAGAACATTTCTGTTGAATATCTTATATCTTATTGTTGAATATCTATTTCTATGAGAAAAAAAAAAAAAAAAAAAAAAAAAAACATAAAAAAGATAAAACTTATTTGTGCCTGCCTCCTAAAGGAGATACTAGAGCAGTGAAATCACTACAAGAAAGTACAAGAGACTTCTAAGGTGAGTTTGCAGGTCTCTGTATACAAAAATGGTGCTAGCTGGAAATATGATGGATGTCATTCCAAAGCATATATAAAACTAAGATCTATCAATGGTGTTTTGGAACAGAGGAGGAAACAAACAAACAAACAAAAGTTTATAGGAAAGCCTGTGCTTAATGGCTGAGTCAAGAAAATAGCTTTGAGGTGATATATGAATTTGCTTATGTGTGACGAAGCCCCTTTCTGGATCCTAGCCCTAGCCCAAATCTGTCTGATCTGTTCCTCAGTCATAGGAAACAGGACACAAAGGTCAATGAGCATCAAGTCTATGTATGTGTATGGAGTCAACTAACATGATGCACCACTGAATTCTCATTCTTTGAAGCAGGTCCTCTAACTAAGTTGTTTATTCTCCAAGAAAGAGCATTTTAAGACTGGATTCTGGGACAAAACCCAAAACCAAGAACAAAACAACAGCAACAACAAAAACTGCAAGAAGGACAATTCTGTTAGATACAGAAATAGTGATTAGACTTTATCAAGCAACTAAAAGTCTCTCAGGCCATCCTAGGTCCTGTGAGCAGCCAGAATCAGTCTATTTATCACTGAGATTCTGAATATCATGTGAAAAAGGGCTGGAGGCAGTAGCTAAATCTGAACTCAAATTCAGAAAACAGTACACACAGCTACTTACAGTGTGACAATCAATTCTAGCAAGAAAACACAAAACAAAACAAAACAAAACAAACAAAAAAAAAAAAAAAAAAAAAAAAAAAACACAACAAACCAAAACCCACCCTCCCTAAATATGCACATGAGTACATTGCTTTCCAAAGTTTTGAAAGCAGCAAAAGTATACACAGTGTAAACAAAGACAGTGATAACAGAACTCCCTGTGCAGAATAATTTCCTCCTTTGGGGAGAATTGTCTGAGAGCTGCAACAGAAAAGGAAGAGAACATCAATATGAAAACAATCTGGGTATTGTTTTGTCTAAATTGGACACTGTCCTGCAGTCACTGCCAGAAACTTTGTTAGTAACCCTAACATAAAAGCTGTTAATAGAGAAAGCAAATAGATAATTCCAGGGAATGTAGTGCTCAATTGTCTCTTGTACAGAAAGTAACTGAATGTGTATATGAGTAAATAATCAGATGGGGGGAAATCATTCCAGAGAAATAAACTATTTAAAATAAAATAAAAACAACAACAAACCCTTATGATGTTTTCAAGATGCACCCTGTAGAGAGAGAAAGGATAAAAATAACTGAAGTAGATTTAAAAATATATATATCCTTCAGGTAGTGTAGGGATGAGGGGCTAATTTTCCAAACCTCTCTGATTTCTGAAAGAAAAGAAGATTTCTTGAGTGGCAAGCTGTTAGAGAAAGATCATGATGAATACAGCTTCCAAAGCAGCTGTCTGTATTACAATTTAAAAATGTCCTTTACAGATCGGATTCGCTTAACAAATTCGAGTAGTGGGGCAAATTATTTTTGAAAGTGCTAATGCTAAGATATTATGATAGCAAATGCAGCAGAGATCTTATTTAATACATCTTTTGGAAAATTTGTGGTGTTTGTCATCTATAGGGATTATCTGGCATCTAATAGGGGATTACTATATGTCTAGTCTTTCCCTTGGTAGATTGCAGTAGCAGAACGTGTTAAAACCATTTATCAAGAAACAGAATATTTATGAAACTTCTACTCCTTTCTTGCATTTGACTGAAGACAGTTTTGTTGGACAAAGTATAAACGTACATCTGCTGACAGAAGCAACATGGGCACAACTTCATATTCTTAAGAAAACAGGCTAAAAAGAATGTGTTTCAGAAATGTTTTTCAGGGTAGTAACAAACTCAAAACAATGTACTCAAAGCAATGCAAGGCCACATTATGTTCTTTCTGAATTAAAAAAAAAAATAATTAAAAAAAAAAGTAAATACAGGAATATAGGAATATTGAAACAATGAACAAAGAGGCATTTATCTAAGTTAAGAGTGATACCAGCAGACCCGTATCTTTATTGGTGGTTATTCATAGAATCATAGAATCATAAAGGTTGGAGAAGACCTCCAAGATCATCTGGTCCAACCATCACCTTACTGCCAATGTCACCCACTGAACCATGTCCCTAAGCATCAGGACCTTTCCTTAAACACCCCCAGGGATGGTGATCCCACCACCTCCCCAGGCATCCCGTTCCAATGCCTGACAAATCCTTAATAACGTAGTGCATCACAGCAAAGCAGAACTAAATGCTGTACATTTCATATGAGTTCAATAATGCTACATGATCTCAGAAGAAACATGAAAACTTACAGAATAATGTTTCTCCAGGAGGAGCACAGATGAAGGGTAGAGAATATAAGCCACATAATGGATACAGTTTTAGTTTCATCCAGTAAATTCAAGTCTGGCAATGATTACCAAAGTTATGATCCAAGATAAGACCCTGAGGAAAGTGAATAAAGCTGTTATCACAGTGTAGCCAGTACAGCAACAGTTACCAATTCAGAATGGATATTTTGATGCTGGAGGGAATTTCTTTTAAAGAACTAGATTATATATACCAAACATGTTACAAAAAGCATTTTAAAATGATTACATGAAAGCCACTAGAAACTGCAAAATCAAAATTAAAAAAATCTCCTTCACAATAGTCTCAAATAAACAATGATAATGAGGAAGCAATAAAACCTTGATTCAAGCAAGACAAATTAAGGTAAAGAACTCCATGTTAACAGCAGAGGAAAGATGTTTCCGTGAAGTAAATTAATTACGGAGTTGTTTATTTTGACTAGGCATATACAATATATTCTATGCTATATTTCTTGTTATGAAGTAACTTCCCTAGATATTATTAAAACTTAAAAGTGTGAAATCATGTTTTGAATCTGCTTTTGGTAAACTAGGAGATTTAATATCATGGTCACTTCCTTGAAGGCACATGATGATGAACATTGAGTGAAGTGGGTCTTTTATGTGTCTAGCAGAGAACATTGTAGTGTCCTTCCTTTGTTTATCACAGCACATCAGTTTTGAGGACAGTAAGTGTTAATAATGGATTAGTAGAAAGAGAGAAATGGGAAAATTTGGTATTGTGTTCCTTGAGTTAAATAAAATAAATTGTCCAGGTCTTTATTACAGAAAGTAACAAACTACCAAGGTTACCAGCTTGATACTAAATAAGCTAAACTTTTCTGTTTAACACACCTAACATACTAACCAGGCTAACCTCTTTCCAGCATCTAAGTTACTACTTCTGTTCTTCTCAGGGTTTGAATGTGGTCTCAATAAATCTGGCAGAAAACCAAGGGCTGGAGGAGAAAAAGTTGTCCTTCTGGAGCATTATAATACTGACATGGAATGTAATGAAAAGTTTTTTATTGGGTATTTACTTTCAATATACTTAAATCAGTGGTTTTATCTTGTTATCAGAATCTAAATATTTAGATTTCCAAGCCATAGTTGACTACTCTAAGCTATAATAACCTATTTGTCTGTCCCTAAGACAGACATCCTCTCTTCCCTCCCATCCGCCCAGACAGTCCCACCTTTCTGGGGAGGGAGTCTTTGTCAGGATGTGTAGTGACAGGACAAGGAGTAATGGCTTTAAATTAAAAGAGGGTAGGTTTAGATTAGATATAAGGAAGAAATTCTTTACTATGATGGTGATGAGGCACTTGAACAGGTTGCCCAGAGAAGTTGTGGAAGCCCCATCCCCGAAGAGTTTAAGGTTACGTTTTGATTAACCTGATCTAGTGGAAGGGCCCCCTGCCCACAGCAGAGGGGTTGGAACTAGATGATCTTTTAGGTCCCTTCCAACCCAAACCATTCTGTGATTCTATGATTCTATGACTCTTATATGATGTCCAGCCATCATAGAGAAGAGCCTCCAAATTTTTTTCTTTAAAAATATGTTGCTGAATTGACATGAGTATTTACCTATGTTTCTGAATTGACATGAGTATTTACATGGACAAATGCAATTTCAAAGCTCAGCTAGTAATCTACGTATTTAAATATGATATTTCTTTGTGAAAAGACTTAATTTTAGTAAACATTCAGTTTACCTGAGTGATTGGAAATGTTGCTGGCCTTCTACCTTGCTTTCAGTCCCACAGGAATTCAACATCTCTGGCTGGCACAGTGTAGCAACATTTTCAATTAATTTGCCATCCTGGGTTAATCTGTTTTTATTTAATTTAGAAAAAAAAAAAAAGTTTATAGACATATATGTTAATTTAGATTTCATGGCATTTTTCATCACCTAAGGGCACTAATCCTTGTATTTTATACAAATTGCAACTCAGTTGCATCATGCCTTCTTAAATTCTGGCAGCTTTAATTGATTTTGTTGTACAACTGGAATACAGTAGAGAGGAGGGGGAGGTCTGCAGCCTGTTGAACTTTGCTAGAGTGTTGCCACAAATATTTAAAGAACAATAAGGGGGATTAACCTCAGTGGGGAATGGGAGTTTGAACAAATTCCTATTATGTCCCTTATCTGTATCACTTGCTGTTGTAAGGCATGTTTCATTCAAGTTGAAAAGCACTTTGAGATCTTCAGATAAAAGTTGTAACAAAATGAAAAGTGATGGTGTTATTAGTTTATGTATTCCAAATCCCTCAAGGACAGTTGCAAAATCCACAAGCTAGAATCTCTGATCAGAGATAAATTCTCTATCTTTGAATTACTGGATTAAAGAAACAAAAGAGAAACAGTGCATTTTCTGTGCATTTGAGTCTTGTTTACACCCTCATGTATTATGTATAATAGCATGTATATGTTCTTGACACTCTAAGTTATTCATAATTAATGAATACTATAATAAAAGCCATCATATCTTTGGTATCAGGATACTAAAGTGGTTTATGTACTTGAATAAGATAAGACACCATGTTATGTTCCCATTTTAGGTACTTGAAACTGAGAGAAGTGTAAACAAAAAAGTTTATGCTGCTTGAAAAAGAGCACATCCTGGAATTACATATATGAATTAGACTTTATACAATAAAAGTATAAAGTTATTAAATAACTCCTTCAATAACTTCAATAACTCCTGTTATTGAAGGAGTAAGACTTAACCCATCTACTAATGCAGATGATGTCCCAGGTGCTTACTCTCTACTGCAGAAATATGCTGTTTACTACTTCCATTATTTTATCATTATAGTGCCCCTTAAGCCCATACTTAGCTCCTTGCTGTACAACGTAAATGGAAGGGGTTATGATTTTAATACTTCAGTTACTCTCTATAGTATTTTCTCTGGAGTTCATTTATACATACTGTCTTGTAAATGTTACACATAACAGAAAGTTGTATAAAAATGTAAGGTGCAAGGTTTTTAGAGATACTTTTGGGATCTAACAGTGGTAAATTAGTCACAAAATCCAGACAAGAACCCAAGCATGACAAATGGCATTCAAATACACATTTGTTTTTTTGTTTTAATTAAATAATATTCTCTAAATTGGAGCATTAGCTGCACTTACAATCAGAGTTGAATTTTGCTTGCCATCTCTCACTTTAATATTTTTCTTTTAGTAATTTAAATGTCATTTCTCAGAAACAAATAACCAGAAAAAAAGGAAAGCACTGCATAGTTGGATGATGTTTAAAGGCATGCAGATAAACAAAGTAACAAAGTCCATTGTAATTATGCCAGGGTCTAATTTTGACTGTTCTGCTCTGCCTTCTACAATAAGTCTTGGAAGCAGATAGTGTTATATTCAGCCATGAAAAGAAATAGAAGAGCTGAGTTTACTGGAGATTAATAAAGTCTTCATGGACATTCCTAAAAGGCTTCTGAACCCTTAAGTGGAGATTATAGGTCACAGCACATTGCCAGTACTTGCTCAGAGGGCAAGTTGAGTACTCTATGTCTATTAACTACAAGCAGACTGAATAGACTGCTGTTGAATGTTAATGGGAGATTTTAACAAATTGCACCACAGGGGAAAAAAAAAAAAAAAAAAAAAAAAAAAAAAAAGTGTGGTATTTTTATTACAACATCAATTTTTTTTTTTTAATTTATTTTTTAACAATCTTATAACTGAGATGTTTTATGGAAAAATGAATCCACATTATTGAAATTCATTATAGCAATATGTACATACTTAAGTTTAAGTATTTGTAATTTTAATACTTTTTCATGTATTTTTTTTCTGTAAAAAAATAAAATAAAATAAACTATATTACCAAACTATATAAAACCCCTACATTTGAAATGACTACTTTTTCCACCCAGCTACCTTCTGAAGGGAAGTGTCATCTAGTAAGAAAATGTTTCACTTTTCCTTTTATGGGTGGTAGACTGAATACAGAAAGTGCTAATGTTATTGTGTAACCTTCTCAGAATATACATCCCTGGAAATCTTGATCACTACCTCATAAAGAGCAATATCAAAGGAAAATGGATACCTAACAGAGAGAAGGGAATTGAACAACATGCTTACTTCTACGTAAGCTGAAAAAGTGGATCTTACAGGTACACCTTAAGGTCTGCTTCTGGTTCTGTTTCAGTCCTAGTTATTATGTTTCCCACAGTCCATTTCTCCCTGTTTGTGCAACTTATTTCCATACAACTGCTTAAAATTTTCAAAAGATCTTCCAATCACATGTTAATCTTCTGGTCTTTTCTGTTTCATATTATGCACAATAAGCATGGAAATATTAAGCAAGATACATCTTGCAAGTCTGACATCACACAGACCTCATGGACAAAATCAAAAACTTGATGTCCAATTCTTTTACTTACCCTACTCTGTTATCTAAATTAACTTTATGATCCCATGCTGATCACCCAGCTCAAATGATAATTCATTTGATTTGTCAAGTCTGAAAGTTTCTGTTTCAAACCTACTAAATCATTTTTACTCTGAACAAAGCAAGCAAATGTTTTTTTATGTTATTTTTTTATATATAATAATCTATATCAATTGAAAAAAAAATACTGAGGAATAGCCATTAGATGGGTAACCGAAATATGAATGCTTCTTTACCCTAACAAAACACTGACGTTAACTGGTGTTACTGTTTTTTAAGATGTTTTCTATTTCTTTGGGACAATCAATTTTATCAAGAAGCAAAAAGAATAATTTCAAGGGCAATACTGTCTAATACCAAATGGAACCAAACAGTCCTTTTTTTTAAAAAAAAAAAAAAAAAAAAGTGTTTAGGTTCTCAGACAAGATAGTTCTGAAAAGACAAAATAGATATGATGTAGGGAGGATAAAAGAGACTTATTTCTGCACTGAGAGAGTCCTATCTATAAGAATGTTCTTGTGATGTGACTGAAGAGATCTTGTTAAGTATATGATTAGAGAGTATGAGTATCATTCATTACTATGTCCAAGGAGTCTGTTTAAATGAATATTTGATTATGGTTTTGCAACTTGTTCAATTCCTTCTGTACATATATTTCACTGACTGCAGAGACCAAGAAATGTTTTTCCTTTATTTGTGTTTCACCACTCTTTTAATTATTGGAAACTAGACATGACTAGAGACAGATATTGGATGGGAGTTCTCTCATGCTTCCTGTTGATTTAGGCTATGCCTGCACAGGTAAAAGTATTCAGGTGCGGGCTTTCTCCTTGGTTTATAGGGTAGCAAAATGATTTCCATGTACATTGCTCAAGTCTATTCCTCCTTTTAAAGGAGAAACCACATCCATGAGTTACATTGTATCATGAGATACAATTTGTCTCATTGTATCTCATGAGATGAATAATTTACTTGTGTACACTTCTTCAAAACAATGTTTTCTTGACTTTATTTATGCCAATACTTCAGGCTTCTACTCACTTATAGAAAATGATGACTTCCTTTAAATACATCTCTACTGAGGCTGCCACTGATCCTCCTACCAATGTATTTGCTTATTTGTTTTTTTTGTTTTTTTTTTTGTTTTGTTTTTTTTTTGAATTTTTTGAGCCAGACAAATTATCTCAGCCATTTCATAGAACAGCCTCATTCCCAAGATGAGACGAAGGGAACTCAGTAAATGCATCACTCCCAAAAAATAAGACAGTGTTTCAATGTAACCACTGGGAACTAGACAATGGGTTGATGATGAAAATACAGAGTGGCAGTTCAGATCTATAGCTTTTTCCTAGAAAGATTGTGCCATCTCCATCCCTAAAGGTTTTCAAAATCAAATTATATAAAGTCTGAATAACATGATCTGACCTCAGAACTGACCCTGTTTTGAGCTAGCATATGGATTAGAAACCTCCTAATGTCCATTCCAGCCTGAATTATTTTATTATCCTATAGACATGGTAGGTTGCAGTAGTTGTTCTTTTGGACAGTGTGTTTAGCATGGATGTAAATTCCTTCAATGCTCACTGGAGGGAATATCTATATATATAAAAAAATATATAATGTGTGTAGGGGGGAGTTTTAACTTCCAACTGTAGAGAGGTACCTTCCTCTCTCTCAATAACTGGTGGATATGGCCACCCAGCACCAGAAACATTCCGTTTTAGTAGTTCATAGCTTTGAAAAAAGAAGTCCTAATTCTCTTCATCATTGCTGTCTGGTATGTCTGTCTCCAACCATAGGGTAATGTACTGCATATTTGTGAATCCACAATTCAGGTCAGCCAGTTAGTAGAGCTACCTGGCACTTGAAGCAAAGCTGTCCTTTGTTTTCTTATTTGCACACATTTTCTGGAGTTAAACTGAAATTCTACTTTAAAATTTAAGGTCAGATGCTCATTTTCAGGTTTTCATCTCTGTTAGCCCTCACAGGTTTTTTTGTTTGTTTGTTTGTTTGTTTGTTTTCTCTATCTCTATAATACCTCCTTTCGTTTAGAAACTTCTCCAAAGCTGAAATATTTGAGAGAGATTTAGGTAGTTAAGTGACACTTAGTTAATAACTGATTAATAACTGACACTTAAGCCATAACTGATTAGCAGTACTGGGCAGTGTAAAATTGTGTACCACACAATGTATGTCAGTCTCATAATACTCTTTACAGTTGTAGCACTAAGGTTTTACAAAATACAAAGGGAGGTACTGGGTAACTTGAATATATTAACACATGATGTTCAGGTTAGTACAAAAGAGAGAAAGAATTTGGTTATTCAACAACACTAGCATTAGGTCCTTGATGTAATGGTACTAGCGTTGCGTTAAAGTGTAAGGAAGTTTGGCAGGACCTAAACCCCCTTCTGTTCCAGCTTGTCCTCAGGTATCAGAGGGGCTGGAAGTGGTTGGGCTTAGATTCTAAGTGATGCCCAGTTTTGCACTATAAATCTGGTCTCATTCAATATACTAAATTATATAAAAATATCACAATCACAGATGCACAAATAGTGTAATTGGCATTATAAGTCCAGTTGCATTAATCACAATCATGGATTCACAAATAGCGCAATACACTTTCAGTATCATAAATGACTGGTGTAGTTTATTGAAGCAACAGGAATACAAGTTCTTTTGAATTGCCAGTGATAAATACGCTTTCTGCAAAGCACATGTGAATACCAAGAATATGACAAACACAACCAGCTACACGTGTGCTAACTAATGAAACAACACTATAGAGAACATTAAGTTTCTTGGGGAAGCACTCAGTATAAATGAGTTCGAATCTCAGCCAATAGGCATCTCTATGGAGGTTCAACCCGTCAACTGATTGCAGAAGTCAGCAATGTCCTTCCAACTTGTCTGAGATGGTGTCTTCTACTGACATTTTCCTCTTTTGGGCTATTTTTATACTGTTTTCTTACCTGACTGACTCATACATGTCTTTGTTGTGACTGGTGTAGATTTTTCTTGCTTTTGTTTAAAGATATAGGCTCAGAGTAATTCAGGGTTCATGTTCTGTGAGGGGTAGTCACACCGTGGAGGTGGGTAGCCTTTAGGGTAGAGTTGTGCTTTGGCATTATAATGAAATTAAACAAGCAAAGTTCACCCAGAGGATGTGATTTGGTTATCAGGGTTGGCCATGCAGTCTATCAGTTCCACAATACCATCCAGTTCCCCATCCTTGCAGTGATAGCATATCTGCAGTGTCTTCACTCCGCTCCATCCTCTGTGCTATAACTCTTAGAGTTAGCACACTAAGCTCACCTGGTATCACCAATAACTAAGGTTGCAGGCTATGTTGCCAAGGGGAACCATGGAAGAGATTCCTCGCGTATCTGCCACATCTCACCCTGGAAGTTTCCTCAACACTGAACCTCTTCTTAAGATATGAACAAAAATTTAGCCTCAGTAAGTCACCTCCAGCAATTATTCCATAATGAGGCAATTTACATCACTTGTTATTTATTCCTGGATATGGAGTAGGTCCCTGATTTGCTATATTTTAAGAGATTTTTGAAAGAAAAAAAGCAAACAAAACCAACAGCCAATTCTTTTATCTCAGAAGTTCAGTTTATGATTTACTTCACATACTTTGTGCAAGTTAGGTGCACATGAAACCAGTGATTCTACATCGCATTTACAACAGGACTACAGGCACTACTATGTAAGCTAATTCACCTTACCTGAATCAGATAGTGCTGAAATATCCAGATAAACAAGAAGTATAAATTTTTGGTTGTGGAGGGGTACCATCTCCAAATTCTTTTGATTTGATATAACTGGAATGATTGAAATAACTATCACTTTTTCTAGCTATCAAAGAAATAATCAACTGACTCTAGTTAAGAAAAAAAAAGTCCTTATTTAGTTGCTGCAGTGTAACATACTACAGAATTAAAGTGGTATAATATGCATTCAGTGCCATATTCTTTTATTCAGTAATATTTGCTCATTTCTTACCACCAGCCTGTGTACTTTGTGTTGATACACTGAAGTCAGTATGGATGAATGACTGCATGTACCAGAGAAAACAGATCTCATTTTGAAAGATTCAGACTTCTGTTGTTTGTAAATTCCTTTTGTTCTGCTTGGATACAGGTGAACTTTAAAATGTGAAATCAATTTTAGAACAACAACATATAAAAATGCTGAAGTGAAGAAACATTCCCCATTCCCCAACTCCTATATGATAGCTTTAAAAAGATGGTAACAAGATGCTAGAATAAGCAGCATAAATTAAACTGTGGTAAGGAAGAATATCTGTTCTTGCTGTTTAAAACTTACAACTCTGGGTTACTACAGTGTTGTCAATGTTTACCTTTGTGAACATATCTTATTTCTAAGAACTTTTATTAAAAGTGAGGTGACGATCAAATTCTCAGCGGGACATATATCAATGTAGCAGCTCCACTGACTCCAGTTGAAGTCACCACTTTATGTCACCTTAACCACACTGAAATTCTGAAAGATATCAGTTCTTTAAGACTGAAGTTATGAAATAATAGTTATCAGATATTTTATGAATATCCTACTTTGCAGTGTTAAGTTATCATTATTCTTTTTCAATAGTGACTGAGTATACAAAAGAAAAGTGGACAAAATGCTGCAATCTGTATCTTGATGGTATCTCTTCATAACTCTGAGATCTTATATTTCATTCTGTAAGAATAATTCTGCATTTAACACATGCTTTAAAAATTGTATCTCTTTATATCATTTTATACATACATATATACATAATTTCTCAGATACAATAGTACATAGGGGAACAGTTAGCTATAGCTCTTTTCCCAGAGGACCAATATTTTTCTTTGTGTGTATATGTGGCTATTACTTCATTAATTTCTGTCAATTATTTTGAAGTAACTGGAGGAATATAGCCCACCTACTTCCCAGATGACTAGATTTCTACATCCCTGGAGAAATCCAAAGTCAATGCCTTACCTGACTGGCTTTTTAAATTTATTATTGTTATTATTAAAGTGCCTTTTCTATTTGAAGTGACCTCTAAGACTGGTAGTATATTTCTATGAATGTGTGATCGTGGTTGTGTTTTGTTTGTTTGATTGCTTCTTTTGCTGTTGTTAATTTTCTCTTATGGCTACACATTTATATTGCAGCTTCTATTATAATTATAATAAGTTACAGTAGAACCATGTATGGTACAGTATGTCCAGCTATGAAGTTCCAACAATATAATTCCCATTTATAAATACAATGAAACTAAATCTGTAGATACTGAATATCTAAGTCCCTCACTCTGAGTAAATTCAAGCTTACTTCACTGAACCAGAGCAGTACTACAATATGGTACTGTGGTGGTTTTACTCAGGTTGGCAGCTGAGCTCCACCACAACGACTCTCTCACTCCCCCTACTCAAAGGGAAAGAGGGAGTGAGCAAAGGGCTCAGGGGTTGACACAAGGATGGAGAGATCACTCAGCAATTATTGTGATGGGCAAAACAGATAGGAAGATAATAAAATTTATTGCATATTACTAACAAATTAGAGAAGTGAGAAACAAAGGAAAGAAACCAAAAACACCTTCACTCTGTCCACCCTCTACTACCTGGAAGCAGAATAGGAGAACGAAGAATGGGGTCTGTGGCCACTCCCTAACATTTCCTCTCCTTTATAGTCACTCTCTGCCTCTGCTCCATGTGGGGTTCTTCCCGTGGTATGCCATTCTTCCCAGACTGATCCTGTCAGGACTTCCCACAGGCAGCAACTCTTCAAGAACTGCACCAACATGGGTCTGTATCATGGGGTCCATCCATCAGGAGCAAAATGCTCCAGCATGAGTCCTCCATGGGTGACAGCTCCTCCCAGACCCCCTGCTCCTGCGTGGGCTCCTCTCCATAGGCTGTAGCTCCAGCCTGGGACCTGCTCCTGTGGGGGCTGCAGCCTCCTCCAGGCCACATCCACCTGCTCCACCGGGGGCTCCTCCATGGGCTGCAGTGTGGAGATCTGCTCCATGTGGGACCCATGGGCTGCAGGGGGACAACCTGTTTCACCATGGTCCTTACCACAGGCCACAGGGGAACTTGTGCTCTGGTGCCTGGAGCACCTCTCCCCCTCCTTCAGTAACACAGACATAACCTTGGTGTCTGCAGAGCTGTTTCTCAATTCTCTCTCTCCCAGATGCTGCTGCCCCAGCAGTTTTTTTTTGTTGTTGTTGTTTGTTTGTTTGTTTGTTTTTCTGTCTTAAATATGGTCTCAAAGAGGTGCAAATAATATCACTTATTGTTTCTGCTCTGGTCAGCAGTGGGGGGGCAGCTTCTGGACTCTTGTCACAAAGGCCACCCCTGCAGCCCCCCACTACCAAAACCTTGCCATGTAAATCCATTACAGGTACATACAATAAGTTCATTCAACAAATATAGAATATGTCTTGATTTTGAAGGTCAGAAAATTCATGTAATTGTGTAAAAGTGTCTCAACATCATCATTTAAACTGAGAAGGGGGACTGGGTGATTCGTAGTATCATATACAACAAAGACTTTGAATACCACATTCAGTGAATAAACAAAATACCTACTGAATATAACCAAATGCTGTATTTGGGTTATTTGGCATGCATTCAATTCCATAATTTACTATATATATATGAGTTTTAGAACTTGGTGCAGATATAATTTTGTGTATTTCCTTATATATCGGAATGGGAGTGACCTGGAGTAATGACGCAACCTCGATGCAAGTATAATCGTTCTCCTTTATTGAATGTTCTAACAAGGTATATATATGCTACTCCCTACAGCATGCACCGACAACAACTTGTGATTGGTCTAGCTTCTCTATGCACATGTCTCTAGCACTAATATAATTGGTACAACGATGTCGTCTCTCCTCCTGGAAAAAAAAAAAAAAAAAAAAAAAAAAAAAAAAGCACACCATAGCTGCCAAAAGTAGTGTATATAGTTCACTATAGCTGCCAAATTATGTTTAGATTTGTATGTGCAGTCAAAAAACTTGCCCTTAAAATATTGACTGGCATAAATACATACTCAGAAGTTTAGACACCAAAAATGCATAATGTCTGAGTTTTTATTATGATCCAAATCAGGATACATAACCATTGTACATCCTACACAGAAGTAGCCAACAATGTAATGTAAGTTGGCACAGCTGTAATTTCCATTTAGCACTTTACACATTTTAGACTTTTCAGCATATTCAGTATTGTTCATATCTGAAACAAAAAAAAAGGTGAAGTACAAGATGTAAAACAGAGAAGTATACATGTCTTTCTGGCACTGCAAGTTACATTACATAAATACCCAGAAAGTGGTAAAAGCTATGACAATATATCAACATAATGCTGACAGCTGAGTCTAGCCTTTATATGTAATTTAATTTTAATCTACATATATGTATCTACATGTATATGTTTGTATAAATAGGTATATAAAGTATATGTGTATATACATATATGACATCATCAGAAGACCATTAAGATTCAATCCAATAATTAAATCAAGGAGTATTTCTTCAATAAATAGTACATTTAACTCAGTAACTTGATGAACTGTTCATGTTGTTCATGTTGTACCTTTTTTTTTCAGTAAAGTTCAATATACAGATGCATAGCTACAGGACCTAAGCAGGGGGTTAATAAAACTTTTGAGAAACCCCAGATATTTGATCACTTTTGTTCTGTTTAAATAGGTGAATTTGTATGTTCAGCTATGTTTTCTGAAAGGTCTATTTTTATTTTTATGTACAAAACTGAAAATCCGTGGTAAGAAACCACTGTAAACCTCTTCAGTCAGAGCCACTGTAGGTAACAATTTAATTTATTTCCTCACATTAAACAAGTATATCACTGAATAAATTGCATCAGCTTGTAGAGTCACCTGATAACATAAACAAATGAGACTCTTGGAATTTGTGCAACAAGACAATTAATTCTTCAATACAAGATATGTAGAAAAGCAGTAGAAAAGATTAAAATGGTGAAAGGAGGAAACCAACGATTTTTGAAATCTGTATGGAACTGCTTAAAATATAAAAATTAAAAAAAAATATATCTCTGTGCAAGCATGACATAAACAGAGTTTTGAGGTGTAGAAAGAAAAGAAATGTAGGACAGAAAGATATCTGCAGTATACAGAAAGTGAAATATATCATTGCTCTAATAACAGTAAACACATTTACTCAAAATAATTCTAATTTAAATTTGAAATTAGTAAAGCTTCTCCTAAAGATATTCCTATTTTTCGCCTCCCAGAATAGAAAAATTGTTCCTAAACTGTTCATGTTTGTCAAAAGATCAGTTCCAAAATGCCACTGAGGTCAATTTCTCATGGCCCATCTGCTTCATAAACACCGACTGAATAAATTAAACTGCCTAAGGGGCAACATTAACTTCTGCAACTGACTTTTCAGGGAATGTTCTTTTTATTTTCTGTTTTCTTTTTTTTTTTCTGTTTGTTTGCCTTGAAATGCCAGTCCTTTACCATCTGTGTACATCATCTTTTTTACTTCTGACTGTGCTCTTTGTGCTGATGTGCTGACATAGCAAACATTCAAGCAATGTTGGTAGGTTAAAATCATCCTGAGGACTCCATGCAGGAAAAAATCATATTTTAGTAAATGTAGTTTGTAATAATAAAAAACTAGGTATAACTGAAACATAGGTAACATATATATACATTTATATACATGTATTTGTTTATACATTTATATATGCAACATGAATTTCTGTACACATAGCAGATGCATATATGTACAATTACTCTCATTTAGATTTCCCTGCCTCACAGCTGAGTACTTGATATTGCAACATACTTTAATCTGTGGAAAATATAGGTTTCTTTTTTTCTGCTGACTTTTGCAACCAGTGTTTGATTTAATTCTCAGAAGTTGCCTGCAACCTTACCTAATCTACACCCAATTGATTACAGATAGACATTTTGAAACATAATCAAATTTATTGCTAATTTTAAAATCTTACTTTATGTTGAAATCAAAAGCTTGGAAAGATATAAGAACATGTATATAAACAATTATTTCTTTTAAGTGGGAAAAAAATATATATTCAAAGTTTTTTGACACAATTATTACCTTAGTATCTAAAGCCAAGCAGATGCAATTTCCTGGTTGCTAGTGGCTTCTTTCTCTGCTCTTCCTCCATGAAATATTCAAGATGTAAAACTGTAACAGCTCTCTTTCATATGCATATCTAGAAGCAGCTCATATCTGTGGATCTCCTGGGTTTGCTTTATCACAACAATTTTCTATGTTTTGTTGTTGTTGTTGTTGTTTTGATTTGATTTTACTTCCCAGTCTATAACAGAAACATCTAATGAATTAGAGGTAGGCAGATGTAGTCAAAATCTCACTTGTCTGTACAGTCTTTCTGGATAGGTGTCATCTTGTGACATCAATTCACTACAGGATGTCAAGAAGTGTTGCTAATATGGCAGAGATGAGATTTCAACCAGGTGTGGAGAACAGGAAATAGATTGCCAGATTTAGTCATGATTAATATGTTGGTTCTGGCCAAAACTTTATCCTAGAAACATCTGATTTAAAGAATCTGCTAGTTCTCTTCCCAGCTAGAACTTGCAGCATAACCACTAATGCCTTTAAGTACTTTACTGGCTTGGTGATTATTTGATTCTCAGAAGCTTGAAAGAATTTAAAAAGGAAGGAATTATTAAATTCAGTAAATTTTAATGGTTCACAGTGGTTTTATTCCAAGCATAGATTTACTTCTGGAATGTAAACAGCCTATACTGGTCTCAAAACAAAACAAAACAAAACAAAACAAAACAAAACAGTGATTTAACACAGAGGATCAGTTATATCATACATATTTAATTCATAGCCAGAAAAACCTGCTCCTGACAACTTTCATGATCATGATTTCCTCCCTTCATCTATCATTACCCTTAATACCAGAGACTCACAGATCTATCATGACACTTTCCATTTTGCTCTCAAATATAAAGTAAAAATTATTTATTTTTACACAATGCATCCGAGTTTTAATGGGGGAAAGAAAATGAAAACAAAATCTGAGACAACTTTATTAAAACAAACAAACAAAAAAACAAACAACCCCAAGAGTAAATTACTTTGTTGTAAGAGTTAATATAGGTGTTAAGCTGGGTTATCATAACTTTTTCTCTTAATGGTAAATACCCACTGTTTGGTCTGTGCTTGATTGGATATTGGACAGATACTTCTGAAACGGTGGATGACAGTTATTGCACATTTTATTTTTTGTTTCTGTCACAAGAATTCTGCCTCTGAACATACCTCAAGATAAACCAAACTCATGAAATAAGAAAATCTGTTAAATAGGCACCTGCACTCCTACATACAAGACTTCAGCCAAATTAGATGCTATTCCCAGCCATTAATTAAACAGTAGTATTCCAATATCTGGGACAAAAATTCCGTGCCAGAGCATCTGTTCACTTGTCTTGAAATGCATAATTTGTAATTTCTAATATAGATTTCAGTACAATAGTAAGAGTTTGAAAAATTGATTGTACCCAGAAAACACAATTGTACATAAAGGAAACAGGCCATATTGGACTAGCTTGTCCATGCTGGAATAGTTATTAAATGATTTGATAATATTCCATGGTGCAAGAATTTGATTGATGCCTGGTATAAAGCCAAAAAGAATTATATGGGATGGGAGGTGGGTCTTGAGTGGGAGGAAGGAAAGGAATTGTAAAATCTAAATGTTATTTTAATAGCTGCTTTTCAACCAGAAATCTTCTATCTTTGAAACTCTGACAAAGAAGTCAGTGTCTATCTCAAAATGAAATTGAAATAAGTTTTCCAAGTTCATTCTCGGCTCAGGGTATAAAGCGGAGGAGCATAAAAGGCCAGCAGAATGTTTTGTTATACTGGCTCCTATTCTTGAGTAACAAAAATAGTATAGTTGAATGCCATAGTAACTTCATTTCTTCTGTTTATTCAGCATACATGCAGTAAACTCTCAGTTAAACTCTGAACTACCTTTTCAAGCTACCCATCCTGTGTGCTCTTCCATCGGAGCATGAAAAATTCAGAGTTTATTTCAACTGAATTCTCAGAACATGTATCGCTTCCTTTTTCTTCTCTATGAAATGTCCTGCTGTTCAGTTCATCTTTGGGGTTGGTCTCCTACTCAGAAGAAGTTGCATTGTTCCATATAAAATTTGTTCTTAAACATGAGTTGATTTTAGTTTTTATCATAGAATCATCAAATCATCATAGAATCATAGAAACATAGAATGGCCTGGGTTGAAAAGGACCTTAAAGATCATCTAGTTTCAACCCCCCCCTGTTCTGGGCAGGGTTGCCAACCACAAGAGCAGGCTGGCCAGAGCTGCATCCAGCCTGGCCTTGAATGCCTCCAGGGATGGGGCATCCACAACCTCTCTGGGCAACCTGTTCCAATGCCTCACCACTATCTGAGTGAAAAACCTTCTCTTAATTTCTAACCTCAATCTCCCCTGTCTTAGTTTAAAACCATTCCCCTTCCCCTTTGTCCTATCACTATGAACATATGTAAACAGGCATTCCCCCACCTGTTTATATGCTCCCTTCAAGTACTGTAAGGCCGCAATGAGGTCTCCCTGGAGCCTTCTCTTCTCCAAAGTAAACAAACCCAGTTTCCTCTACTTTTCTTCATAGGAGAGGTGCTCCAGCCCTCTGATCATGTTAATGGCCCTCCTCTGGACCTGTTCCAAGAGCTCCACATCCTTCTTGTGCTGGAGGCCTCACAAGAGCAGAGTAGAGAAGGGACAGTCACCTCCCTCTCCCTGCTGGCCACCCCTTTCTTAATGCAGCCCAGGACATAGCTGGCCTTCTGGGCTGCAAGTGCACACTACTGGCTCATGTCCAGCATCTCGTCCATCAGAACTCCCAAGTCCTTCTCCGCAGGGCTGCTCTCAAGTTCTTCTCCTACGAGTCTACATAAATACTCTGGATTGCCCCAGCCCAATTCCAACAGCTTGCAGTTAGCCTTGTTGAACCTCATTAGTTTCTCATGGGCCCACTTCTCCAACCTGTCCAGGTCCTTTTGGATGGCATCCCTTCCCTCTGTTAGCAGAATTCCATATTTTATATGAAATATTTTATTTGTATTTAAGTATGTGAGGCAGTACAGAATCTCCACAAGACAATTTATTTTTTTCAAGATGAAGTTCTTTTGCCCATTCATTGTTAGTTAAATTAACTGTTTGGTTTTCTAACTGAATGAGTCTTTGCATTTACTAAGAACTCATAGCTGATAAGCCTTTTTGGCTTCCAGTGAACTCAGTACTTTGATCCTGAAATCCTGTCTAAACCAGTGTGGAGCACATCACATGTAAGTTAATGAAATTCTGCATTGGCTTCAATGGATTTTGTATCAGTGCACAGAGAGAAGTCAATATAACTATAACACCTACTATCCTATGAATAATTTAGAAACATATATATTATCTTATATGCATTCTGGATGAAAACTATCAAAGTACCAGCTTCTTATTATATGGAAAGGGGAGTGTCAAAGTGGAATTTCAGACAGGTATCACAATAGAAAGAGAAATGAAAACAGAAAAGGAAAGAAGAAATTAAAATTAATGAGGTAACACTTTTCATTTGTTCCAATGCATTTTTAAGCCTTATTTCAGAAAGAAATATAAGCTAAAAAGCCTTCCAAGCCCATGCAACAATGGGACATGGAAGCTTAGTCTTGACTTTGGAAAGTCTAGCCTAAAGACTAGCATGCACACACACACACGCACACCACTTACTACTTGTTTAAGCAAAAATTTTCTGTGTAAGATTTTTTTTTTCTCCTTAGTGCAGTTCTAGTTCATCATTTCCAGTCATAATGAGCTATTTTACTTTGTATCTTGTTGTTGAATCATTTTTATGAGTGTCTTTGCTCTTCCATATGGATAGGTACTTTATGATTTTCATTCTTCATTGGCTTAAAGGTCATTATCTCATCAGTTCTAGTTATTTCCCCCATAGCTCTTTTTTGTTGTCATGCAACTTTCCAGGCTTTCACTGACCTTTGAAAAACTTATAAAAGTTACGGTAATTTTTATCTGAATTCATAGGCTTTGAAGCATAACAGTCTTCCATCATACACTCGTAACTTAGCCTTTAGGAACTGTGAATCAAACATACTTATGTTTAAAACAAGTTTAATGCAGAAATGCATTTATTAAAGAAATGTGAACTAATTTAAACCTAGTTTGAGGCATTAACCTTCCCATTCATTCAGCCACTTTGACTGGATAAGTGCTGACTTCATTTTCTGTTGCCTGTCAGTAGAAAAGTATCCCAGCAATATGCAATAACTTTAAGAAAAGAATTCCTGTAATGTGCTGCTGGGCAGAAACAATAGAGATTGCTGTCTCTGAATTCAAATTACTGAGCAGTTTCTGTGTTGTGCTGCCCATTAATGTAAATGAGAACATTTTGTAATGCCAAGTATGTAACAATATCAGATTAATTATTCTCAATGTGTGATGGTTTATGTATTTTTTTTTCTTAATATTGCTGTATTTTTTAATTTATAATCAGAGATGCTATGCATGTTAGGATGCTTTCATTGATATTCCATTATGTTGGCAGGTCAGCATTTAGCTGCTGTAGGAGCAAAGGTGTAATACAGAGTGATATGTAACTGTAGTTTGTTTATGTATCAGAAGGCAAAATCAAATTATGTATCATAGGCAAAATCAATTTATGTATCAAAGCCAAAAACTAAGTTAACAGCTTAAGAATACCTGAGACATTATGAAAAAATAAATAATTATTATTAAAAAAAAAAATCTTCATTCACCTCCTAAATCAGGGTTCACAGGACTTTGATGCATCACAAAGCAGATTCTACCTTTGCTTACTTGCTGAAAATGTGAAGGAAATACATTGGCTTAAAAGGGGGAGCTTAACGGAAACTTTGTCAGGGAAGGCATAACGATTTAAGGTTCTCTTTCATCTCCTCTCTCTCTCTAATGTTGAATGCTCATTTTGGAAATCCAGCTGATCTACAGAAGATTATTTCAAATAACAACAAAAATGCTATATGCCACTTTCTGCTGTGCTGACAAAAATAAATTCCAGCCAGAAAGGCAAAATGAAGGAAAGGCCAGCCACATGATCAAGGGGTTAGTGCAGTTAAATTAATTTTACTCACTTCTATTGCAGTGCAATATAGCACAAGTCCACTTTTAACATCCAACAAACAGGGTAAATGTCCCCTGCCAGCACAACTCTGGGGAAAGAAAAAAAAATAATACTATAGAAATATTGTCTATTTCTATGGGTATGTGGGACTACAGAGAAAAAAGTGGTAGGGAAAAAAGGCATTTTGTATTGAATATTTTCTTTGGTCTAGAAGGTTTTCTGAAATTTCCAGCTTGGCAAATATTAGACGATTCCCATTAATATAATCCTCTTTTATTCTCACCTCTTCAAGTAGAGCTTTTGAGCAGCTATCACAAGGGGACAAGAAATTGGCAAATACAAGATGAATCAGGTCTAAGTCATGCTTTTGTAATGGTGCTCACAGTCTTTTTGACCTTCATATATTGGCAGTTAGTCTATTTTCACCACCTCTCAGCAAGAGCTTTTGTTGTCAAAAAAATTGTCAGTGATATGTTAGTCATAATAGGTTTTGGAGAAGTAGGAAAACTTATTCCAGTAGATTACCACAGGGAAAGAAAGGATACTTCTAACTCATTTTTTAAGTAATATTATGCCAAAGAATTGGCTCTTGAGTATCATTATGGCTTATAAAATCACAGCTAAGTAGTAAGTCATTAGGCTAAACAGAAATTAAAATCTTCATAAAGACATCGTATGTAAACAGATTATTAAATTTCCTTTTGCTATTAACATTGTAATAATGCTAAACCTGTCAATTTAGATATTCAGAATTGAGAAAAATATGGGTTTTAGTCATTGGTATGTTAAAATATATTTTGTCCTCTCATTTTCTAATTTGTCAAAAGTTTTGGTAACTTTTCAGTAAAATATGGAGAATTAATTTATTTTCTAGTATTAGCACTACTAGCCACATGAAAGAATAATAATAAAAAAATAAAGAACAGACAAACAAAAAAAAACTGAACAAAAAACAACAAAGTAACACTGATATTTTTCCACCAATTTTACTAACAGTATTTCTGATTTGAACTTTTTCAAGTGAAATGGGGTTCTTTTTTATACACTGGGAAGAGGGAGATAAAGAAGGGAAGCATTGATAGAGGCACTGATCTCTTCTCTTTAGTGACCAGCAATAGGACCTGAGAGAACATCATGAAGTTGCTGGAGACGTTCTGGCTGGATGTTAGGAAAGGTTTCTTCACCAAGAGGATGTTCAAAAAGTGTTGGTCAATGCTTTCAGACACATGATCTTATTTTGGGGTGGTTCTGTGTGGAGGCAGAAGTTGGACTTCATGATCCTTGTGGGTCCCTTCCAACTCAGGAAGGGACCATGATTCTATTATTATATAAATGTAAAATGTAAAAAAGATTATTATTTCTACTTTGTAATGAATCATCAAGGGATGAGGAGAAGTACAGTCTATCCTTTTGTGTTTTGCCACGGACATGTATGAGAGTGAGAGTACAAGAAAAGTTGCAGCTTTAATCGTTTAATGCTGAGTATCAGGCCAAGAAAAAGACTGAATGTAAAAGTACTGTCAGACTCTTTCAACAGTACTTTCAAAAGTACTGTCAGACTTTCAAATAATTCTCTACGCCTTTTTCATCACATATCTGTACGTGTACTGGGAAGGAGTTAAATTTCTTCATAGCAAACATGGTGCTGTGCTTTGGATTTATTGGTTTGTTGTGGATTTGTTTCTCCCTCTGCTCTGCAGTAGTAGGCTGGGGTGGGCAAGAGACTGGGAGGTGACACAGTTGGGACAATTGACCCCAGTGGACCAAAGGGGTACTCTATGCCATACAATGTTTTGCTCAACAATAACACTGGGAGAGAGTTTTTCCGAAGCAGACATAGCTTAGAGATTGCTTGGTCATTCTTAATCATTGATCTGTTGAAAGGAGATGGTGTGTAATTGCATTTGCAACTTTTTTTTTCTTCTTTTTTCTTTTCTGTATCTGAAGGAATAGTAATCCAAGCCATTATTTTACTCACATCTGACTACAGAAAAGACATATTTACAAATGACAAAGTTCCCATAAGTTCAGTCAGATGATGGTAGACAAGTCATATGGGAAACAAACCTCATAGCTACTGAAAGCAAAGTGTTTCTTACTTTGAGAGAAGAAAGTTGCAGTGAAAAGAAGAAGGTGAGAAAAGGAGATTTCCTAAACAATAGATTTATCACCATATTGGAGAAACTCATCGGAACTGATGTAAAAGACACAGGGTCTGCAGAAAACATCACACTGGAGTGCCAGATCCTTCTAAAATGCTTCTAAGATGGTTTAGTACACGTATTTTTTGGCACTTTAATCACTTCTTAAATGTTGTTCATTCCATATGAAGTTCAAGACTTCCAAAAAATTAAACACTTCCATCCCACAAAAGGTTAAGAGAAGGGACATTAGAATATGCCGGGCTGAGAAGACAGTTGGCTTTTATAAAATAAAGATTTACTCTGAATTCAGCATTGGAGTTCTGGTGAAATACCACATTACAAAGCAAAATTAGCTGAAGGATTAACTTTGTGGCATTATCATTGTGAAGTGACAGAAAGGGAAAGATCAAGGTAAGAAATACTCTCTGCTTGGATTTCCATTAACAGGATGAAGAGAATCACATTTCTTCAGAATTCGACATCTTTTCACATGCAACAAGGAGAGACAAAACTGTAAAAGGGAACTCAAAAAGCACTTCATTCTTGAAGTTATACTCCACATTTACATCCTTCAGTGAGACAATGCCCTGCCTCTTCCATTAGAGCTTACAGAACAGCTATAAGTGAATGCACATCTTGAAAGTGTATATATGGTCACAACTAATATTTCCTCAGTCTCAGAAAGCTTTTGCTGCATTACTAATTGCATGATATTTTATTATGTATTAATGAACATTAAAACACTTGACATACTTTAGGAAAGTTATATTTTCAAGAAAAAAATATAAAGATAAATTCTTAATTTAAGTATTATTTACACTGTTAAGTAGAGAGATTTGTAGTCATGTATATTGCTACAGAACCAGGAAAATTATGTTTTCATTGTAATTTACATAAATACAGAGCCACTGCCTCAAGAAAACCTTAAAAACAACACATAAAGTATTCATATTTTTACTTAAAACAACATTAAAAATGAATGCATCCTCATTGGCTCATTAATATTTTCATTTTATTCATACTGTATTCTCTCTCTTATTTTTAGCTTACATTTTATTATTTAATAATTTCATACCAAACCTGAATTTTCCATTTTAACAATCTAAAATTTAATACAGTTGATGAGTAGATGGAATTTTTTTTTAAACAGTGTGCCTCTCCCATGATTTCCAGGCAGAGGTATACATTAAAATATATCATTTTTAACATACTGAAATTGGATGTGTAAATTGGATTAATTCTACATATCCTTCAACAAAGTAAAGCTTATTTTACTGTTTGCCAGACAGAAGTAGGCATAGCATGGATATACAGCTAGTTTAAATCAGGTAGTGTATGGTGTGGCTCATTCCCTGGAGATGTGACATTTTATGCTGGTTAGGTAAAACAATCTAAAAGCAATGCCTCTGTGTAGGCAACTCTGGCATGTAGCTGACCTGGAATGTAAAAAGTAAGTAACCAGGAAAGCTATGAGATTTGGGCCTGACTTCATGCTTTCTTTAAAAAGTGAAAACATACCATATTCTGCATCAGAATAGCATAAAAAAGATCTTTCTTAGGAAAATCCAGTGGAGATTTCCTTCATTTTCTTCCTCAGAATTTAATGTCAGAAGCCTACTGTCATGGTCTTGCAGATTAAATTTTTACACAGGTCTGATATATCAGCAGTTTAAGATTTATTATTTCCTTTATAGTAAATCACATATTATTATTATTATTATTATTTGGCAGTACTTAACCATCATTTAATCATTAGCTGATTTAATGATTCAGTACTGTTTGCTACAATCAAGACAGTGACTTAGTTAAAGATTCGTAAATGGCAAGGTTCATACACAAGATGCATGGTAAGGTATTAGCAATTTCTGTGGAGTGGAGTGTTAGAGATTTATGTACAAAAGCGGTATTGGGGATTTCTGAACTCAGTTGTGTGTTCAAGAACTTTTCCTTTTTTGGGGAATTACCTTCCAATGCATCAACATATACAACAGACAATCATTGAGTCTCAAGAAATCTTGCCCTGAGAGGCATCCCACCTCAGTGGGATATCCCAGGTCATATCTCACTGTGGTCACAAAGAGCTCTTCATTAAATATTTCTCAATGAAGCAATATTTATAGCATGACAAAATGATTAGCTTTAGTCCGTATTTTTCCATCCTGGCCACAGTTTAGGTTGGGTAATTGTGATGTTAACTACCAACTGTACAATTCCAGTACTTTGCAGGTTGTACAGTTCTGGTACCTTTTGGGTAGAACTACAGTTTGGGTAGCAGAAGTTCCAGCTAGAGTTAGGGAGTGCCTAATCATCCCAACTCACTGCACTTGTAACAATAACAAGAATATAATGTTAGTTTATCCTAAGATTGCAGATAGGCTTGGTGAGGGAGGGGCTGCACTACCACACATGGCTCCTGTAAGCTAAACATGCAGGCAAAGTTATACTCAGTTCATTTGTAGAATAATAAATTATGCCTGGCTTTAAGTAAATTTAATTTCATTTCCATTTAAAATGTTTAATTTAACAAGTTTATAGGAATATATATATATATAATATACATATTATATATATATTATATAATATATATACATATATATATATATACATATAATATACATATTATATATATATATATGGTCACTATTTAGTGAAAATTATAACAAATATCTCTTTTCTTTTAATGACATTCAAGCTTGTGGTGTGCTTTAAAATGGACAATTACTTCATTCCATGCAGATGATAAGATATGCAGAATCTTGTTCATATAATTGAATGAACATGTCCTAAATGGTGCTTAAAGCTTTCATCTTCTATCAAATATCCACGGAATTTATTTATTTATTTTTCTAAATGCAAATGAATCTGTATAGGTATTCTCTGCTTTTTCTGATTTTAGGATATATTTGGACATCATTCAGGAGGTTTCAGCACTTTGCAAATTCAGGATCATACAGATTTACACAAACTATATTTTATGTTTTAAATCTACAGCCATCTCAGGTATTTTAGACCAAGATACACTCTCCAAATAGAGTTTCAACTAGTTTTAGCTTTTTAATATATGGGATATAGAAAGCTATACAAAGAAATCCTGGCATAAGCTATAGCATATAACTTGAAGAATTTGGTAATATTTAATGCATATCTAGTGATCCTTTATCTAGTCCAGACTCAGAAACACTAAAATGTTTTAACCACTATATAATTAGTCACAGCCACAGAGAAGTTTGTTTGGACCAGAGAGATGAATTTTCTGGGCATAGGATGCTCCCTGGAGGGTGTGTAGAATACCTTACTCTCTGGCACTGATAGAGTCTCAGAACTACTTCTTTTGTCTATTACTCATTACCCTTTATTCATAAGATGTACAAGGACATGTTCTTGTAACTGTATATCAGTGTTCTTTGTGTGTTAATTCATATTTAGTACTTCAAAGTACTTCAAAGGAATACTAGTATTAAAGTACTTCTATTAGTTGATATCTTTTAAAATGCATTGCTATTTGTGTTTTGCTCTCCAGCATTAATAACATTTTCACTACACAGTAGTTCCTTCAATCAGTAAAAGCACGCCTCCCTTCACCAGTGTTGTGGTTTAACCTGGCCAGCAGCTAAGCACCACACAGCCATTCGCTCACCTGCCCCCCTCCCTCTCTCATATAGGGGAGAGAAATGGGAAAGTGAAAACTGTGAGCTGAGATAAAGACAGTTTATTAAAACAGGAAAATAATAACAATAATAATAATAGTACTACTAATAATAATGTGTACAAAACAAGTGATGCACAATGCAATTGCTCACCATCCGCTGACCGATGCCCAGCCTATCCTCAAGCAGCAGGCCCCCCACCCCAGCTAGCCACCCCTATATATTGTTTAGCATGATGTCAGATGGTATGGAATACCCCTTTGGCCAGTTTGGGTCAAGTGTCCTGGGTCTGTCCCCTCCCAGCTCTTGCTGCATCCCCAGCCTGCCCGCTGGCAGGACAGAGCAAGGAACTGAAAAGTCCTTGGCTTGGTGTAAGCACTGCTCTGCAACAAGTAAAACATCAGCATGTTATCAGAACTCTTCTCATCCTAATCCAAAACATAGCACCCTACCAGCTACTAGGAGGAAAATTAACTCTGTCTTATCTGAAACCAGGACAGCTAACTATATGATAGCTCTTAATGGTTGCTATGTCATGCCAGCATTTCTTCCCTCTTTAGTTTCCCTTTTTGCCTGCAGCAATTAATCTCACTGATTAATTTACAGCTTTTTCCATATTTCATATGTTATTGGTATTTTTGATAGCTGTCTTCAGAGCTTACTTTTTTTTTTTTTTTTTTTTTCCTGCATGTGTCTCTCTCCTAGATATTAGTGTGTCCCCTTGCTCTATCCTTTGGAGCAGCTTTAAGCTAACTAGATTCCAGATTCACAGATTTAGAGAACATTTGAAATAAAGTGTTTTGTTTTCTTTAATTTCTCTTAGAAAATAGTTAAAACATATAAAAATATATAAGAATTTTGTTTCTTTTATCCTAACATTCTGTCTGTTTTCGATAGTTTATAGTTACAAACATTATACCGGGCTTTTTGTATAAATTTCATTCAAATTCTGTACTGTTGATTATTTTAACCCATTGTCATTCACATAAATCCACACCATAGCAATGCATAGAAATTCTGAAATTGGTGCTTTGTGAAATAGACTACGGTGTTTTCCTAGGAAATATAATAACATTTTATACCAAGACCTGACTTTCAATGGAAATTGGAAATCATTGTTGTCGAAGATGTTTTACTGATTTTCTGCAACGATTTATCTCTGAATTTATATCAATATTTAGCCCTTATATTTTGGGAACTAGACTGCAATGTTCCGCCACTGTTAAATCTAGAGCTACTCAATTGCCATATGAGAAAACAAAACAAAACAAAAAAAAACACAAAAGGCATTTTTTGTATATACCTGTTCTTAAAGATACAGATGACCAGTACTTCAAATCCCATTAGTTTCTTGAAGTTATAATGTCATATATATATTTCTTTTCTGTGTGTTTATTATACGATGTATTCTATGTGTTTGAGGAAACTTCTCAGTGACCAAAAAGAACACTTTACCTTCTTAATATACTATACGTTCTGGAATAATTATAAAAATTTCTATGGAGTCAAAAAATGTAGTAAGTGGCTTGAAAATTGGTGGAAAGAAAAATAAGAAGTTATTAAATTACAAATTAAAGAGAGAGGGTTAAAAAAGCTCACTGTGTGTGTGTGCCATTCCTGTGTCAAGCATTGAGTTACAAGGAGCCATGCTTTTTCGTCTTTCCAGTTATCATATCATGATAATTATCATATATGATAACTTTCCAGTTTTCATATCATATCATGGTCTTTCCAGTTATCATATCGCAGTATGAAGCAGTATGACTCAGCATTTTATTCTGCTGTTCTACGGGTCCCTTGTGACAGTTCTTTGGGTGAGGACTAATGTGGGGACTGTACCAACTTCTTGAATGATGGTAATTGTGCCAGCTAGACCATTTAATTGAACTCTTGTATCTGATGACACCAGTAAAAGAGTAATGCATTGAAAGTATATTTTTGGTTGATATAAGTGCAATAGTCCAATAGAAAGAGAAGATAAAAGATGAATTTTAGCCAGGTCATGTTTTGTCTGTATTGCTACATGGTGAAATTATAAAAAGAGAGAAAAGTTCCTTCTCAGTACTGCAATGGGAGAATGTTAAGGCAATTTAAGCAATTGCATGTTCAGGCAATTTAAGCAATTACTCGGTCTTTGAATGCAGGACGAATCAAGCAATCAATGTGTTTGGAAAGAATACACCTCTCTGCAGTAAATCTAAATGAATGGCACATTTCAGATGCTTGAAATGAGATGAGCAAAACTTACCAAGCTGTGATTCTATAGGCTTTTTTGAAGACAATGCTAAACTATTTTTTGAACTAATTCATTTGTTGTAGCACAACAAAAAAGGTGTACAAAGGTAGCACAATCCAATGTAAAGAAGACTTTTCTAAAGTAATACAAGTAATACCTTTGTCTTCAAGGAACTTAAGGACCTCACTGGACTGGAACATTGGTTTGGTTCTTCCAGCAGCACTTCAAGTTGTGTCAAATACAACAGTGTTAACAAGATAGTATTTTTTTTTTCTGTACAGTTCACTCTTTTTTTTTTTTTTTAATCAGTAAGTAATATTTCATTTATCTTGAGCTCTTTAAAGGTTATGTATGTCTTCTAATGGGAGCAATTGTTCATCTAAAGTAAAATAATCATGCTTATGAAATCTTGACATCTTTATCTTAAAATCCTCCCTCTCAGATATAGGTCTCTGTTTGCATAACAGTGGTATCTGACACTTTCCCAGTAATTAAATGACCATTCATTATGTTTTATTATTTTTCCATATTTAACTGGTGTCTGTCAGAACTGATGTCACCATAAAGAAAACTAATTTGAAAAAGTCACAGCTTTTTTTTTAAAGCTATCTGAGGTTCCTGATTCAATTAGATTGTCTTTTGCTAGCTTATGTAACAGAGACATTACAGCTAGCAAAGATCCATTTGATAATGTACATGTATTTACTTATATTAACCCACAGTACACTTGGTGTAGTCCCTAAATAACCCCCCATGGTGTTCACACAAGATAATTATTAATATACATATATATATATTTTCAAATGAGAAAATGAAGATGCTCTGTCACTTACATATTTGATAAATTACACGTAGTTTTTGACTCATTAAAATCTAGTGTCAGTATGGCTTCTAGTGCCTAAAAGTAGTAGCTAACAAAGCTCAAATCTCAAAGCACATGAAGTGGAACTCATGTTATAGGGATCTGGCCTCAAAACCATTTATAAAACTGGTGCTTGTTGTCATATTTGGAACTTCATTACTATATTCACAGGCTTGTAAGTGAACATTTGCCTAGATAACACCTGTTAGGCAGAGATATGCTGATTTAATCCCATTTAAATAATAGGAAGTAAATGAGCAGGAACAAAGTGAGTAGCAAAAGTTCATATTAGAAACTTCTTAGAGAGAAGAAGAGTATAATTCTGTTCACTCTTATGCTTGTGCCCTGAAAAAGAAGTCATCTCTTATTTTTTTTGTATCTTTCAGTTATGTTCAAAAGATGACTCAGGTGAGAAGGAAGCTCAGGAGGTCTTCAGTCCAACCTCCTTCTCACAGCACGGCCAACTTTGAGGTCAGACCTGTTTGCTCAAGGCTGGGTCTTGAAAGCTCCAAGGACAGAGACCTCACAGCCCCTCTGGACAACACTGCTGTGATGTCCTTGGGGAAAAAAAGGTTTTCCTTTCTATCCTTTATATCCAGCCTGAACAACACTTGTCTCAGTGTATGCCCATTGTCCCTCTTCCTCCCACCATGCATAGCTGTGAAGAGCTTGGTTCCATCTCCTCAATAACCCCACTGCAGGCCCCAGGGGACTGCTGTTAGGTGCCTCTAAAGACTTCAGCTCTCACCTCCCAGCTTCAGAGTGAACCAGCCTTCAGCCTCTCCGCATAGGGCAAGTGTTCAAGTCCCACACTGTCCTGGGGTCCTCTGCTAATCTTGCTTTGGTTTAACCATATTGTTACTGCATTAGCAACCCAAAAGCAGATGCTTGCCATTTACCAAAACATCCAGGTCCTTTCCTGTGGAGCTTCTCCCCAACTAGTCTTTCCCCAGCCTTGGGGGGAAAGCAGGGGGCTGTTCCTTCCCTGCTACAGAATTTGACCCCAGGGAAGAACTCTGTTCTTCTTGAATGTTATGAGGTCCCTGTTTGCTCATTCCTCCATCTTGCTTAGCAGACCTGGAGTTCTCAATAGAAGACCTGTCATGGAATATATAAACATCACAGCAACTATCTTTGTTATAGTTCCATATCAGTCCAGTCACACTGAAGATGGATTTATATTTCCTGTGTGCATAATTTTCAGGTTTCATGCAAAGTGGGTAAAGGTCATTCTCTAATTTGGAGAACTGTCAAATTTCTCTCTGCTAGTGTTGTTGTCTCCTTTCCCTTGATTAAGATCCTCATTCTCAGTTGTATTAAGACTTTAATTTATTTTTTCTTTGTCCTTAGATTCCTTCTATGGGGTGACAGAATGGAAGCTGAAGGACATATGCCAGATCCCAGTATTAAGAAGTTGTTGACTTTTTGAAATAAAAAGCTTTCTTCTAGCTCTTTTGGGCCAACATATAAGGATTGCAAAGCTGCAATTAGGACATTACTTCAAATTTTAGCTCAATTACTGTTTGGTGACATTTCTTTCTCTCTTGTATATTTACAGAAACTATAAAGCCTTAGTTCAACAAAAATCTTTTGTTCCCTTCTACACACACCCCAGCTAAGGGAGGGTCATGCTTGTGATTTTTACTTCATGCTTTAAACTCAGAGGTTAAAATATGATGTTTAAATGGTGACAGAGAAGTCTCAATGAAGAAATTGGGGTCTTTGACCTCAATCTCTGCTGTTTTGGGCAGCGGGGGGTGGGGGATCATTCTGTGCTTGCTAGCTGAACCACAGTAACCTGCACCTGACAATTTAACATATTAGGTTTTGAGCATTTTCAGATCAGATCAAACTCATCAAAGTCTGTGTAAATAATGCATTGCAGTAAATTGTCTCTCATTTAAAACTAATACCAGAAAAAACTACTTAATTACAAAAATAATACACTGTTAGCAATGATATAATTTATATTTTAATAATTTAATCTCCCACCTCCTAGATAAGTCTCCCTGTATTTCCATATCAGATTTGGGTTTAGCTTGTGTGTGGTCATAGGAGACTGAGCAGGGCACTGAGTAATACCAGAGGAGTAGACATGCATAGGACAAGATGAAATGAGAAATTATTAATGAAAGTTGAGTGTAAAGTAACAAGATTATCTGGAAAACTATTTAAAATGCCATTAAAAGCATGGAAAGTTTGGGGCTTTCTTTACACTATTATTCAGCAAAAATTCTTTTCTGAAGTGTGGAAACATTGAAATAAATGTATAAATAAGGCAAGTTGTCTTAAAATATATGAAATAATGTATTTCTAGAAAGAGAGTTCCATAATACATGCCTGATTTTGCAACCTGACTAGATAAGTTTTCCATTAGGAAAAGAGGGAGGAGCTGTTATTAATAGACAGCTTTGCCTTTTAATACATTGAAATATATTGAAATACATACTATTGTGTCAGTGATATGTTTTATTTATTTATTTTTTAGAAAAATAAAATGTTAAAGATATTTATTTCAGAAAATAGCTTTAATGTTTTCTGAACTGTGAGTTTAAACAGAATTCCTTTACAAGCCTTTATGACATGCTTGTAAAATCAAGTTTGGATGAGGAGTTAGACAAACAGAAACTCCCACAGCAAATAAAGGACTTGTTGGAGTTTTGCTGTTCCTCAGTGAGAAGTAAAGGAAAATCTTTAAAAAAAGACATCAACCTGATTTATTGTTCTTATGTAATTTTTCTCAGTAAGGTCAGAATTATACATTTAGGGTGACACAATAAAAAGTTACTTTTGATCACTACTAAATTATCATTAAATGATCATTAAATACTAATGGGCCCTCTCCAGAAGGAAATGGGAGACTTGGTTACTTGGGATATTGAGAAGGCTGAGGTACTTGATGACTTTTATGCCTCAGTCTTCAACAGCAAGAGATCTAGCCACACAGCTGAGAAGACGAACTGGAACTGGGACTGGAAGAACGATGAACTGTACGAGTTCAGGTTTGAGCCCAGCTAAGGAAACTAAAGGTGAACAAGTCCATGGGACTTGATGAGGTACATCTGCAGGTCCTGAGGAAACTGATAGATGAAATTGCTAAATCACTATCTCTTGCAATCGAGAAATCATGTCAGTCCAGTGAAGTCCCAGCTGACTGGAAGAGGGGAAACATAATTCCATTTATAAAAAGAGGAGGCGGGGGGGAGGGGGGGGGGGAAGGAAGACCCAGAGAACTACAGGTCAGTATCACCTCTGTGGCTGGCAAGATCATGGAGCACATGGAAAATAAGGAGGTGACTGGTGACAGACAGCCTTCACTGAGGGCAGATCGTGCCTGACAAATCTGGTAGCCTTCTATCACTTAGAGCATTGATGGATAGGGGAAGAGCAACTGACAACATCTAGTTGGACTTGTGCAAGCATTTGATGCTGTTGCCCATGACATGCTTCTCTCTAAATTGGAGAAATATGGATTTGACAAATGGACCACTTGGTGAGCAAGGAATTGGCTGGATGGTCAGACTCAAAGAGTTGTGGTCTGTGAAAAGTGTTAATATGATTCGTGTCGTGTATGAAACAATGCTAGGGCAGCATGATGAAATGTAGCTTTCTATCTAAGAAAAACAGAGTGATTAGTGTACATAGTTCTTGTACTGTACAAAATAAGAGTCTAGCAATTTGTGTAAATAGAGGGCTTGAAGAACGAACACTGAGACTCGAGTCTGGGAGATAAGAGCACCAAGGAGTGTTTTTTTTTTTTTTTGGAAACTACTGACTTCTGCATGAGATGCTGCCCAAGCTTCTGATGTTTGGCAATAGGATCCACCAAATAAGGAGAAAGGGGGAGTTGAAGGACGACCGAAGGACAAAGCCTAGGAGGAAGACTACGAGCCTTCAGCACAAGAGAACCCCAGAAAGACCACCAGAGACTGATACGCATGTGTCCGGAGAGGGTTTGGATTCTGGGAACTAATTATAATAACCCTGCCTTTTCTAGGAATAGTGATGAATATGTATTAGTCTAGGAGCATAAAAATCAGCCTCCTGATGTAACAGGTGTGCATCTTGGTGGAGCAGAGACTCCCGGTGCACCCAGTGCTGTTTGCTTGCCTCTATTTGCTTAATAAATTACAAACTGTAATTATAATCCTATTTGGGACTCAAGCATTTATCACAGTCAATGGCCTAATGTCCAAGTAAAGAACAGTGGTGCTCCTCAGGAGCTGATATCAGGAACAGTACTGTTTAACATCTTGTTGGTGACATGAACAATGGGATCAAGTGCATCCTCAGGAAATTTGCTAATGACACCAAGCTGTGTGGTGTGGTCAACACGCTGGAGGGAAGGGATGCCTTCCAGAGGGACTTTGATAGGTTTGAGAGGTGGGCCTGTGCAAACCTTGAAGTTGCACAAGGCCAAGTGCAAAGTCCTACATCTGGATAGGGGCGATCCAAAACACAAATACGGGCTAGGTGGAGAATGCATTGAGAGCAGCTCTGAGGAGGACTTGGGGGTTTTGATTGACAAGAAGCTCAACATGAACCAGCAATGTGCAGCCCAGAAAGCTAACCCTATCCTTGGCTGCATCAAAAGAAGCAAGGCCAGAAGATCAAGGGTGATGATTCTACTCTGCTCTCACGAGACCTCACTTGGAGTACTGCATGAGAAGGTGGTGAGACACTGGAACAGGTTGCCCAGAGAAGTTGTGGATGCCCTATACCTGGAAGAGTTCAAGACTAGATTGGATGGGACTTTGAGCAACCTGGTGTAGTGGAAGTTGTCCCTGCCTATGGCAGGGGGGTTGGAATTAGATGATCTTTAAGGTCCCTTACAACCCAAATCACTCTATGACTCTATGATTCTAAACCATGCTTCAAGTCTTTCTGTGGCTTCAATTTAGTTTTTGTGTGTGTATATATATATATACATATATATATATGGAAGGTTGCTTTTGCTTTTGATTTTGTTTAGTTTTCCCTAGAACATATTTAGTTTTGCAGCTGAGGATTTCTGTCACAGGTCTCCTTATAATCAATCTGAGCTACTTCCTTTCTGTTTCCAACAGTTCATAATGTTTTCTGCAGAACTTAGAGTTTGCTAGGCAGGGACACACTAGTTTATGAGACAAAAAAAGAATAGCTGGGAACTGTTGGAGGAGGGCACCTTAAGAAAATTCTGTCACTGAAGTACTGGCAAAGTCAAAACCATAGCCAGAAAGTTTTTTTTGTTGTTGTTGTTTTGTTTTGTTTTTAACAGTAGTACAAGTGTTGATTTTATAGGCTATGTTAATATTTTTCATTCTGGTTCAAAATTAAAACTTATTCTAAATATTAAAGTACTATGAATCTTATTCATCATTCTAAAACCTAAAAAAATATAGTCACTGTTCTGTCTGTCTCCTTAGTTTATATAAACAAGTTATTTTGAATTTTCCATGTCCTTCCACCATCTTCAAAATAAAGCTTTAGGAGTTTTTATCGTTTAAAAAAAAAAAAAAAATCTTAAATCAGTTCATGAGATTTTTTTTAGCTACTTTGCTAGCTTCAAGCATAATGAGCAAGTAATCTACATGAACATATACTTATTATGCTCTAAAAGTCATTAATAATGCAGTCCCATATTCTGCAAGGTTATGCATGGGACTTGCAAAATGTGGTATCATGGGTTTTATTTAACAAATGAAAATAGAGAGGAGGGTCACAGTTCAAATCCAGTTAGACAAATACGAATATGATCACCATTTGTTTTAATGTAATCTTTTCTCACTGAAGGGACAAGTAGAAAGGACAGTGTAAAGAAGAACAGGATAAAGCTGAAGAACAAAATAGGCACTGTAGCATTTCCAAAGAAAAGTACACGTGAGAGAAGTACATGAGAGAAGGGAAGTGTTGAAAATTAAGTTGGAGAACATGAAAAAAAAAAAAAAAAAAGTAAGAAGGCAAAAAAAAAATGTGAGAAGGAAGAAAGGAAATAGGAAAGGGAAAAAGAATGGTAACAAAAGTGAAAGTGTCTAAAATAAGGATGGAATAAATGAAAAAGAGTGGAATGGGTGAAAGAAACATTGGTAAGTAGAAGAGTTATCAAAGAAATATCAAGAAAATTAGATATATGAAATCATGACTTATTTTTTTCTACTCAAAATTCACTGTAATTACAAATTTCTCACTGTTTTACTCAACTGACTGTTTCCATTTCCCAGGAGTATTTATCAGTACTGCCGTGGTTCATCTAATTGATCATGTTAGTCACTGAGAGTGTTAGAAGGTATTATAATGTTATCTTCCCATTGCTAATAACATAAAATAAAATAAAATAAAATAAAATAAAATAAAATAAAATAAAATAAAATAAAATAAAATAAAATAAAATAAAATATTACTAAATCTATCCTTTATCACAGGCAATAAAATAGGAGATATAAGGCTGCTCCATACAGGAGACAGTTCAAGATATATATTTCAAGTTCACAATTCCACATTTCATAGCTGATCTTGGGCTAGACTTTTTGTAAGCTATTTTATCAGAGAATAGAAGTAAGAGTGCAATTTGAAACTTGGTATCCTGGAGCTGGCATAGAAGAGGTGGTTTTGATTTATTGTTTTCTATTGTTAGCGTATTTACCTTTGAATAAATAGAATTTCTTCAAATTTCAATAATTCAATTAAATAAATTGAATACAAGAGGGAACAGAATCTGAGATGAAAAGATTTGAGTATTACCAGCATTATATCATCTCTGAGTAGCTGGATATCTAATTTTTTAAGTATTTCAAAGCTTTGTTTAGAAAAATGGAGGATAATGGCCTCTAAATATTTAAATATCTGTTTATATTTTAGCTACAAAATCTTCTTACTGATGCAAGATTTTTTTTTTTTTTGTGGCTACTTTTTATGTACATGTGTAGGATGAATGATATTTTTTACATATTAGGAGTAAATAGGTAAAAAACAAAACAAAACAAAAAAAAACAGTAAGACCATGACTCACATACATTGACAAAAAAAAAAAAAAAAAAAAAAAAAAAAAAAAG
>CM021732.1:102213060-102238060 GCA_011075105.1 Heteronetta atricapilla
AAAAAAAAATATTAAAAAAAAAAAAAAAAAAAAAAAAAAAAAAAAAAGTGAAGTCAACAGTTCTCTGTAGACATCTTTTCTTTGACCAAGTGTACTATCTGAACAAGTAGTGAGCGCTGACAGCTCTATACAGAGTAACTGGTGCACTGGCTGTATTATAGAGCAAATTCCCTCAAAGACTGGCAGAGATAATTTGATCCACCTAGGTAAGCTGAACAGAATGTTATACACTCACTCCATATTCCATGAGACTGATATGTAATTTGTTTTTCACATATTCCTCTTTGACAACAGAAATTCAGAAAAGGACATTTTTGTCCCTACAAAATTTCCCTAGTGAGTTGCGCTTGTACTAATTGGAGATGCTTAATTAATGATGGGAATGTGGAAATAAGAATCACTATTGTTACAGAAGCTATATTTGGAGTCAACTTTATATATATATTACTAACCATTTAGAGCCTTGCAAAACTGTGTTTATCTATGTTACCAATTATTGACAAATTTGGTTGTGATTACCAGGTAATAGTATACAATGTGCAATTTTGGAAATCCTTTTGAATACATACCTTCCATTATCCCAAGAAATAGCACTTGAATAAAATGAAAAACTGCAAAGTTGAATATATCTGGAAATAATAACCTTGGGGTTATTATTTCCAGATATATTCAACTTTGCAGTTTATATTATCTTTTATGGCTGCAAGTAAATAAATAAAATAAACTCCACTGTCCAGGTCTTTGTAAATATACTTGAATGAACTATTAATAAAATAGAGGATACATAATATTATTCTTACATCAAGAAGTGACTTTCTCTCTGTGTAGTAGTTTACTAGCTGCCACCTTCAATTAAATAGTTAAAACTCAGAAATTAAGAAATAGTTTGATAAAGACTTTTATAATCTTTCCTGTTGCATTTTGAAGACTAGGTGAAAAGGAAACATTTGACTATCTCAAGGATTTATTAGTGGATTACTACTAGATTATAATAGATTTGATTATAGAGGAGGCTGATAAAAACTGTGACTTTTGAAGGTATCTACTCAAAATGAGATAGGAAGAGGCTTTAAATCAGCTATGGAAATGTGACATTGTTGCAGAAAAAAAAAAAAAAAAAAAAAAGATGGAAACAAAGAATGGAAAAAGCACTGATTAGCAAGGAACATGTTAAGATATTAAGAACATCACCACCACCACTCCGCACTCTCCACCCCATCCAACTCCAATAAAATAATAAATACAATGGAGTTAACAAAGGTTACAGAAACAAATAACAAAAGTTTGAGACATATATATATAAAAGAATGAGGACCACAATGAAAATGTAGTAAAATAAAGGATTAAAAATAACTGGACTAGAGATAATCTGGATATTAATCTAAGAACCACAAAAAATAGTATTTTTTTTTGATTCAGAAAGAAACACAGAAACAATGTAAAACTTGTCATAGTATTTTACATAAATGGAAGGCAGTCATCCATGTAACCAAAGGCAGGTTAGCTTTACCTTAATCATATGTAAAGCTTTAGAAAGGATTTCTAAAAAATGTGCACTTAAATCCACAGAAGTAAATGGAAAGCAGAATAAAATGCAACACAAGTTTATCAAAGAAAGATATTTAATCTAGTTTAATCTAACAAGTTTTCTCTGATAATAAAATTATTATTATTTTTTTTTTTTTAGCTAAGTACTTCAACAGTACTCATTTACCTGGATTTAACTAAAGACTGCCATATTGGCTGCCTTATTTGCACAAAAAATGTACAAATATTTAGAAATAATAATAATAATAAAAAATAAGGTCAAGAGGCAATATTAAGAATGAAAGCTCCACATAAATATAGAATCTTTGAGAATCTTTCTTGCTTATAATATTTTATTTATGATTGTGAAAGAAATGAGTAGAATGAGTAGGTGGAATTGGTCAGAAAATAGCCACTTTTTTCTCCAATTCAAAAGAAGAGTGGGGTATCACCGGAGAAAATAAGGGACAATCGTGAAATACAGTAGAATTGAGATTCAGTTGTATAAAACATTTCTGGGGAATAACACAAATTTTGGCTATCAACTAGTCATATAGAAAAGACTGGAGAAGAAAAAGACATAGGCTTGCTAGTTGAGTATAATGTATCTATAAAGCATTAATGTAATGCATGCATGGATACCCAAATATGTTTGTAGGTTGCTGAGTTAATTTTTATAGAGATAGAAAGTGTTTTAGTGTCATTACATGAAGTGCTATAGGTGACTTACTTCATCTGGAGCATTGTGTATAGCTCTGATTATCCAAGACAGATATTCAAGAAGCTAAGGGCAGTATTATCATGAGAACAAAGTACTCATACATGCATTACAATGCTTTGAATTAGACTAGAAATTCAAAGAATATTTATAGCTAATTCAGAATTTGGGGAAAAAAATAGTTTTTTGTTTTCAATAAGGTTGGCAGAACTTTAATATTTAAAGATGAATTTTCAAAATCTTCTGAAAAAAATAGACATATATGAGATGATGCTTTATCTAAAGAAGAAATTGAACTTACAATTTTAAAAGTCCCTTCCAGTCCTATGTTTTTGTTTTGTCAACAGTTCTCCTACTATTTATTCCATTACTAAACAACTGTTACTATCATTAACACTGAAAGATCATTTTCCTACATTTCTTGTATCTATTTTATAAGAAAAACTAGTATGTTATTTAAGTAAAGACCAGCACCATAATTCTATGTGCTTTTGAAAGTATGTTTTAATTAAAACTCCCTTTTCTTAAACCCTTCATTGTCAAATCTGAACTGTCTCTGCTAATCCCATCTTTCAGATTTTGTTACACATCATTCTCCTTTTACAAAGAGCTTAAAACTTCACAGGAGTATGGTAAATATGAATAATTTTCTATGTTAAAACCAATTTCATTTAAAATAACTTAATTTTCTGTCTTCAGTTTCATTATGTTGGGAGTATATTTCAAATCAGGAAATCAGCATTTGTCTAGTTCATGGCATTTTAAAAATCATAATTGTTCTTAATGCTAATTCATTTTCTGAAAACCTTGTATGTACAGTCTTAAAAATCATAGGCATTTTTATTCATTATTTCATGTAAGCATTCATATGGGGATTATTGAATGTAGTGCAACACATCAGTTTGTGTCTATTGCAAGTGCTAGCGATGTGTCTGGAATGAATGAAAGAAATCTATTATTTCAGTCTTAACCTGAATACTATTCACTGAATAAAGGGTGGAATATTCAGAAATTTTATGCTTCAAATATTATTTTACATTGCAAATTAAACTCAGCAGTTAATGTTTTTGGAGTATATAATTTCTGAATGCAAGTAAACTGTTGTTCCTTATCAGTGCCACTTTAAAATACAGATAATGAGTCCACTAAATATTGCCTATTCCCAATCAAAAGTCAATCTTTCTCTATTTTTATTTACTAATTCTTGATCCATACCTGTAATTCCATTATTCTCCTTACATTAAATGTCCCTCTTATCTGATATATTAATATCATTCACACAAAATTCCCTAAGTATGTTTGAATATAGTGATATTGGTCTTATAACCTTAAATACCAACCACTTAAGATGTTATTTTTCCCCTGTCATAGAAGAGCACTCTATAAGATAAAACATATTTATTTCTTTCATTCGTTTCAACCCTCATCCTTTGTCTCCTCCAAAACAAATCTCACAGGGAGTGAATGAATATGCATAGTTAACAATTCATGTTATATAAATAATAAAGGTTATTACTTAAAGGCTATTACTGACTACTAGCATATTTAAATTAGAATGAAAGTCTCAGAGTCTTCTCTTGCACATGTAGAAGGCATCAGGAAGTCACATTTGTCCACACAGCTAAAGCAGACATTTACTGGACAGAAAGCAAGGAGAGAACAAAGTGATCAAAGGAACAACCTGGATAACTAAAGGCATAAAAATAACGAGGAAAAAGGGTGGATGAGCAGGCAGCCCAGTAGATTCACAACTCACAACACTGGCTTAAGGTATCTGGACCCCAAATTAGATGACAGGGAAAGCATTTTCCAGATTTAAAGAGAAAAAAAAAAAAATCTTTAAGAAATGATAATTAACCTGCAGTTCTCATCTGCAGGGGTGAAAATCATATTCTTTAATGTGTTTCATTGTTGATCATATTTGATGCTCTTTATGTGGCTCTAATGCTATTTTTCCCACAGACAAGGGAGCAATAAGGTTTGTTCAAGAAAAAAAAAAGATTTTTGTCTCATAAGAAAATTGGTGTGCTATCCCAATGGCTACTACTGACTACTAGCATATTTAAATTAGAAGGAAAGTCTCAGTCTTCTCATTAACTACTATCAACTTAAAATACTAAAAATATATATAATGAAGTCATATATTATGAAACTAGAATCTCTTTCTTATTATGAATTTGGTGTCCTCAATCTGGAAGCCCTGATATTATTTTGGAGAGGGTGAAGCAAGCCAATTGCATTAAGAAAGGAATATTTCTCTTCCTTGCTCAATCAATTTTGCTTAAGCATCAGCAAAAAATAGAATTGTTCAGTGTACAATGAATATTTGATAGGCAGTTCTACTTTTACCGAGCCCTAAGTGGAAATGAACTAGTGAGGAAGAAAATTATCAGATTTTTACAGATCTAAATTATATAATCTAAGTGCCCCTTTCTGCACAAGCCATTTGAGTCTAGATTGAAAAAAAAAAAAAAAAAAAAAAAAAAAAAAAAAATTATTAATTATAAAAATTTTAAAAAATATGTGACCATTTATAAAAAATCTTTTTTTTTTTATAATAAAAAAAAAAAAAAAAAAAAAAAAAAAAAAAGAAAGTTAATGAGCTTGAGTACTATCTGAAACATGTGAACATTAAGGAAAAATCTTGAGTTTATTTCCAGAATTTCACAGTCATTTGCTCCTTTCTTTCCAAAACAATTACTTTGATATTAGCAACTTTTTTCTTTCCTTTTTTTTTTTTTGATGAACTAAAAGTTAATAATAAAACTTAGTTAATATACAAAGGCTACCATATTACTGCCTAATGCTGTATTAGGATTTGACCAAACCTCTACAGTCTCTACTGCAATAGATGAAGAATAAGAAACTTTTATTTTCTGTGTTTGAAAACATCAAACCCTGAGATGCCACAAAATGCACTATGCTTTCCAGAATTAAAACTTCTGGCTTTGTTAGCACAAATCTTTTTTCAAGGACATTTCTATGCTAAAATTCCTTTGCAGAAATATATAGTAAGAATCTTTATATCAGTAAGCAGACAGAAAACACAGGACAGTATCATATGAAAGCAAGTGGATCATTAACCAGAAATACAGAAAACTTAATAAGTTCTTTAATTACAATAATAGTATTTTCTTCTAACTGCACATAAACTCAAATGAATTCTTCACACAAACTCAAAATATTACACTCTATAGTGCAACTAAATGAAGTGATACTAAATATAGATTTATATCAGGACAAGGATTATTCAATATTGTCTCACCAGCACATAGTATTATTTTAACAAATTAACTCAAATATTTGTCACTTCTTCATTCAGTTTATTTGTATTAAAAACAGTTCAAGTATGACTTGGAAACAAGTGAGAAACAGCAGAATATAAGCCCTTTGTCAAGACAGGGGAGGAGACAGCACGGTACCTGTACCCAGATATTTTATTATTATTGTTATTATTATTATTGAATATGTATATATTTTTTTCCCAAGGAGACTTCTAGTTATTCAGAGCAGGAACCCTCACAGATGTTCCTGTTAACAGTGAGAAAATACAGAGTAAGAGCTTGTTAGGGGGAACCTGAAATGGACAGCCCAAGCATATGGGGAGATTGTTCATGGAATGTAAGAGTTACAGCACTAAGAGGCAGAAGTGTTTTGGAGGATGTCCAAATTTTCTAGGAGCCTGATTCTCCAGTTCCACAATCGTGCCTACCATCTAGCCAAATATAAAATCTGACAACTGTCCTCTCTACTGCAGGGTACCCAACAGCTGAGACTATGAGACCACCTAGAATAACTTAGTGATAGAAGGAAGGGAGAACATCTATCCAATGGCTAGTGCAATGGATGCTCCATCACACAGTTGTCCTGGCCCATCAGTTCCATATTTCTTCTCTATACCCTCTAGAAAGGGTTGCAGCATATTATTTATGTTTCTCCTGTTTTGAAGATGATGGGATGAAAATCTAAATGAAGTCTGATTTCATTCTTTCAAAATTAGAATATTCAAGGATATGATTTTACTGTTAACAGGAGACTTGTCTGTAAATAATTGTTGTAGTTCAACCCAGCTGGCAGCTAAACACCACATAGCCGTTCACTCACCTTCCCCCCTCCCTCTCTGGGATGGGGGAGAGAAACGGGAAAGTTAAGCCTGTGGGTTGAGATAAAGACAGCTTATTAAGATAGGAAATATTATTATTATTATTACTATTATTATTATTATTTATCTTTATTATAAATATTAAATATAAATATAAATAAATATAAATATTAATATTTACTATTATTAATTAATAATATTATTAATAATATTATTAATAATAATGATAATATGTATGAAACAAGTGATGCACAATGCAATTGCTCACCACCCACTGACCAATGCCCAGCCCATCCCCGAGCAGCCGGTCCCCCACCCCAGCTAGCCACCCCTATATATTGTTTATCATGATGTCAGATGGTATGGAATACCTCTTTGGCCAGTTTGGCTCAACTGACCTGGGTCTGTCCCCTCACAGCTCTTGCCGCACTGGTGGGACAGAGTGGGAAGCTGAAAAGTGCTTGGTGTAAGCACTGCTCTGCAACAAGTAAAACATCAGCATGTTAACAGCACTCTTCTCATCCTAATCCAAAACATAGCACCCTACCAGCTACTGGGAGGAAAAATAACTATGTCCTAACTGAAACCATGATAATAATCAACATCATGAGGTAAGAGTGACTTTCCTCATATAAATAAATCATTCTCAAAATAGATAATATATAATGTAATTAAATCCCTTTTAGATGGCAATAAAAATTTGGATTTTCTTTATAGTGTCAAACTTCCAATTTCAGACTGTTTTTGTTTTCGTTTTTGTTTTTGTTTTTTCCAAATAACTTACTGAAATTAATGTAATAAAATGTTTTTAAATACTATTGAAAACATCAGATTTTTTTTTTTTTTTAATTTAGAACTATTGAAGTTGAATGGGAATAATTCTAATTATTATTTCCTATTATGGCTCCACACAGACATAATACAAACAGCCAGTTACAAACCAGGGCTGAGTCTGGCTGGGTGAGTAAAGTGCAGAAATGTAAAGCCCAAAAGATTTTTAATGTAATGTAACTTGATTCACTGATGTCCCACTTTAGCTATAAAGAAGCTACAATGTTTCAGGGTAAATGAAAACGAAGCAGAAACAGAAGGAGAGAAATCTGGGTGAGAAATAAATTCCTAAATGTTGTTTTAAAGGCAAACAGATGAAATCTTTAAACACTGTACAGAAATTCCATGCAGGCATGATAACTGCTCTTCTGTTCTGTGAGTAACTCTAAAAATGTACTCATTTTGAAAGTGTGGTATTGTGGTTTGCAGCTTTCTCCCTTGAATAAACTGTAATATTCTTCCTTGATGGTGTCTTAACATTGTTTAAATAGAAGATAACACATATAAAATTGTAAAAAAAAACATGCTTTCTTATTTCTTGTAGGGAAAGAATGCTGGTTGTCCTTTAATATCTTTCCTAGGTGATGAAAGCTATGGATGTACAGCTGGTAACACACAGGCAACACTTTTCATATAAATAAATATCCAAAAAGTATCCAATGATTTTATATAGACTGTCTTCGCCTTTCATAAATGGAGACAGCTTCATTGCTTATGAACACCATGGGCTTATGTATTATAAATATATAAGAACGTTTTATAAATATATATGAATATATATACATATACATATATATGTATATGTATACATATATATACATATATATACATATTCATATATATGAATATATATACATATACATATATATATAAAATATATAAAATGGGGCCTTCCGGCCCCACCTTCCCAGGTGCCCTTACAGAACAGGTTTGAGGCCCTGGAGATTGAGAGACCGGCAACTGAGGAAGAGATAGAAAGTGTTCCCAGGAGGATGCCTAGGGCGAGGAGGTCGACTCCACACATCGGGACTGCCTCCACCAAGAAAGACAGGAGAGTGATCGTTGTGGGAGACTCTATCCTTAGGGGAACAGAAGGCCCTATTTGTTGGCCTGACCCTACCCGTAGGGAAGTCTGCTGCCTCCCTGGGGCCAGGGTCAGGGACGTTGCCAAGAAAGTCAAGCGCCTGGTACGGCCCATTGACTACTACCCGCTACTGGTCTTTCAGGCTGGTAGCGATGAAGTAGCAAAGAGAAGTCTGAAGGCGATCAAAAGAGACTTTAGGGATTTGGGGCGACTACTTAGAGGATCAGGCGCACAGGTTGTGTTTGCCTCTGTCCTTCCGATAGGGGGGATCGAAGCTGAAAGGTGTGATGTTCACATAAACTCGTGGCTTCGAGACTGGTGTGACCGGCAGAACTTTGGGTTCTTTGATCATGGGAAGGTCTATGCTACACCGGGCCTGATGGCACCGGATGGGATGCGCCTCTCTCGGAGAGGGGTAAGGATCTTTGGTCAGGAGTTGGCAGGGCTGATAGATAGGGCTTTAAACTAGAGTTGAAGGGGGAAGGGGCTAAAACCAGGCACGCCGGTGAAGACCTAAGGGATGGTACGCTAGAATCAGAGGGGCTGTGTGCCAGTGAGGTCCTTCGGTTAGATCCACAAGGTGCTGAGTGTAAGGAGACACACCTGAAATGTTTCTACACAAACGCACGCAGTATGAGGAATAAAATGGATGAGCTAGAAGTACTGGCCCAGTCCCGCAACTACGACATCATCGGCATAAGCGAAACCTGGTGGGATGAGTCCTGTGACTGGGGTGTTGCGATAGATGGTTACAGGCTCTTCAGGAGGGACAGGCAGGGAAGGCGAGGTGGTGGGGTGGCGATGTATGTGAAGCAGGGGCTGGACTGTGTGGAACTTCAGGTCGGCGATGGCAAAGTTGAGAGCCTCTGGGTAAGGATCAAGGGACGAACGAATAAAGGGGATGTAGTTGTGGGAGTCTATTACAGACAGCCTGGCCAGGACGATAGCGCCGATAAATTATTCTTTACAGAACTAAGAGAGGCCTCGAGATTAACTCCCCTTGTCCTTATGGGGGACTTCAACTTGCCAGACGTTAACTGGGAGTGCCACACGGCTGACACGAGCAAGTCCAGGAGGTTCATGAAGCACCTAGATGATAACTTCTTGGTGCAGGTGCTAACGGAGCCAACTAGGAAAGGTGCCCTCCTAGACCTATTGCTAGAAAACAGAGAGGGCCTGGTGGGAGATGTGGTGATTGGTGGCCGCCTCGGTCATAGCGACCATGAAGTGGTTGAGTTCAAAATTTACAGCGACAGAAGGAAAAGTGCCACCAAAACCTTATCCCTAGATATGGGGAAGGCGGACTTCAGGCTGCTCAGGGAACTAGTCAGCAAGGTCCCCTGGGAAGCTGCTCTTGAAGGCCTCGATGTCCACCAGTGCTGGTCATTCTTTAAGCGATGCCTCCTAGAAGCACAAGAACAGGCAGTTCCTAAATATCGCAAGTCAGGCAGGCGGGGCAGGAGGCCGGCGTGGCTGACCAGGAACATTCTAATGGAGATTAGGTGGAAACAGAGAGTCTTTTGCTACTGGAAGGAGGGCCAGGTGACAGGGAAAGAATACAGGGATGCTGTTCGTGTTTGTAGGAAGAAAATTCGTGTGGCTAAAGCACACCTAGAGTTGAAGCTGGCTGTGTCTGTGAGAGATAATAAAAAGGTTTTTTTTAGATATGTGAATGGAAAAAGGAGAACTAAAGAATACATAGGGCCGCTCCTTGATAGGGAAGGTCTCCTCACAGACAATGACATAGGCAAAGCAGAGACGCTTAACGCCTTCTTTGTCTCTGTCTTCAATGCCGATGATGGGCTTCGGGACCCAGGGTGCCCTGAGCTGGAGGACCGGGACGGTGGGGATGACAAACTCCCAACTGACCCTGAACGTGTGCGGGATTTGCTACTCCACCTGGATCCCTACAAGTCCATGGGTCCGGATGGGATTCATCCCCGGGTGCTGAAGGAGCTGGCGGACGTCATCGCGGAACCTCTCTCAATTATTTTTCAACTATCCTGGGAGTCTGGAGAGGTCCCGGTAGACTGGAAGCTGGCAAATGTTGTGCCGATTTTCAAGAAGGGTCAGAAAGAAGACCCTAGCAATTACAGGCCTGTCAGTCTCACGTCAGTGCCTGGTAAAATCATGGAGAAGATGGTTCTCGAACTTATTGAGGCGCACCTGGGGGACAAAGCAGTCATTGGTCCCAGCCAGCATGGGTTTGTGAAGGGTAGGTCCTGCCTAACTAACCTGATTTCCTTTTATGATAAGATCACCCGTATGGTGGACCAAGGGAAACCAGCTGATGTGATTTTTTTGGACTTCAGCAAGGCATTTGACACGGTTTCCCATAGGATCCTACTGGACAAAATGTCCACCATACAGCTAAATAAAAACATCATCCGATGGGTGAGCAATTGGCTAACGGGCAGGGCCCAAAGGGCTATGGTAAATGGGGCTGCGTCAGGCTGGCAGGCGGTCACCAGTGGGGTCCCTCAAGGCTCCATTTTAGGGCCGGTACTTTTCAATATTTTTATGAACGATCTGGATGTAGGAATAGAAGGTATTTTGAGCAAGTTTGCTGATGACACCAAATTTGGAGGAGTTGTGGACTCGGATGAGGGTGGAAAGGCCTTGCAGAGGGATCTGGATAGGTTGGAGAGCTGGGCGATCACCAACCGCATGAAGTTCAATAAGAGTAAGTGCCGGGTCCTGCACCTGGGACGGGGAAACCCTGGCTGCACGTACAGACTGGGCGATGAGACGCTGGAGAGCAGCCTAGAAGAGAGGGATCTGGGGGTCCTGGTAGACAGCAAGTTGAATATGAGCCAGCAGTGTGCCCTGGCAGCCAGGAGGGCCAACCGTGTCCTGGGGTGCATCAAGCACGGCATCGCTAGTAGGTCGAGGGAGGTGATTGTCCCGCTCTACTCTGCGCTGGTGCGACCTCACCTCGCCTACTGTGTGCAGTTCTGGGCACCACAGTATAAAAAGGACGTGAAACTGTTGGAGAGTGTCCAGAGGAGGGCTACGAAGATGGTGAAAGGCCTGGAGGGGAAGACGTACGAGGAATGGCTGAGGGCACTGGGCCTGTTCAGCCTGGAGAAGAGGAGGCTGAGGGGAGACCTCATCGCAGTCTACAACTTCCTCGTAAGGGGGTGTCGAGAGGCACGAGACCTTTTCTCCATTAACACCAGCGACAGGACCCGCGGGAACGGGGTTAAGCTGAGGCAGGGGAAGTTTAGGCTTGACATCAGGAGGGGGTTCTTCACTGAGAGAGTGGTTGCACACTGGAACAGACTCCCCAGGGAAGTGGTCACTGCACCGAGCCTGACTGAGTTTAAGAAGAGATTGGACTGTGCACTTAGTCACATGGTCTGAACTTCTGGGTAGACCTGTGCGGTGTCAAGAGTTGGACTTGATGATCCTTAAGGGTCCCTTCCAACTCAGGATATTCTATGATTCTATTCTATGATTCTATATAACTCTGAACATTTCAATAACACTTTTCCTTGAGCAAAACACCAGTAGTCATTTAGAAGACATTTGATAGGTAGGTGAGTTTTGGCAGTGAAATTAAATTGAGATAGCATAGAATTTAGCGTCTTTAAAGATTTATCCTTCGAACCAAGGCAACAGCCCCCTCTACCCTACAGAACTAGTGCTCTGTGCATGCAAACCTATCATTCTGTTTTGACTTCATTATAATGGTGAAATGCAGTCCTCTGATGCATGGTCCCCTTGTATTCTGCTGTGGTGAGGCCTCACCTTGAGTACTGTGTTGTGTTCAGTTTTGGGCTTCTCACAACAAAAAGGTCATTGAGTCCATAGAACATGACCAGAGAAGGGCTACAAAACTGGCAAAGGGTCTGGTACAAAAGTCCTATGAGGAACAGCTGAGGGAACTGAGGTTGTTTAGTCTGGAGAAGAGGAGGCTTAGGGGAGACCTCATTGCTCCCTATAACTACCTGAAAGCAAGTCATGGGGAGCTGGGGGTCGGCCTCTTCTCACAGATAACCAGAGATGGAACTAGAGGGAATGGCCTCAAGTTGCTCCAGGGGAGGTTCAGGCAGTGAATTAGAAGACATTTCTTCACAGAAATAGTAGTCAGGCATTGGAACAGGTTGCCCAGGGAAGTGGTGGAGTCACTGTCCTTGGGGGTGTTCAAGGAAAGGTTGGACTTGGTGCTTAAGGACACCATTTAGTGGCTGATATTGGTAGTAAGGGGATGGTTGGACCAGATGATCTTGGAGGTCTTCTTCAATCTTAATGATTCTATGATTCTACGATTCTATGACACTTGTATCAGTATAGGGAATGGAACATGAATGGCTATAGGGCCACAGAAGAATAAAAGACTTGAAGATGAGTACCATTAGTAAAAGTAGATATTATTTGAAATATCTAGATTACCTAAGCCTATCTTGACTAAGTATTAAAACACAGTTTTAAAAATTTTCAGTCACTTCCTATTTAGTAATGAAACTCAGAAAATGTAATCATTGATTTTCTTCAACATCCCACTTTAGGAGAATCTTGTAGCAATTAGTAAATTTACATAAGAGTCTGTTTTGATTTTGTAATTCCGTTACAGGAGACATTCCTTTTTATATTCTCTTATCTTTCATATTTCTTCATGCATAGCACAGTGTCATACTGTGCATTGAAAGATAATAGGTAAACTATAATTATATTTCAGAAATTAATTTTTGGCAACAAATGTTTCTTACAGATACATTTTGTCACGCTGTTAAATATATCTGAATAAAGTCCCTGGAAAACACTCATGAGAGAAGCTGATTAAAAACTTAATTTTCCAAACACTGGAATTAAAAGTAAAAAGGAAAACTGGTAGAGAGTGTGTTTATTTTTATAGCATTCCTAAGCATAAAACCAGCATGTCACATGTAACTTCTGTCATAATATTTCTGTATCTCTGAGCAGGATGTATTGTAAACAATGAACATAACAACCAGATATTAGAAGCAGTATCTGCATTTTATTGAATAATATTCAGCAACTGCTGCAGGGCTACATGACTGGTACTTTTTATCTCTATCACATTAAAAATAAAGTAATGTGGTCACTGTAAAAAGTGAGTAGTATTAGCTACTAAGTTTTATCCTATTTATTCAGGCTATTGCCTGAATTTTGAAATATTGAATATTGAAAATTGCCATGACTGTGATAATTACCTGGCATATGTTAACAAATGTTGACTTTATTAATAGTAACTATTAAAACAAACAAACAAACAAACCTCTGTTTTCCTTCTCCTTGATTAATAATGCTATCAGTACAAAGCGAATGCAAAGCAAATGGAAAATGCTGCTAAAACAGAAAGATAGTGGTTTATGTTTACCTTTCAGTTTTTTGCAATAGCACAACACAAATGGCACATGATAACATATAAAGATGAACCAAACCTACTTAGCCATATTTTAATTCTCTATAAACTCTGTGTGACCAACCTTCCCTTCCCAGTCTATATGAACTGCATGCTAAAACCTTCCCTATAGCTAAAGCTGTAGTACCTTAACAGAAGGGATAGTTTTAGAAGTATCTGGGAAATAAATGTACCTCCTCCTGTTTTACTGACACATTGGTAAGGAACCTGGGCTGGGCACACAAGTGGATTTTTAACTGAGCCCAACAACATAAGTTCCAGCAGCTCTTTCTACCTAACTTCTGCCTGTAAATAAGGATATGGGCTGCACAACCTCCCTGCTGTTTATCCAAATATGCCTCTAGCAGCACAGGTTGGCCATATCATTCCTTCTTCACAATTTTTTTTACCCAAGAATTGACACAATGTTAATTTCATCAAGCTGTAGCTTTTATTATTATTATTTTCATTATTCTTATGTGGTTTTTGTTTTTTTTTTTTGTTTTGTTTTTCTTGTTCTGTGCTTCAAATTCAGCTAATTTTCAAGGGTATGCTATACTCACTCTCCTGAAAGTTACATGCACAGAACCAAACAAGAAAAAAATTATATCTTATAATATGTTGTGTACATTTAGTTGATTCAAAAAGGAAGCACAGACAAATAACAATCCCCAATACAGTTTTATTTGCAAATGTTAGGAGTCTGAGAACAAGAGATTTATGATAGAATCTTAGAATAACTCAAGTTGGAAAGGACCTCCAGAAGCTATCTAGTCTGATCGCCTGATTAAACAGGTCTAATCCAAACAGGTTACTCAGACTTGTGTCCTGGTGAGACCTGAAGAATTCTGGAGTTGAAGACACACTGTCTAGGCCCCTGTGACAATATTTGACCACCTTCATGGAAATAAACAAACAAACAAACAAATAAATAAATCCTAGCACAATTAAGATTTTCCATGTTTCAATTTGTACCCATTGCTTTTTGTCCTACTGTTTGACATTCCAGTAAGAGTTTGTTCTGATCCTGTCTGTATCCATGGATGAAGTAGTAGCTGTCAGTAATAAAGACTACCCAGAGCAATCCCTCTTCCAGGCCAAACTTCTATAGCTCTCTCAGACTCTACTTGCAAGACATATACTTGTCTTGGTATCCCTCAGTTGAGCTCACTCAGCTGAGTAAGCTGTGTTTTGTGTTGTTTTCTTTCTTGTGGTGGGGAGCCCAAAACTGGACGGATTTATTGAGATAACATTCTCAAATGAAACATTATATGCATTTTATTAATTTAATAAATCAAATTAATGGAACTAAAAATAATCTTGAAATGCCTTCAGTTTGGATTTGAAAGGCATAATGTTTCCAGTATTGTAGATGTCTGAGCAATTTCACATGCTGTTTCAGTTTCAACTTCTGCACAGTCAGCAGACTGGCATCTTGTATGTTTAGAACTCAACTATATTAAAAGGAACAAACAACTTCTTAAGCAAAGAGAATTCAAGGGCAAACAAGGTCTTGTAAGGCAAGAAATATTTTAAATTGTTACCAAACCTGCATGGATAACAACAGAGTGAGCTGAAAAGCTAGAAAATCTCAATATTATAAATTGGGTGTGTAGAAAATAAATTGTTCTTAATGATACTCTGAGACCATTAAGACCATATAATAAAAATGGAAAGATGGTCTCGATCTAGTGATATGACTATATGTTTTGTTTAGACATATGAAAAGATACAGAGAACTATTTATATGGCTAAAGATTAATATGTTGTTTAATTGTGATCCATCAAAGCAATTTAGGTCATAAAATACATAGCAGGAAACTAACTAGGCAAATATAACAATTAGTGTTAAAACTATTATATACTACTGTTCCTTATCCTAGCCATTTTTGTTTGTTTGTTTGTTTGTTTTTTGTCCTTGTCATCAGAAGGTTCCTATTCCTGTGTATAGTTAATTTATCACTAATTAAAAACTCTTTGATAGTAGTGCTAACATGAGCAGAATAATTTCATTTAGTGTTGTTCTTAATTTACCTATTCCAACTAGTACTACTGGACATATAAAGAACTTAGGATAACAATAGAGTTTCTATATATTGAAAAGCTGAGTAAATCAGCATTTTTTTTCTGGACAGAAATGAAAACCTAGATTACCTAGTCAACCCAGAGCAGCTAAAGACAGAACACAGATAACAAATGACAGAACCCCTGGGACTCCTCGGTGCATTTTGCAACATGACATACAAAAGCAAAAATACAAACTCTCTGTATATGCTAGGTTTAAACCATTTTGAATCATTGCTCAAGAAAAATCACCTTCACTGGTGACCTCTAGAATTGGTCAGGGAATCCTGGTGCTGAATAGCTAGAATAGATGGGACTTGAAAATGTTCATCGTTTTACTGCAGATTGCAGTAAAATTGCAGTAATTTCAGTTCTTTCAAACAATTATTTTCTTCAGGAATGTTGCCCAAAAATAAGGTAGTAAAAACAGGTCAGATGACTAAAATGCTTTGACATGCCAAAGAAAATTAAGACAGTAAAATAAAATGCACTTTCACCAGTCATACTGAATTAAAAAAAAAAAAAAAAAAAAAAAAAAACATTATTTCCATAATACCAGTAGCGTGAAATAGCTTAACTAAACTAAGCTAAACATTCTGTTACCTATCAAGCATGTCATTCAAATTTTATGTTGAAATAGTAATAACATTACAATTATACTACAGTAGTAACGACATGGCCAGTTTTTGATATATTATTTTTATTTTCTTCTTGAGTTTAAGAAAAGTAACAGTTAAATTAAATACAATTTAACTATGGGAGCAAAAGGAAGAATAAACTGTGGATGCTGAACAAAGTGAAAGGTAATACTATAGACCTTGTAAAGAACAGGTCCATGGAATTCAAGACTATGGGAGATTTTTGACCTTACCTAACCTACCATTGGTTTGGAATGATATATTAATTGTAATTTCTCAGGAAAAACAAAAAAAAAAAAAACAACAACAAAAAAAAACAGCAACATGAGGAGAGTTCAGAAAGAGACACAGCAAAAATTAAATCTATCCTCCCCCCTCCCCCCCCAAAAAAGTTTACATCTAGAGATGAATGTACATAGAGGTCCTTAGAGAAGGAAGACATTACACCTCCTCTATTGTTCTCTGTGTGATATCTCCAGATGCAGGTAAATCCAAAATAGTTTTACTTTCTTCAGTGATTACAAAATGGTCAAAAAAAGGATGGCCTATAATGGAAGATTGTGTAGAGAAAAATCTGTGAAAAGATAAAAAGGAATGTTGACTTATATGACTTATAAAGGTCATTTAGATTCAAATGCTTTAAATAAATGGATTAGCATAAATAGTTAGCCAAGTTATGTACACAACTTTGAAGATATATAAGCATTGTACTTGTTCCTAAATGGTCTCCATAGGAAATGCAGAAAATATTTTTCTCTGGGTCAGTTAACTAATAAAATATGATTCCATTCTTGGGTACCAAATAATTTTGATTTAGCTGTTATATGAATTGTGGGTCTGTATGTGCATAAGTGCATATATCTGCTTCTGTGTGGTGGTTTTATATTTATATAATCTATAAATATATAAACCTTTATATAATAATACATTCTTAATGTCTTCAATTATTGTTATCTTGGTCTGCTGATGTTTTCAAACAGATAACAAAACATAAATGTTTAAATTAATGAGAACATCTTTAGTAATTCATTTTTATGAGTCTTTCAATAATTAGAATGAATCATCTGGATAGCTGGGGATGTCCAACTCCTTCCACATATTGGATTTTTTTTATATATATCACTCACTAATAATACAATAATATAATATAAAAGGATGAGATGCTTCAAAAATTATACATAAGAATTGAGAACTGATTTCTGGGCACCTCAAAATATTCTACAGAAAAGGAGCAGAGTTCCCAAGAACTTACCAAACAAGTTAATAAGATTGAGATCAAAAAAACTAAATATTATGGCAAAGTTTTCCAAAAGCAAGAACATACTTATCAGACAATACATTGTCTGTGTATCCAGTTTTCATTTCATGTTTCCTATACCATTGACTTTGACCTTGAAACTAGTAAATATAAATATAATATAATATAATATATAAATAAATAGTATATATAAGTATATATATATTATTTATATATTTATATTTTATATATAAAAATAATATATAAATAAATAGTAAATAAATGCCACAGTCCACTTTGACTGTATCATATTTAGGGATATAATTGCTGAGAGCACTTCTCAGATTCACGTTACTAGTCCATTATATACTCCATACTGTTATGACTGTTATCTTATTAGAGATGAGAATTAAATCAGATCCTTGAGCACAGTTAAACCTTTGTCTCATGACAACACAAGCTGAAGAGGTTGTACTACAGCATTGAAACTTTGCATGTGTGTAGAGCTTCAGGGTTCATGGTGAGTGGACACAGCACATAGGAGACAATATTGTGACATTGTGCAAGAGTATAAATGCTTTTACATCAGTGATGATGCTTTGAAAGTTTACTAGTTACATTTCTGCATAATATCCCTCCAGTTTTTTTAATCATATATTATTAGTGTGCCTCTTTCTGATGATATGTTACAGTGATAAATCATCAGTGTGCTGATGCTCTGATGAGCTGTTGCTTCAGCATGCCAGTGAAGCTGTCATGTAAATGATGTATTAGTAAGGCATATTGACGGTATGTTATGCAAAAGATGTCGCTGCCCAGAAAACCTAGGGTTTTAGAATGGATTCAATATAATTACGAGATAAAAAGTCAGTCAGCATACAGATTACTAGGGGCTGGTTTCCCACCTATACCATATCTTCTTATTTTTCCAAACTATTCTTAACATTATGCATTTGCAACCCTATCTTTCAGGAAAGAAGCAAGGATAAAACAACTGAAATAAAAACAGCTTGTTACTTGGTTACTTAATAACTTTTACCAAGTAAGAGGGTTTTTTTTGTTGTTGTTTGTTTGTTTGTTTAAGTTCAGTATAAAACAGGGCAAAGGAGAAAATATAAAAGTACATAAATTTATTTCATTACATAGGTAAATGAAGGAGTGAAATGCTGCTTTAATAAATATGAATTTTGCGTATGTATTTAATATTGTCCATGAGCAATGATGAAATCTGTAACTATGACTTTAAAGTTAGGTTCATAATCTAGGTAATAAGAAATCTTATTTTAAATAATCACATTCCTAGCCCTATTTTTTAATTTATTTTTTTAATTACTTTATTTTAATATAAATGGAATAAAAGAAAACATCGTAAAAAAAAAAAAAAAAAAGGAAAAAAAAAACAGTGCTCTAATAAAAGTAAGTACTTTGCTGAATATTAAATTGTGATGACAGATGGAATACCACAGAATTTTCCAGTTTTAAACTTTTATTTTTTTGTTTGTTTTTACATTAAAAAAATATTTGGATACCAGATGCTTTGATACATTGCAATAAACCTTACTACTAGAATCATACCTCTATAGCAGTAACACTAGTTTCCAAAATTATTAATCTTGAAAATTAGGTGAAATTTCAAACATTTTTAGCTCATAGAATCATAGAATATCCTGAGCTGGAAGGGACCTATAAGAATCATCAAGTCCAACTCCTGGCACCACACAGGTCTACACAAAATTTTAGACCATGTGACTAAGTGCACAGTCCAAATTCTTCTTAAACTTCAACAGGCTTGGTACAGCAACTACTTACCTGGGGAGCCTGTTCCAGGATGCGACAACCCTCTCAGTGAAGAACCTCTTCCTGATGTCTAGCCCAAACCTCCTCTGCCTCAGCTTGATACCATTCCCGTGGGTCCTATCACTGGTGATTAAGGAGAATAGATCAGCGCCTTCCCCTGCACTCCGCCTCATGAGGAATCTGTAGACCATGTTGAGGTCTACATCAGCCTCCTCTTTTCCAGGCTGAACAGGCCAAGTGACCTCATACATCTTTCCTCTAGGCCCTTCACCATCTTTGTAGTCTTTCTTTGGACACTCTCCAACAGGTTTACATCCTTTTTGTACTGTGGTGCCCAGAACTGTACAAAGTACTCGAAGTGAGGCTGCTCCAGTGCAGAGTAAAGTGAGACAATCACTTCCCTCGACCAACTAGCAATGCCATGCTTGATGAACCCCAGGATACAGTTGGCCCTCCTGGCTGCCAGGGCAAACTGCTGGCTCACATTCAACTTTCTACCAACCACAACCCCCAGATCCCTCTCTGCTGGGCTGTTCTCCAGTTTCTTGTTGCCCAGTCTGTACGTATAGCCAGGGTTGCCCCGTTCCAGGTGCAGGTCCTGGCACTTGCTCTTGTTAAACTTCCTGTGGTTGGTGATTGCCCAGCTCTCCAATCTGTCCAGATCTCTCTGCAAAGCCTTTCCACCCTCAACAGAGTCCACAGCTCCTCCAAGCTTAGTGTCATCGGCAAATTTGCTCAATACACCTTCTAGTCCTACATCCAAATAATTCATAAAAAAGTGAAGAGGACTGGCCCTAAAATGGAGCCTTGGGGGACCCCACTGGTGACCATCCACCAGCCTGGTGTGGCCCCATTTTCCACAACACTTTGAGCCCTGCACATCAGACAATTGCTCACCTACTGTATGATGCTTTTTTTTAACTGTATGCTGGACATTTTGTCCAGTAGGATCCTATGGGAAACTGTGTCAAAAGCTTTACTGAAATCGAAAAAGATCACATCAGTTGGTTTCTCTTGATTGACTAGACAGGTGATCTTATCATAAAATGAAATCAAATTTGTTAAACAGGACCTACTCCTCGTGAACCCATGTTGGCTGGGACCAATGACTACATTGTCCCCCAGATGTGCTTCAATAACTTCAAGGATCATCTTTTCCATAATTTTACCAGGCACTGATGTGAGACTGACAGGCCTGTAATTGCCAGGATCTTCTCTAGCCCTTCTTGAAAATTGGCACAACATTTGCCAGCTTCCAGTCTACTGGGACCTCTCTAGATTCCCAAGACCATTGAAAAATAATTGAGAGAGGTCTCACACAGACGTCAGCCATCTCTCTAAGCACCCTGGGATGAATCCCATCTGGACCCATGGACTTGTATGGATCCAGGTGGAGCAGCAAATTCCGCACACATTCAGGGTCGGTTGGGAGTTTGTCATTCTCACCGTCACAGTCCTTCAGCTCAGGGCATCCTGGGTCAAAAAGCCCATCATCAGAGTTGAAGACGGGGACAAAGAAGGCATTAAACATCTCTGCTTTGCCTAGGTTCTTGTCTGTGAGGTGACCTTCCCCATCAAGTAGTGGACCTATGTTTTCTTTGGTCCTCCTTTTTCTGTTCACATATCTAAAAAAAAACTTTTTATTGTCTTTCACAGACCTGGACAGCTTCAACTCTAATTGGGCTTTGGCCATACGAATTTTCTCCCTAAAAACACAAACAGTGTCCTTGTATTCCTTCTATGTTGCCTGACCCTGCTTCCAGCAGCTGTACATTTTATGCCTAAGCTCCAGAAGATCCCTGGTCATCCAGGCCAGCCTTCTGCCCTGCCTGTTTGACCTCTCATAGTTTGGAATTGCCTTATCTTGTACTTTTAGGAGGTTGTGCTTAAAAACTCTGCTTAAAGTCTGACCAGCACTGATGGATGCCAATGCCTTCAAAAGCAGTTTCCCCGAGGCCCTTACTGAGTTTCCCAGGGGATCTTGCTGACTAGTTCCTTGAGCAGCCTGAAGCCTGCTTTCCCCTTATCCAGGGCTGAAGTTTTGGTGGCACTTTTCCTTCTGTCACCAAAATTTTTAAACTCAACCACCTCATGGTCACTATGACTGAAACAGCCACCAATTGCCACGTCCCCCACAAGATCCTCTCAGTTCTCCAGCAACAGATATAGGAGGGCACCTTTCCTAGTTGGCTCCCTTAGCACCTGGACCAAGAATTTATCATCTAGGTGCTTTAGGAACCTCCTGGATTTGCTCGTGTCAGCCATGTGGTGATCCCAGTCGATGTCCGGCAAGTTGAAGTCCCCCATAAGGACAAGGGGAGCTGATCTCGAGGCATCTCTTAGTTACGTAAAGAATAATTCATCAGTGTTGTCATCCTGGCCAGGTGGTCTGTAACAGACTGCCACAATGACATCTCCTTTATTTGTTTGTCCCTTAATCTTTACTGAGAGGCCCTCAACTTTGCCATTGCCAACTTGACCTTCCACATAATCCAGCCCCTGCTTTACATACATCACCACCTTGCCTACCCTTCCTGTCCCTCCTGAGGAGCCTGTAACCATCTATTGTGACACACCAGCCACGGGACTCATCCCACCAGGTTTCACTTATGTCAATGATGTAACTGTGGGACTTGGCCAAGAGCTGGGCCAAGAGTTCTAGCTCATCCATTTTATTCCTCAAATTGTGTGCGTTTGTGTAGATGCACTTCAAATGCATCTCACTGCATGCAGCACCTTGTGGAGCAGACCAAAGGACCTCACTAGCACACAGTCCCTCTGATTCTAGCATGTCATCCCTTAGCTTATTGTGATAAATGCTTGAGTCCCAAATAGGATTAAAATTAAAGTTTGTAATTTATTAAGCAAATAGAGGCAAGCAAACAGCGCTGGGTGCACCGGGAGTCTCTGCTCCACCAAGATGCACACCTGTTACATCAGGAGGCTGATTTTTATGCTCCTAGACTAATACATATTCATCACTATTCCTAGAAAAGGCAGGGTTATTATAATTAGTTCCCAGAATCCAAACCCTCTCCGGACGCATGCGTATCAGTCTCTGGTGGTCTTTCTGGGGTTCTCTTGTGCTGAAGGCTCATAGTCTTCCTCCCAGGCTTTGTCCTTCGGTTGTCCTTCAACTCCCCCTTTCTCCTTATTTGGTGGATCCTTTTGCCAAACATCAGAAGCTTGGGCAGCATCTCATGCAGAAGTCAGTAGTTTCCAAAAAAAAAAAAACACTCCTTGGTGCTCTTATCTCCCAGACTCGAGTCTCAGTGTTCGTCCTTCAAGCCCTCTATTTACACAAATTGCTAGACTCTTATTTTACACAGTACAAGAACTATGTACACTAATCACTCTGTTTTTCTTAGATAGAAAGTTTCATTTCATCATGCTGCCCTAGCATTGTTTCATACACGACACAAATCATATTAACACTTTTCACATTATCATTGGCGGGCCTGGTTTTATCCCTTTTCCCCTTCGACTCTAGTTTAAAACCTTAGCTATCAGCCCTGCTAACTCCTGAGCAAAAATCCTTTCCCCATTTGAGATGGCACATCCCATCTGGTGCCAGCAGTCCTGGTGTCACGTAGACCTTCCCATGATCAAAAAAAAAAATACAAAGTTCTGCCGGTTGCACCAGTCCTGAAGCCATGTATTAATATGACAATTTTGCTTGTCAACATTGATCCCCCCTATCAGAAGGACAGAGGTAAACACAGCCTGTGCCCCTAAACCTTTAACTAGTCACCCCAAAGCCCTAAAGTCCCTTTTGATTGCTCTCGGTCTTCTCCTTGCTTATTTGTCATTACCAGCCTGAAAAAGCAGTAGCAGGTAGTAGTCGGTGGGCCATACCAGGCAAATGACTTTCCTAGCAATGTCTTTCACCCAACTCCCAGGGAGGCAACACACTTCTCCATGGGTTGGGTCCAGTCGGCATTTTGGGCCTTCTGTCCCTTTCAGAAAGAAGTCCGTTGTGATGATAACCCTTCTTTCTTTCTTGACAGAAGTTGTAGTGATGAGGGGGGTTGGTTGTCTTGCCTTAGGCACCCTCTCCAAGTGGGACGGGCTTTTGCCTACATCGTTGTTTTGACTGTCATGTTCTAGAGCATCATACTTGTTATATAAGGGTAGATTGAAAGGTGAGGTGGATAGGGCTCACCTACCACCCCAAGCAGGAGCCTGCCTCTGTTCCCCCCCTTGGTGTAGGTCCCCTCTTACTGCCTGGAGAGATGGGGGAACATTTGCCTTCTGTGTAGCAGGAGACACTTGTGTTGTGGCAGGAGTCTATCTCAGAGAAGGTAGAGTATGCTTCCACTAGTCAATTTCCCTCTCTGACTCTCTTATGCTCCTGAGCTTGCTCACCTCCTCCAAAGTTCAGCTACCTGGCTCAGCAGCTCTTCAACCTGGGCACACCTCCCAGAGGCATGCCCAGCACTGTCGGATACCAACAGAAGACCTGGGCACACCCTGCAGCCCAAGACCAAGGGTTGCATGTTTCCCTGAGACCTCCGTCTGAGTAGCCACATTGGTGAGTGTGGCTGGAGAGGCCGCAAGAGATGCAGAGGCCATGATTTTCTGCCTGGTGGATACCATGTCTGGGATCTTCATGAGCAGGTTACAAGCACTGTTGGGAAAGACTGCTGCAAAAGAATGGGGAGGGGCCCTCCCTTGCCTAACCTGTGTGCACTGCTGCGCGCGAACTGCCGTGCCCCACCCACTGCCTCGCCATGGTTTGCCCCTCCTGGTGGCTGCACTCCTGGTCACTCGTGCTCCCTAGGGGCTACCTTTGAATGGCCATGGAGGGGGCGCTGCTGGCTCCGCCTACACCTGGTTTGCCTCCTTCGCGAGGGCCCTCGCAAGGGCTGCCAGGCCCTGGTGGATCCCTCGACTGCCTTGAGCAGCCTCGATGCCGGAAAAAAAAGCACAACTGTCGTAGTTTAACCCAGTCGGCAGCTAAACACCACACAGCCGTTCGCTCACTTTCCCCCCTCCCTCTCTGGGATGGGAGAGAGAAACAAGAAAAACTGAAGCCTGTGGGTTGAGATAGAGACAGTTTATTAGGACAGAAAATAATAACAACAACAACAACAACGATAATAATAAAAATAATAATAATAATATGTATGAAACAAGTGATGCACAATGCAATTGCTCACCACCTGCTGACCGATGCCCAGCTTATCCCTGAGCAGCCAGCCCCGCCACCCCAGCTCGCCACCTCTATGTGTTGTTCAGTATGACGTCAGATGGTATGTAATATCCCTTTGGCCAGTTTGGGTCAGCTTCTCCTGGGTCTGTCCCCTCCCAGCTCTTGCTGCACCCTAGCCTGCCCACTGGTGGGACAGAACGAGAAGCTGTCCTTGGCTTGGTGTAAGCAAGATTAAAACATATTTTTGTTTTAAACATAATGTTTTAAAACATTTTGTTTTAAACATAAACATAATAAACATAAAACATTTTGTTTTAAACATAAACATAATGTGTTATCAACATTAGTCTCATCTTAAATCCAAAACATAGCACCCTACCAGCTACTGGGAGGAAAATTAACTCTATCCTAACTCAAACCAGGACAATAACGTAGATATTTTAACTAACCAAAGTTTATGTGAAGCTATTTCAGTAGCTTCT
>CM021732.1:102240560-102372167 GCA_011075105.1 Heteronetta atricapilla
GTAGATCAGACCTCTCCCATATTTAGACAGAATAAAACATTCTACCCATTATCTTACATGGTTTGCCTAAATGTCAGGGAGCAGCAAGAGCTGGTGACTCCATGAGGGAGGCAATCCAGGAACCAGGAGCAAGGAACCAGGAGGCTGGCAGGGCAGGGACCTCACAGATGTGTGATGTGGTCCCACAGATATTTTTTTATTCACATAGATCCATTCCATGTCTCTTAGTTATTATTGGCTTTGCCAGAGATTGTATTTCAAAAACACCTTCTAGAGAAGCCATAACTGCAGCACAGCTGTGGGTGACTAGCAATAAGTCTGGGTTTTTGTTAGTGATAGCATTCTATTTTACTAGTCCCTGTGACAGACTTCCCAAAATTCCCTCTTCAGAAAAGTCTCATGTCATACAATTTTTCCTTGCTGCATTTGAAAGGAAGCAAAATGTGCAAAAACTTTATGCAGAATTTAAATGTTTTCTTTGTTCTGTAATCATTTGAGTGACGGCTAATCTTTTTTTATGGATAATCAAATTCAGTGTGAATTCTCCTACTAGCTAATGAAAAGGGTACTTGAGAAAGATCACAGATTCCTTTGTAGCCCTCCTTTGGACACTCTTTAATAGTTTTTAGTCCTTCTAATGCTGTGACACCCAAAGCTACACACTACTCAAGGTGAGGTCACACCAGCTCCAAGTAGACCTCTACAGTCACTTCTGTCTGCAGGCTAACAATGACTGGTAACAATAACTAACAATAACAAATGCTGGCTCCCACAGAGCTGCTCTCCACCCTCCCCATATATCCAAGGTTGCCCTGTCCCAGGTGCAAAATCCATCATTTGCTCTTGTTCAGCTACATGATGTTGGTGATTGCCCAGCCCACTAATGTGTCAAGATCTCTCTGCAAGGCCTCTCTACCCCTGATGGAGTCAACACCTCCTCCCAGTTCAATGCTATCTGCAAACTTAATTAGTATTAATTTGAGTCTTGCATTCAGATCTTGAGTGTCATCACGTGGCACTTGCAGGGCAAGCAGGCGATCAGGCCCAGTCAGCATGGGTTTATGAAAGGCAGGTCTTTCTTGACAAACTTGATCTCCTTCTATGACAAAGTGACACACTTTGTGGATGAGCGAAAGGCTGTGGATGTGGTCTACCTTGACTTCAGTAGGGCTTTTGACACCATTTCCCACAGCATTCTCCTCAAGAAACTGCTTGGACTGGAGTATGCTTTGTTGGGTTAGAAACTGGCTGGGTAGCCAGGCCCAAAGAGTCATGGTGAATGGAGTCAAATCCAGTTGGAGGCTAGTCACTAGTGGAGTTCCCCGGGGCTAAGTACTAGGGCCAATTCTCTTTGATATCTTTATCAATGATCTGGATGAGGAGGAGATAGAGTGCACCCTCAGTAAGTTTGTAGACGACACAAAGTTAGGGGTGTATGTCGATCTGCTCAAGGGCAGGAAGGCTCTGCAGGAAGATCTGCATAGGCTAGACCAATGGGCTAAGGCTAACTGTATGAAGTTCAACAAGGCCAAGTGCCAGGTCCTACCCCTGGGGCACAACAACCCCAAGCAGCGCTACAGGCTGGGAGATGAGTGGTTAGAAAGCTGCCTGGCAGAGAAGAACCTGGGGGTATTGGGTGATAGTCAGCTGAATATTAGCTGGCAGTGTGCTCAGGTGGCCAAGAAGGCCAACAGCATCCTAGTTTGCATAAGAAGCAGTGTGGCCAGCAGGTCCAGAGAAGTGATTGTCCCCCTGTACTTGGCTCTGGTGAGGCCCAACCTCGAGTACTGTGTTCAGTTTTGGGCCCCTCGCTACAAGACAGACATCGAGGTGCTCAAGTGAGTCCAGAGAAGAGCAACAAAGGTGGTGAGGGGTCTGGAGAACAAGACTTACAAGGAGCGACTGAAGGAGCTGGGACTATTTAGCCTGGAGAAGAGGAGGTTCAGGGGCAACCTTATTGCACTCTACAGGTACATTAAAGAAGGCTGTAATGAAGTGGGGATTGGTCTATTCTCCCACGTGCCTGCTGACAGGACAAGGAGGAATGGGCTAAAGTTGTGCCAGGGGAGGTTTAGGTCAGATATTAGGAAAAACTTCTTTACTGAAAGGGTAGTTAGGCATTGGAATAGGCTGCCCAGGGAAGTGGTTGAGTCACCATCCCTGCATGTCTTTAAAAGACGTTTAGATGTAGAGCTTAGTGATATGGTTTAGTGGAGGACTGTTAGTGTTAGGTCAGAGGTTGGACTCGATGATCTTGAGGTCTCTTCCAACCTCAATGATCCTGTGATTCTTTAATTCAGATCATCTATAAAAAACATTGAAGAGAATTGGCCCTGGGAAACTCCACCAGTGACTGGTTGCTAGCTTGATGTAACCACATTTATGATAACGTTTTGAGCCTAACTCATCAGCCAGTTGCTCCCCAATTCTCATTATGCTTTTGTCTAGCTCTATGATGGACTTTTTGTCCAGAAGTATTCTGTGAGAAATAGTACTGAAAACTTTGTTAAAATCCGAAAAGATTACATCAGCTGGATTTCCTTGGTCAGCTATGTGGATGACCTTGTCATAATAGGAAATTAAGTTTGTTAAAGAGGACTTTCCGCTTTCCACATGAACCTGTGTTGGTTCTGACCAAGGACTGTATTGTCTTTCAGATTTTTTTTCAATAACTCCCAGAATAATCTCCACAATTTTACAAGGCACTGAAGTGATATTGACAGACCTGTAATTACTAGGGTCCTGGTTAAGGGGTTCTTGCCCCTCTTGAAACCTGGAACAACATTTGCCAGCTTCTGATTGACTGGGACTTCAGATTCCCAAGACTACTGAAAAATAATTGAGAGAGGTCTCGCAGTACTATCAGCCAGATGAGTACCCTGCCAACTCAGGGCACCTTGGGTCCTGGGGTTCATCATTGACGTTGAATACAGGTGAAAGCATTAAACATTTCTGCTTTGTCTACATCACCTATTTGTGAGGTGACCACCCTCATCAAGTAATGGACCAATGTTATCTCCTCCTTTTGCTGTTAACATATTTAAAGCAGACCTTTTTATTGTCCCCCACAGTACTGACCAGCTTCAACTCTCATTGAGCTTTGGCCACTTATTTTTTTCCCTACAATGGCAAAGACCATTTCTATAGCCCTCCTGTGTCACTGAACTTGCTTCCAGAGACCATATACTTTATTTTTCCACCTAAGATTTAGAAGATCCCTGCTCAGCCAAGCTGAACTTCTGTCACACCTGCTTGATTTCTGACATTTTGAAATTACCTGTTCCTGTGTTAAGTGATATTTAAAAATTGACCAGCACTGGACCCCCAATGTCTTCAAAAGCAGTTTCTGAAGGTAGCTTACTAAATTGTCCCCTGACAGCCTGAAGTCTGCTCTCCCTATATCCAGGGTTGAAGTTTTTTCTGGCAATTTCTCTCCTATCACAAAAGATTTTGGTTTGTTCATCCTAAAGAGGAGTCTGCTTAAATATAAAAAGATTTCCTTTATGAGTGCATAATGGAACAAAAAAGATTGGTGGAGTTTGCGAATTTTATGGCAGCAAATTTTTTCTGTTTATTACAACATTTTTATTTCTCTTTTGAAAAGCACTTTTCACAGAGAGAACATAGGAACCATGGATAACATCTCTGCACAGATTAAATATAAAAATGCATTTTCTAAGTGTAAATGAAAAAACAAGAAACAAACAAGCAAAAAAAAAAAAAAAAGAAAATTATGATAAAGTATTACTATTTCCGGGGTGATTTTTCCTTTCCTAGTATAAGCCTAACTAATAGCAGAATCAGAACACAAAGGTTTACACATACTCTCTCTTTCCCCCTCTTTCTCTCACACGTATGCACACACTCATTTTATCTTGTCACTCTATTTCTCACCATTTAAATGACAGTGTTTGGGAATATGATACTAACTATCAGGCAATAACCAACTATGGTATGTCTCCATGTTAAGATGTAAACATCATGTGAACGTTCTCTGCAGTACAAACACACAATTTTATTTAGCATACTTTAAAATAGGATTTTTTTTTATTTATTTATTTATTAGCATCCTCTTTAGGCTACTGGTGTCCCTCAGTCAAAAATACATTTCTTTTGATTGATCACTATTGCAAGGCTGGAATTTAGGCTTCATATCCTGTGTCTCTACTAATCTTTTCTTTATATTATGGTGGTTAAAATTATTAACATGATGCTGACAGAGATGTTGATATGAGGTGTTTAAAACAAAAGTTTTTGAATTATTAACTAAACTAGAAGGGCAAAATCAGATGATTCAGTGGAACTCAGGATCTTAAAAATACCAATAACAGGTACTAAATTTTAATGAACTTCCAAAGCAACACTGAAATGCACTATTTCATTTGCTGTTAACCTCTTTGATATGCTGCTCTTTGGACTTTAACTTCTTTAAGACAGGGTGATTAATGTCCTTAATGACAAGGACAGGTGACCATTCCTTTAAGTGAACATGCTTAACAGGAACATGACAGGGAAGTTAAGGTCAACAGGGGCTAAACATGAAGCAATATAGCATATTGTTGTGGTTCAAGCCTGTAGGCAGCTAAACATCACACAGCTGTTTGCTCACTCCTCCACAGTGGGATGGGGGCTGGTGTAGAGAACTGGGTCCCCCCAGATGAGGTGGGGGGAAGGGGGTGGCTGAATCAGAACTGGTGTGTTGGGATAAAGACAGTTTAACAGGACAGAAAAGGAATGGAAACAATAATAATAACAACACTAATAATAATAATAATATATACAAACCAAGTGTTGCACAATGCAAATGCTCAGCACCTGCCAAATGATGCCTGGCCAGTCCCTGAGCAGTGCCCTCTCCCCTCCATCCAACTCCCTCCAGGTTTTATTATTCTGCATGTTGTTGTATGGTATGGAATATCCTTTTGGCCTGCTTGTATCAGCTGTCCTGGTTCTGTCCCAGCTTATTCTGTGCACCCCCAGCCTCCTTGCTGGCAGGGCAGCAAGAGAAGCTGAAAAGTCCTTGACTCTGTGTAAGCACTACTCTGCAACAATTAAAACATCAGTATGATATTTTTCTCCTAAATCCAAAACACTGCACCATACCAGTCCCCATGAAGAAAATTAACTCTATCTCAGCTGAAACCAGGAAACGGGTTTAGAGGATATCAGTAAAAACAGAAAGGAGAAGGAGGAGATATGTAGAAATAGACAACACTGGCTTTCCTGAAAGAAAATAAATAAATAAATAAGTTATAATACTAATGAAGTGCTCTCCTACCAACTTGGTTAATTTTTAACAAAGGTTAATTTTTAACTTCATCTTTATGAAGTTTATAATGACAGTGAAATTACAAAGTTCTTTTCAATGATTGGCATGAAAACAGAGTCCTCACTTCCTGATTTTTTTTCTAAAACAAAACAAAACAAAACAAAACAAAACAAACCCCTTCAGTTTCTAATGCTCCTAAAGAGTTGTTTCATAGTGTAATAGTTTCTAAATTTGTTGAGCCTGTGATTTCAGGAGCCTTTGGGAAAGGCAATTTTCTTTATGGAAAAGGCAAGAAGGAATCTTGACAGACTAGTGAGATGAAAAGTTTTACCTGAGACTAATCTCTATCGTCCAAAATTTTACCTGTTACAGGATAGTTACTGCTCTTCATTTGAACTGTAGGCATGTATCGGTAATCAGCAGCCCCAGAGGCAAATGCTTTCACTGATTAATCACTGACTTCAAAAACTGCTATATCCTCATGTTGGATTATCTCCAGCCCTTCACAGATGATCATTTGTATTCATTCATGTTTTTTTTTTTTTTTTTTTTTTGGGTCACCAGCTTCCAGACATTTTTATCTGGGGCCTGTGGGAGAAGATTCTAATGTTTACACCATTTTTTGTATTCTCTCTGACAGTGTCCTAACAAACATTATTTCTTCTTATTCTTCATTTTTTTTCTCTTGATTCTTCTTTTGTGCATAATTCCTTTCCCCCTTTTTTTCCTTTTTCTTTTTTTTTTTTTTTCATAATTCTTTAATAACACAGAAGAAAAAATCTATTAGAAAACTATATCTCTAATCTGCTAAGGAATTGCGTTCAATTTTCATTATTTATTTATTTATTTTCAGTCCAGGTTTTCCGGCTTTGGAGAATCATAAACTCTTTATCTATATTGTTTATACGCTTCCAAACCTATGGGTTTGGAAATCCTAATTACTCAAAAGGGACAAATTACATTACAAATTGCAAATTACAAATTGTAATTTGTAATTACAAATTACATTTTCTACAGCAGATATAATTAAAAGAATCTCAGTTTTTATGTGGGAATAATTTCTTATATGATATGAATGAGCAGCAATATGAATAGCTAGGCAAAAAGTCTCTGCTGTGTGCAGTAACTGAAAGACAAATGACTATGAGATTCATTTGGAAACAGAAAGAAGTGAACAAAGTATTTATTTCCTATGGTCTCCTCTCCTTTGTGATTCATTTTTTGATAGTTATACTGCACCTGGAAATGTGAAGTTTACTGCTTTGTGTTACCATATGTATGGAATAGTTCAAAATTTCCATATGAAGTCAAATAATTATTTAATGAAATATTTTAAAAGTTACTTAATCTTTCTAAGAACACAGTCAGAGCATTTGCACTTTCTGACCAGAAACCACTGTAAGTGATACAGGAAGGAATAATGTTAATTGAGGAGAGGTTATAAGTCTAGAGGAATAGAGGAGGGATTCAATCACAAATGTGGATTAAACTTGGCGTATAATTATGACCCACTTGGTTCAAAATACATTTTCAAAATGATTTTGAAAATTAATCTGAACAGTTGGTAAGTAGGGGAGATTTAATAGACAATCTGTAAAATTCTCAGCTCAAGACCTACTGTTAATACTTACAGTATGTATTTTTAATTAATAGTACGTATCTCTTGCTGGAATTTGTTACCGTACCCAGATAAAGGATAATTAATTACTGTTTTAAAAGCTGATACTACCTGATAAGAACATTTATCTACTTATCATTTTTACAGGACATCAATATTTAACTATTTGCATGGTTTTCCTTTTGCTTACGTAAGTCTTATCTAGAAATCCTCCAACTTTGTTCACTGACTATGAACAGAGGAGCTGCAGGGAGCTGTTAAGAAAAGATGTAACATTTCTACACCTTTGGAAGGGAACTGTCTTGTAAGTTTAGAAATCTAAGCAAATGTAGCAATTTTCTCTCTAAAACAGGACTGTAGTCAAACACAAGCACTTTTTTTTTTTTTTTTAATATTTACTAAAGGTATTTCATACCTTGTAGGCATACCAAATTAACATGAATATCTACAGCAGCTAACTAACACAAGGTCACAAGTAATAGTAAATCAGGTGGGATTATACCTATTAAAAAGTCCAGCAGGTGGTTCTCTCCTCTCCATATGCACATACTGCATCTTACACATGAAGAGCAAAAATAATACTAAAGAACATGACTCACTGCACTAGCATTCAGCATCTCACATCATTGTCCTTTTATTGTTTGCACCAAAAAAAAAAAAAAAGGTGGCCTTTCTTGCTAGCCTTAAGTTACTTAAGCTATTATTTGGGTGAGGTTTTCTTGCACCTGCAAAGTGATGTTGCCCACACAATTACTGCATGAGTTCATGTAAGAGGATGGTTACTTGTTAAAGGCATAGATACCTGTAAAAATCATGAAGAAATAAATGCACAAATAAAAGGATTTACAATGTTGGAGTCCTCCTGTATGTATTTACGGTCCCAAGTAACTTTTTATTGACAGTATTTACTGTAGCTTTCTTTCCAGAAGTTTTGATCATTCATTGGATCCCCAAGATTTTACTGGGAAGTGAAAGAATCATTTGAATCATCTTAATATTCACTGAAGACAAGTATTCATTTTATACTTTTTACTAAAAATTAAACATTAATTTCTGCTTATTCTGTTCTCATTGAGTGCTTATTCTGAACCAGACATCCTTACATATTATGAAGAGCACAGTGAAACATTCAATAGTTATCTGTTTTTTATGATAGAGGTAACTTAAAAATCTTTTTTTTTTTTTTTTTTTTTTGTGGAAATAAATTAATGAACTGTATTTGTCATTGTTTTCCCCTTAACCTAGTTCTGCAGCATTTTTTTTTTTTCCAATTTTCAAAAGCTTTCACTAATATCTATGATTTCTAGGTGCATCCTAAAAGAAGACAGTAATGTTCTTTCAGTACTTCTTGGACTTTTATGCTAATCCATTCAAAGAAGACGATTGCTTGGCAAAGCTAGTGTTAAAAAAGAGCTGAAAGATGCACAGAAACATAAAAATTGAATGGTAAAAGGAGAAATCTGGCACAAAAAATACTACTGCATAGTTTACCTAGTTACAATAAGTATTTTCAAAAGTGTGAAGCTCTTATGTCTGATGTGGAGAGAAAAGCACAATAAAATCAATAGCTTTATAAGAAAATTGTTAAGATGTGGATTAGTTTCCCAAAGGACAATTCTTTATGAAATGAAATATGTGAATGACAGCTACTCCTGTCACCAGTAACAGATGAAATTGAGGTAACTGCATACAGAACAGTAATGGCACTGTGAGGGTCAAAGGAAGAAATGTGACAAAATGCAGAAGTATTATAATGGGAATCATAAGACAAAAAAAAAAAAATATCTCAGATGAAATATCAGATTAAAAATTCTGTAAATTTAAGGGAGCTGTTTAAAATTTGAGATAAAAATAAATTTAAAATAGCAATTCCACAGGGATTAGAGAATAAGCATTAAATTCACTACTGAACAGAGGCCTGTCCTAATCATGTTCATTGTAATTCACAGAAGTATAGATGGGTTATGCTTAAAGTAAGCTCTGAAGCTTACCTAGTTCAGTCTTATGCTAAAGGAAGGTTAAAATTCAGTCTGAGATGAAGTTGTCCAGCTGAGTTCTGAAAATTCATCAATAATGAAAGTAGACATTGGGAAAACTGAAAACATGAATTTTAACAGTTTGAGCTAAAAGGCCAATATTTTAGCAACTCTTATGTACTTGTATATATTCATATTTCTCCTGAATTGAGAAAGGTGTACTTAGCCCACATTCACCAGTCTGCTACACTTGTAATTCCTCTTTGAAAGAGATTAGGTTAGTTCCAGCCTGTGCTATTGTCCTGGTTTCAGTTAGGAGAGAGTTATTTTTCCTCCTAGTAGCTGGTAGGGTGCCATGTTTTGGATTAGGATGAGAAGAGTGCTGATAACATGCTGATGTTTTAATTGATGCAGAGCAATGCTTACACCAAGCCAAGGACTTTTCAGCTTCTCGCTCTGTCCCACCAGCAGGCAGGCTGGGCGTGCAGCAAGAGCTGGGAGGGGACAGCCCCAGGATAGCTCAGCCAAACTGGCCAAAGGGGTATTCGATACCATCTGACGTCATGCTAAACAATATATAGGGGTGGCTAGCTGGGGTGGGGGGCCGGCTGCTCGGGGTTGGACTGGGCATCGGTCAGCAGGTGGTGAGCAATTGCACTGTGCATCACTTGTTTCATACACATTATTATTATTATTACTACTAATAATAATAATAATAATATTTCCTGTCTTAATAAACTGTCTTTATCTCAACCCACAGGCTTCACTTTCCCATTTCTCTCCCCGATCCCAGACAGGGAGGTGGGAGGGTGAGCGAACGGCTGTGTGGTGTTTAGCTGCCGGCTGGGTTAAACCACAACAGCTATGTAACAAAAAATCTTGTGCCATACAACTAGGTCTTGTAATGCTGAGAGTTATGCTGACAAGGGCAACTTGAAAAATGTCTGTACCTGGCATTAGTTAAAAAAAGAAACAGAAGCCCAGCAGCATACCAGCTGATTGAAGGAGAAGACTCAAATTCAGAATGAAGTCTGGGAAATAAATTAAAGGAATCAAAGGACACTAGAAAGTAGTTTACATTTTTAAAGTGAGGAAGACCTGATGAGACAGCAAGTATCCAGTATAGAAAATTCATTGCATACACATCTGAAAAAGCAAGGCATAAAGGATAAGCTACTGTCAAGTTGTGCTCCACATTCTGTTGCCAGCACAAGCATAACACTACCAATATCAACTGGGGAAAGATATTGACTATAGAAGAAAATTGAGAAATCCGGAAAACAACAACAACAAGCAAACAAAGAGAAAAAAAAAAGAGCTGTGTACCTCCCCTTCTTCCCCCCCCAATATTAAAAGTCAAATACTCAACAAGATTATTCTTTTTATACTGTATGCATTTTCCACATCTTTTTTCCATCTCTTTCTTTATTTTATTATTTTATTTTTATTTATTTACTTATTTCCCAGGTGATAATTATCCCTCCCTGTTTTGGCAGTCTATAACACATTTCTTACCCCTTCAACATCTAACTTTTTTTTGTCTTTTTTTTTTTTTTTTTTTTGACAAGATATATGTTCTGCTCCTCCAGTTTTAATTTCTGAATACATATTTTGATTTTTAATTGCTAACATCCTAACCAAAAAACAGAGCTGATTGGTGTTCAGTTGTTCAAAGCAAGGAAGACAGTTTTATCAGGCAGGTTATGACAAGTCTTGTTTTTGCTTTAATTCTAATAATTAATGAGATAAAAATATTTTATTTCAAATCAAAATTTCCAGAAATATAATTTCCCAGAAAGCTTCTGCTTTTCTGTATACTTTTGAAATTATTACTATTTATTTATCTATTTATTTATATGGAGATAGAGGTCCCTGTGTTGAGATGAATACCACAATCTGCTGTCATTGTAGCTCCTGATTGCTGGGACAGACTGCCTTGCCTTTGAAGTCCAGGACCTCAACAGGAAGAAGAGAGGAAATGGGAAAACGGGGGCCCAAATCACACCTTCCTGAAAGAGGTCCTGAAAGAGCCCCTCTTAAGGCTTTTAAGGACTTCTTAAAGTAAGGGAACCCTGGACCAACCTTGTCCCATCCCAATCCCCACAGCCCTGCCTTGGGCCACAGGCCCTTCTCCTGTCCTGGTTTTGGCTCATCCCTGTCCCTGGGGCTGTGCCCAGTGCTGGGGCTGCTTTACTATCCCCAGCTACCTTGTGGAGTGGTAGGACTGGTCCTCCTGGTGGAGTGGTGGGACTGGCCTAGCTACAGGGGCCTGCCCTGATGGACTAGGGGAGTCCCTGTGGTCCCAGGCCCCTACAGCACCCTGACAGGCTGATGCCAAGGATCATGAACAAAACAGTAGATCCCTGGCCCTGACGACTTATAACCTGTTTTCATTCTGTGCTTTAGCTTGCTGTAGTATTGATATCAAAACTAAATAAACACCAACGAGGAACAAGAAGATAGGAGTTAATTATTTTCACTTAAGTTTAATTGTTGACATTTTGAATGGTAATTTAGTTTTCTGAGTTCTCCCCATCCCTTTTTCTTGATAATGTTGGGACTCCTGCCAGATTGTTATTTTTTATTTTTTATTGCTTTGTGTTCTCTTTGTGCTCTTTGGAAATGAAGAGTTTTAACATCTGAAAAGTTTAAAATCCATTTTAGTCAAGTGACTACATGGAGTAAGGATACTGTTTGAAAGCTTAGTACTTTATTTGGGGAAGAGAGGAGTGATAAAAGGACCCAGTTCATCTCAGTACACTGAAATCCAACTTGACAGATTTGCATAGTAGAGCCACAGTAATCAACACACTGTGCAACATACAAAAAAAAAAAAAGAAAAAAAAAAAGCCTTCAGTGCAATGTACAAAAATAAATAAAAATAAAGCCTTCAGGAACAAGGAAAAATGAGATATTGGAAGGAAAACCATATGAAAGGGGGGGTTGGTTGTTTTTCTTCTCTGCTCTTGCTGCTCTTTTGTTAAAACTGGACCAAAATAAATAAATAAATAAATAAGGTAAATCTTATTAGACAAGATGGAAGAAAACCAGCAGACAGAACTGACAAGAAAGAGCATGTGGAGTTTTAGATACCATAATCCATTTATAGGTATAGTCATTTTCAGATGAATATTTCTTAAGAAGCCACTTGCAAACATTTGCAAAACTCCCTGCAGTTGTCAGCTGGATTGGTCTAAGGTAGTCTCTTACCCTTACACCCACTGTGTAAATGCTGACACCCTGCTTTTTTTCTTATATCCACAAGCCATTTATTACTGACAACTTGCCTTCAGACTCTGAGGTACCTTGGTGACTAGAAGATCTATTCCAAGTTCAAAGTTAACCATCTAATGTTATGTCAGGTTTTTGCTGCTGCTGTGTTTGTTTGCAGAAAAAAAATAATTGAAATGTTCCAAACTATGTCATTTGAATCAATGTCTCATGTCTCTGTTTTATTCATCTGGTACAACTCCATAACACTCATAGATTTCTTAGTGCCAGTGTTTTCAGCATTTTAGCCAGCATAGTTACTGACTTTGCATATCATCATGATCAAAAACTTGTGAATTTGCTCTTTTCCTGTTATGTCATATTTCTGAATATAAACAAAACCAAACAAAAGACAACACACCAAATCACACCAAAAAAAATCACAACTCATGGTGAAAAACTGCTAAATGACTTGTGATGGGTTCAGTGAAAATGCAGATGATTCATATTGATTTCCCTGGAAGACAGCATTTTTCTGCATTAAAAATTAATGAACAAATTAATGGCCATTCCTATAACTTAATTCTGCATTTTAACAGTTAAAAATGCTCCTACCAAATGCCCATATTAATAGAAAATGGTCACACATTGAACTTAGATAAAAGCACAGCTGGATATTTGTGAGACACCGGTTTTCTATAAATATAGAAATTCAGTAATTATCATTGTTGTGCAGTAGTAATAAGCACAGCTGGGGAATGTTTCTGTTGCTGCTGTTTCATTGGCTACAAACCTAAACTTCAGACTTATAGGTCCTTGCTTGTTCTCATCTGTTTCTTTATTCTACACAGAAAATAATAATAATAATAATAATAATAATAATAATAATAATAATAATAATAAAATTGTAAGAACATCACAGTTAAATCTGTGCCTGATCCATACAACTAGTGGTTAATGACGTGTTCCAAGGCTAGTGGAGTCAGCATAACTGTCTTTCTGCCTTGGGATAAAGCCATGGACATTTTTCAGAACAGAATCACTGAAAAGACTAAGTAAAAAGTTGAAACTAAAAATAGTTGTATATTCTGTCCACACACACACACATTTATGTTTTCTAGCTCTTATAATAAAAACCTGGAGTTAACTCAAAGCTCTTAACTCAAAGCTCTTGCATGCTCATTTCTTTCCTTCCTTCCTTCCTTTTCTTCTTTCCTATCCTGTCTTTCTTTTATCAAATACTAGTGCTGTTAAAAACAACGTGCAGTATAGTATGGAAGAACAGTATCTATATAGTGATAAACAGCTAACCTGAACTACTATTCAGGAGTCTCTAATTACTTTGAAATTAGCTGGATACATAAGCATCTGGTAGCTAACATTCCAAACTGTCACCTACAAATTGTCAGATAAACATGGTTAGATTTTATTTATAGCCGGTAGAGCTTGGAACCACTTGACTAGATAAAAATTGTAGTATAGTTAAATAAATAAATAAATAAATAAATAAATTGCCTATGGTTTTTCTTTCTTGTCATTTCCTGTCACTTTGGACTCCCTGAACTGACGTTTTTTGTCTATTCCCTTCAGCATATTTGAATCCTTGAAAGTGTCAGATAGCCCTGTTTTTCCAGTACCTCCTTCATGATCTGATACAGTTCTCTTAAATTTACTTTATTTATGCATTTCCCCTTCAGAAACAAGATGTCTCCAAATACTGACTGGAAGAATTGCCCCTTTGCATTGGCCTTCCAAGTTGCCTGGCTGCACAGGGGACAGCTGAATATGACACTGTGAAAGTCATTACACTTTTTTTTTTTTTTTTTTTTAAATTCCATTTCCTTTTCCCTTTTTATTACCAATATTTTTTTTTTCTTTCCTTTTTAGAAAATTATATGGGCTCTAGATCTATGTCTTTTATCCATTTTAAATATTCTGTGAAATACATAGGTGGAAAAATCATGTAATCATCAAGGCAGACTAACCACTGGACTATACTGGACTCTACACAAATATTTTCAAGAGTCCTACAGTATCTATGAGGTGCCAAAAGCCAGACTAATTAGGATCCTCTTTAGGCAAGGCAACTTGTTTAGTGGCTATTAAGGGAGATGTTTATGGAATACATTCATAGTCTGGCTGTGCCTCATGATTTCTTGTAAATCTCTGTGGCTAGAAAGTGTTACCTGAAACAAATGTCTGGGGACCACATCTCAGCTGGCTATTGTAGGCGTTATTGATGTTGGTAGTCTGTGGTTGGTTGCGTTTTCAACTCCCATACAGAAGGACTATATATAATATAAAACAGAAGAACAAAACGGAAGAAATGGATAAAGCAGTGTCAGAACATAGCAGTATCAACTTCACAAAACTCAGTACAGGCGTTCTAGGATGGACAGGTCATTTTATTAAAATAAACATACAAAGCAAAAAGCTAATTGCACTCACTAATGCTCACACCCATACTCACATAATCATAGTGGCGTGGTTTAACCCCAGCAGGCAGCCACTCACAGTTCCTGGTACATCCCCAGCCTCCGTGCTGGCAGGGCAGCATGAGGAACAGAAAAATCCTTCACGTGTGCAAGGACTGTTCTGCAACAACTAAAACATTGTTGTGCTATCACCAGTATTTTCATCAAAAATACAAAACACAGCATTGTGTGAGCCTTTATGAAGAAAATTAACTCTATCCAACTGAAGTGCTCTATGTTCAATATGTGAATGAAAAATATATGTATGAATGATAATAAAAATATAATACTAATGTAAAACAAATGGTTAATCACATCTTATAAAAGCTCTCATAGGACATCACGCAACAAGAATCCAACAAAAGCTGTTAACATTTCAAACCTATAGTCCTTTACTGTAAACCACCCTTAAGGTAGGTGAGAAATTAACTATGGTTCAGCAAGATATAATCAGAAACTATAAAAGATTAACAAATATATGTTTCCCATTCATTCTGTGCATTGTTGCATATTTTAGACCACTAGCACTTTCAACAATGTACTAATAAGTACATTATAGCACCCAAAAGTAATACAGAAAGGCTCTAGTTTTCTAAATCTCTGCATAAATTTAAAATATATTTTCTGCAGAGATGATTAAGTTTTTTATAGCTATGCTAAAAAATGTAATTTAAAGCAGGTTTAAATGCATTGGGAAACCACTGGAAAATTTTATACTTTTCAAATATTTTAACTCTTGCCTGAATTCGTAATTAGAATTTGATTAATGCTATTGCAAACTCTGGATTGCTATTGCAAACTCTGGATAAAAATGTGAAAGCTCATGCATATGCATGTGCTTGTTATTGTTACATATTTTCTTGCTTCAATATCTATCATAAGGAAAAATTATGATATTTTTCTTTCTTTCTTGGTCTGATATCACACTGCCCTAGGTAGTCACTATCTCGTGCCTTAAGTGTAAATATGATCAAAATAGTGGTATTTTATAGGCACTCTGAAAAGCCGTGAGAATGTACTCAGGCTTTCAGCAGAAGAGAATTGGATTCCCTACATTGTACACTTCTGACTAGTGTCCAATTTTGCAAAAGTAAAAGATGCCTAAAGGATAAATTGGTAGCTGTTCTATCAGGCAGTGAAACCTTAATCAAATGCTCCTTCTGACTTTATCAACTTATTTTTGTTCTTGTTTTTACCAGCATGCACAGATCATTCTTCAGGAAGTAGAGACATAGATTACTAGCAGAGTGCAGCTATTTTCCTGGCAAACTTTTATTTAGCGGTTATATACAAGCTAAAAATCAACTGAAATAACTAACTGCTGTTGTTAAAAATGTTATGGGTCTAAATGTCTCTCTGCACTGACTCATCCCTTGAAAGTTACACCTGCTTTTGGGAATTGCTGTTGAGAAAGACGCATTGTGTTACCTCGGAAACAACTGCGACTGCATGTGTATATTTAGATAGAAGGTATTTCACTTCCTTCAAATTTCTGTCTGATATGCCATTTGCTTTTTCTTTAAGCTGTTAAGCAGTCAGTTCTTTGCAATCACATCTGCTCTCTTATACTCTTGAGTCTAGCCAGCTGTAGAAGATGGTGCTTGTAAGGATGCATGTTTGGTGACACAACCCTATTTCTGTTATATCCTAAGGTTCTCCAAGAGCAAGATAAAAAGAATATTATTAACATATTTAGGAGCAGAAAGAAAAATTCTATGCACCATCTTTAAGGGATGCAATATTTCATCAAGACAGGTCAGCTAATAAAATCACACAAGGTGACTTCATTTTCTTCTATTTCACTTCACAATTGAGACCAAGGATATTTGTCTATAAGACAGGTGTTTAAAAAAAGGATACTGAAATTATGGGGTCTTATTTTTGTTGCTGGAATTGAATTGCTGTGTGGACTTGGGTAAGTTACTTAAACTGTCTGTGCCTTGTTTTTTACCTTCTCTGCAAATAAACCACTAATACTTATCTAGATGCTATTAAGCTTGAAAAAATACTTTGAATTCTTCACACAGAACACATAATAAAAGTGTACTTTCATCACTGATTATTATTCTCATTGTACATTGACCTTTCCCTAATTACGTGAAACAATCACATTACTGATTTAAAAGTAATATAATTCAGCTGTCAGAAAAATGAACCTCATATTAGAAGACATTCTGCTTTCTAAGATGAGATATTTATTTCAAAAAGATGTACTGTATGAAGTTATTATACATAAATTACTAAATGCTGCTTCAAAACATACAACAAAATAATTGAGAAAATATGATCTACAATTTCCTGTTAGAGAATCAATCAGAGGAAACGGGAAAAAAACAAAGATCATGAAATAAGATGAAAAAAAAATATTGTCATACAAGCCTGTTTTCAAAATGATCTATACTTTCTTATATTTTTTATGTTAAAAATACCAAAAAATTCTCATTGAAAACATGGAAATGTGTTTCCTCTACAGTATTAAAAATATGAATTTCCCTTTGCAAAATCTCAATTAATTTTCTCCCTCTCTCTGAGCCTTAGAATATTTTTCCATTATTCTTTCCTTAAACACTGTACCAAAAAATAATGAAGATACCTTCTGAATTTCTTGCTTTCTCCTATACCATGGAAATGCGGAGCAGCAGCAGTCACAATAACTGAGTAATAAAGACTCCTGTGCACAAATATTATGAGGTGAGAATCTGCCAGGGTGAGATGTTTTTTCCTAATTAAAGTGGTCTTGAGTGAAATACAGTAGGGGAACAATAATAGGTAGTTTCAGTTCAGCCAGAAATGACAGAAATTGAGAAAGGTGAGATGAGCATCAGTAAAGGGAAAAAAAGAAAACTTAAAAGCACCTCACTAAAATCAGTGATTTGATAGGTATGTACACATTCAGTGTTTAAGAACCTCTAACAACTAGAATATTGTTCTTTCCAATGTCAACCCTAATTTTTTTAATATTACATGTATTTCATCTAATCTTAAATCAGATTTATACTCATTTAGTAATGTGAACCCTGGATGTTGTTTAATGTCTCAAAAATCATGAAGTGTGGTATTACCTCTGTTATCAGGTTGGGAAAAGAGTCAAGAATTTAGTTTACACTCAGAAATTAACATAAATAAATAAGGAAATAGAACTGGTAGGAAAACAAACAAACAAACAAATGTAGCTATGATGTCTAGTGCTCACCAGATATAGATTATTATTTAAAAAAACATTTAATTGAATAGGCACAAAAAATCCTTATTAGAATGTATTATAATTCATAATACTATGAACTTACAACAAACCAAAGACTTCACTAATTCTACACAATATAAAAAGCTAAATGTATGGGAAATATAGCTGAGGACATCATTGGAATTGATATTGTCTTAGATTCCTGGAAGAATGTGAGCATATATTGGATGACACCATCTAAGGCCACTGAAAAGCAAATTAAACCACCTTTCCGATGTTTTCTGCCACCCAGCCTTCCAAAGGACTTCTTCACTACTAGTTTAATGATATGTGATGATTGCCTGAGTGTCTGAGCAAGAAATGCCGAGGGCACATGAAAGATGTTCAGTATTGCTCCAAATGCTTTACAGGATGGGGAAAAATATAATATATATAAATATAGATAGATAGATAGATAGATAGATAGATAGATAGATAGATATTCATTTAGGAGGCAATCTCAGAGACATGTAACTTCTATGTAGCACCAAATAAATGGGGTCAATATTTCAACAGCCTTTGAATATTTAAATTAGTTGAATACACATAGCCTTTCATCATGAAAGTTAGGATTGGTGTATTTTTCTCATATGTATTCCCTTCTTCTATAAACTCAATAATTCCCTTCTTCTATAATCAATCATTGTGTTGAAGACAAAGCATTAGAAAGGCTATGGCAGAAATTTGGTAAACATCCTTTTAATTGTGATGGCAGAATTATTACCATGTTACATCCACATACATGGTCATGCATAGCATTATCTTCTAAGACAAATCCTTCCTGTCCTTATATTTGTATATTTAAAGAGAAAGTCATGGTCTCTCAACATTGGTTTTACTAACTCTTCTATCATTTCGTAAAGAGTTTTCCATTATCATGGTCATGCATAGGCTTTCTCTACCATCAATGCAGGTTAATTTCATCATTATCAGATGATTAAGACTGTACAGAACATTTTGAGTAAGAACCTGCAAACGTGTTACACAATGGGAGGAATGTTTTTCTGTCTCTGCTGAGAATACTTTGATGAATCAAATCTCAATAGCTTTTTCACTGACATTTCAAGAATATTAATTTGATCTCAGATGAAACCAAGACAGAAGTAAATCAGATGTGATATCTCTTTAAAATAATTTTGTTACTTGCTTAAGTGTCTGCAGATTTCCACAGATTTGGTATTCTTTTCTCCAAAATATGTTCTAATGTGTTTTGCAACATTTAGGCCTACTAGACATCTGCTCTTTATAGAATGTTTTTATTTGCTCCTCTCCATTCTGAGAGCACTGCCACCATTAATTTCTAGTACTGGACTTCTAACCTCAAGTGATGAGTCTTCCAAGGCATAGATTCTTCAGAGATGGAGATTAATGGATGTGGTGGTTTTACCCAGATGGAAATCTGAACTCCACACTTATTCCCCCTCCTCAAAGGGAAAGGGGGACAAAATACAATTAAAAGGGCTCAAGGGTTGAGATAAGGTCAGGGAGATCACTCAACAATTATTGTCACAGACTCAGCACAGGGAGATTAATCAAACTTATTGTCTATCACTAGAAGACTAGCACAGTAAGAGACTAAAAAACAAACCTGAAATGCCTTCCACCCATCCACCCTCTTGCACATCCTCTCCCCTGAGCGGCACAGGGGAATGAGGAATGGAGGCTACAGTCACTTCCTAACATTTAGTCTCCTTCACCATCACTCTCTGCCTCTGCTCCATGTGGAGTCCCTCCCATAGGATGCCATCCTTCCCAAACTGATCCTGTATGAACTTCCCACAGACAGCAAGCTCCAAGCTTCAAGAACTGCTCCAACGTGGGTTCATAAGAGGGGGTTCATCCATCAGGAACACACTGCTCCAGCATGGGTCCCCCATGGGCAGCAGCTCCCCCCAGACACTCTGCTCCTGCGTGGGTTCCTCTCCATGGGCTGCAGCTCCAGCCCAGGGCCTTCTCCTGAGGGGGCTTTCCATGGGCCACAGCCGCCTCCAGGCCACATCCACCTGCTCCACCAGGGGGCTCCTCCACGGGCTGCAGTGTGGAGATCTCTGCCATGGGATGCAGGGGTTCAGCCTGCTCCACCACGGGCCTCTCCACAGGCCACAGGGGAACTGCTGCTCCATGCCTGGAGCACCTCCTGCCCTCCTTCTACACTTCCTTGGTGTCTGCAGGGCTGTTTCTCACTCCTTGATCTCCCAGCTGCTGCTGATCAGCAATTTTTAATTCCCTTTCTTAAATATGCTTTCACAGAGGCCCAAAAAACATTGCTTATTGGCTTGGCTCTGGCCAGCAGCAGGTCTCTTTGGAAAGGGCTGACACCGGCCCTTTTCTAACATGGGACAGCTGCTAAACTCTTCTCACAGAGGCCACTCCTACAGTCCCCCGCTACCAAAACCTTTTCTGAAACTTTCCCATGTAAACCCAATACAATGGACTATCCTGACTTTGTTAGAGTATGCAGTCTAAGCTTTGTCTCCATTTCGGATATACTCATTTCTGTTACAGCATTTATTTTTTATTTTTTTTTTATTTTTTTATTTTTTAATGATAGGTCACCAGTACTTTTCTCTTTAGCAGTCATATTTAAAAAAAGATGAGGCAAAATATCCCTTTGGCAAATGGAATAGATTAACCTTGATCTTTAATCCTTTTTTAGTAAATTCTAGTTTCACTTTTCTTCTGTTTCCTATCTTTGCTCACCTTTTTCTATGACAGCTGTTGTTTAGCTTAACTAGATTGTAACCATTTTCACTATATTCCTGTACTTCCTTGAAATCAGTTCATAGCCACTCTTCTCACAGATTCTTTCTCCATTCTTTGTGCTTGTCTTATTATTTTGGAAATGTTCATTTTTGCAATAAATCTCATACTTTTTCTATATCTATTATTTTGCCTTCCTGCTTTGAATACAAGCTCCAGTTCAAAGTTTCTCTTTTTAGAGAAAATAATTATTTTTTCCACATTGAGAGACTTTCATCCCTCCTTCAGTCTACTCAACTTCACCAATTAGAAGAAAGAAACTACAAATTCAGAGGCTTATTTTTGTCTTGAACTTCTATGCATCAATCACAGATTACTTTATGTGGCTAATTCTGTTATAAAATACTTTCTGCTTGCTGATCTAAAACAACTTATTTCACTCTCTCATTTCAGATTTGGTAGAGATATCTGTCAGCCCAGTGCACTGGGTCTGCTACTTATTTCTTCCAGATATCTACTGAAATTTTTACATACTGAACATCTACAATTTCATATAGTTTAAAGGAAAAAGAAAAAAAAAAAAAGATGTAAGAATAAAGGAAGACATCAGAATTTCATCTGAAATTGAATCAAAGTTTTCTCTAAAGTAATCAAATGCATCCATAGGTTGATGAGTACTTTCGACGTGATTTGAACATATCTGCTAGAAGTTTTGAAAGTTGAGTATGGCATCTGATTAAATATCAGTAAGGTTTTATGACTGATCTTAACTTGAGTTGTATTTGCTTAGTTTACTATTTTCATTTCTAGTGCTCTTACAAAATTGCTGAATGAGCAGTCCATTAACATCTGAGGCTTTCTTGATCTTGTTCTGTAATAGCTAATGCAGGTTTTCTTCACAGGTGTGACTAAAAGAAAAATGACCTGAAGAGAAATTTTGAAATGAGATGGAAAGACAGTGGGTAGTTTAGCATCTGTGTTAGTTCAGTACTTTTTGTTCTTTAATGAATCTGCCAACAAAGATGTTACTTTTACAGTCAGCAGTAATGTGAACACTTAGCCTCTATGAACGAGTTTCAAACCACAAATCATTTGATGTAGGCTCCCTAATAGCCAACCAAGTATAATGTAATGTCTTTCAGATGTTTTTGACTATCATCTCCTTTCCACTCACAGCTCAGTTTATATAGGCAGGGTGTCTTCCTAATTCATTATTAACTTCTGGAGACATCGAGTCCCTTTTCTTACTCTATTATTTTCTCTACACAGTACAATGTTATCTTGAATAGTTTTTATTTCAGAATTCATAGACTACATGGCAGAAGAGGAAGACATCAGATAATGTATTTGTTTTATGTCTTTCATGAGAAACAAGGAAAATACTGAACACATGTATACTGAAGATTTTTGTTCTAAACAGATCTAGAAGGCAGCACTACCAGAAGCACTGTTTTAAAAATTACAAATATTTTGTTTCTATATAGTGAGAGCACCTGGTACATTCTAACCTTTAAGAGACCGAGAGGTTGCATAATATAATAAATTTTTAAAGCAGAGAAGTGAAGGGAAATAAGCGGGAAAAGACAGATGAGTGAAGGAATACAGGCTTAACAGATATCTATAGAATCATGTAACACATCATTTATTTTTAAAGCTGACAACATGGCTAACCTATAAAACACTGATGAACTACCAATATGATTACTTCTAAATCATTTTCTTACATTATACTTTATATTTAAATCCATTTTAGATTTAGGAGAAGGTTTAAGTTATTTATTTGTTTGCAAACTATAATTTTTATTTTTTCAGCCGCCATACTCAATTACATTATTTGAACTGCACTAGGTTTAATTTGTACTTAAGAGCTCTCTGATTAGCTCTCCATGGTAAACAAGTTTCTGAGCTCGTTAAAGTCATATCCTTTTAGTCTAGCATCATGTCATCTTGCATATGCTCAATCTTCTGCCTGTTGTCTGTAAATAAGATGTGTTACTAACTCCTTGGATAATATGTATAAAAACTATATAATTTTCTGTCTGTCTTATAATGTATAGGAAACAGGAAAAATATCAAAAAGAAAAAGGATGCTTCATGAGCAATTACAGCTGAATTCTAAGCCCAAATATCTTGCTATTCTAAACCATGTCTGATTCTACACCTCAGTTCATATTCACTATCAAAAGACAAAATTACTAAAAACAAACAAGCAAACAAGCATTTTTTACTTTTTTTTTTTTTTTTTTTTTTTTTTTTTATATATACAGAAGCTTTATTATTGACCTACTGTATAGTTCTTCATGCAGCAGGTAAAGAAAGGAGGCATAGCAACAGAAAAATAATTAGAAATGATAAAATAATTCATTATGAACTACCAAAGATTCCCAAGAAAGGTCAGGGAGGCTTTATAAAGAATTTAACTTATACAGTTTTAATGAGAATTGTTCAGCTGAAGTTTCATGCAATACTTTGGACATTTGTAGATGAAAGACTGGTATGATTTTATATGAAGAATGGATTTCTTATTATTTCTATAATAACAAAGTATTTAAAAAATTGAAGTTACATATGACCTTTTTTTCTCTGTAACTAGATTTCCTAAGGTAGAGAGTCTTGTCATAGTTCATTGTTTAAAGAGAGTTGTGTTCAGATGTCTGGTTTCCAGGGAACTTAGAAGATGAGGGAAACACCTCTGGTCCTGGTCTTCAGAGGCCTTTAGCTGCCATACATCATTGATCACATTGCCTAAACACCTTTGAAGAGCTGAACAATGGCTACCATTGTTCAGCTCTTCCCATTCTCTTGGTCAATCTACTGCTGTACAAAGTTATTGCCAACATATTACACCAAATATGAGATATTGGATGACAAAATATTCTACTAATAGCTGCTGTAGTTATAAAAAGTCATGTTTGAGTTCTTTTACTTATCTTCCATGTCCTCTGCTTCTTCTGACTTTTGTCATTTAAACATGTTGAAAGCAAACAGTGAAACATGTGTTCTGTGTGGTCCTATTTAGATTAGAAAGTTATTTCAGTATCATAGCATGGGCATCCTTTTCAATTCACTTTTAGCAAAAATTTAACAGTCCAAGTTCAGGGGCCTAAAATTTGATACATTATTTCACTCAAAACATTTTCAGAGAGTATCATCAACTTTAAATTACCAATGTATCAAATTTGTCTGTATCAACTTTCTTATATCATTTCCATCCACCATCAAATCACAGAGATAAAGTAACAGAGAAAATTTTGTTACTGGAGCTGATGATAGCTTACCTAAGCTGCCTCATTTGAATTTACAACATAACAGTGATTCCTGTTGCGCATGGTAGATAAACTTCAGAGATATTATATAGTGAAGTAGTCTGTTCAAGACCATACATAGGCTTTTCCCATACATTGCTTTGCAATATGACTTGGGTGACATGAATTTCAGATTTCCAAAGGCAAGTCAGATTTTAAAATTTATGAAACTATAGGTTTTGTTTGTTTGTATGTTTGCTGTTTTTTTTTTTTTTTTATGATAAATGGCAAACAGGATGAATTAACTTTCCCTCCTCTGTTGAAGCTTCCATGTTGATAAAATTTATATTTATTAATCTCATTAGTTAAACCTTAGGCTTAATTCATTTTATATGAAGAATGGATTTCTTATATATTAAGAATGGATTTTAGCAAGTTTCAGTTGTTGAAATAAATTAACTAAAGACAATTTATATTCTCAAATCATTTCTGATTACTTGCAAATATGGCTTCTTCCACAGTAAAACACCAATGAAGCCCTTGTATTATCTACCTGCATATACAACTTTCATTGTAAAAGAAAGCTTTTACAATGCCACTGTTTCATTATGGATTTGAGAGTACACTTACTTCAAAGACAGAACAAATAAACAAATCAGGTCAACCTCTCTTTCTTCGTCTGAAACTCCAAGGAACAAAAGTTGTATGAGATGAACTTGTAAAAAAAAAAAAAAAAAACAGATTTTTTGTTTCTTTATTTTTTGTTTTTGTTCCCTATAACATTTCTTCCTGCTGGCATCTTTATCACATTGTATTCATATGCTTTAGAAATGCCAAATCATTTTCAGGAATGCTTACTGTCTCTTGATGTTACCTTGTCATCCCATATGAAAAACTAAAATTACATTGCTGCTGACTTTGGCTCAGGATGTTTACTCCAGACTTAGAACCAGGACTGAATTTTATCTGTAAGTATATCTCATAGTTTCTATTAAACAAAACAAAACAAACAAACAAACACAACCCACTACATTTATTATATAGATGTTGCAATACCATTTTCATTCTCAAATATATCAGAAACATGCTGTTTCTCTTCAGGCCTCTATATCAACAGATGCAAAAGATGGATGAATCGACCAACCAACATGGATCTGTGATAAAGCTGGGCAGATAACCTGATATTCTGAGTCCAAAGCCAACAATGTCACATTTACCCAGCATCATTATTATTAGTAGTTAAAGTAACCGTAGCATTGCTTTTCTTTTAGAAGGTTTGGTCAGAGTCTGGGACCAATTGTATGAATTACAATACTAAAAGAATTCAAAAACAAACAAACAAAAGCCCACTTTCCTCATGGAAATAACAACTAGAAAAAGAGATAAGTAACAAGTGTATACAGGAAAGGATGAAAAATGAGAGTAAGACTCATTTGGTGTGGTCTCTGTATCACCAATCTTAACTATATTGCAGGTGAGACCAGACTAACAGTCAGCCACAGCTTTGTTACATATTTGCTTTACCTCTTCATTAATGCAAACTTACCAGAAGACAACAGAAGTCTTTTCAGTTTCTGAAGTTGTGTGTTTTGTAGAATATACAAAGGCCAAGCTAGAGCAAGGCAACTTTTAATATAAATAACAATAAATGGCCCAGTGAGGCTGATTAAAATGAATGTCATTGAAAAATGCCTCCTCTGCTTCTGTCTTGCTTTCAGCTGTAGCCATTTAGATTTAAATTCACATTCACTACAGATCTTAAGTGCTTACAGATTTCCCTTCCTATCATCTCTGTATATATACATATATATATATATATATAAAAAGACAAGAAATTTGCATTTTTGGTCTTGTCTGTTTATTTCCAAGAACCTTTGTCTTTTGAATATTGAAATAACCTCAGATATTTTCTGGAGCTGTTTGAAATCTTGGATGTTCTTTGTACATAAGCCAAGAAGTCTATATTAATCTTGGAGTCCTAATAAAGTATATTGACCTGTGTTAAGCCACAGTGAAAAAGATATATTGATTTCATGCATAATATATTAATCAATTTCTCATGATCAGTTGTTCCTAGCTATCATTTTTTCATATTATTTTATTTTGCTATCATATAAGTTACGGTGAAAGATAAAGGATAGTTCTACCTTGAATCAAGTTTGTCAAGGTCATATAGCAGTAAAGTGTAGGAAACTATTAAATCTTTTTCCTAATTCTCAGGCTTGGACTTCGATGCTAGCTTGTTCTCCATTCACCTTCTACGAGTGACTACTGCAAAACATAATGAATGTGTACTCAAAACAACAAAATGATATAGTAGAGAAAGATTTAAAGTCATGTTATCTTTGAAGGGACAGAGGACAAAAGAGGAAGGGAGAGACAAAATATTTTTCTTTTTATTAAACTCTTTAATGAAGTAATTTATTTTATTTTATTAATATTTTTTATTTTTTTACTGCTTGAATCTTCACAATGTCCTAGTGTCCTTGGTTGTAGTTACACGGTACTTTTTTATCCCTGTAGTTGTTTTCTATATGTCACAGTCAAGCTCTACTAGAAACTGAGGGAAAGAAGAAAGTGAACAAATATCCAGCCATTCCTACATAGAAATGGTAACCACATCAACAGATTATATATCCTATGAGAGCCATGGGTTCATTACACACAAACTAGGAAAAGTTAATGTTTTGAGGAACAGCAAGTTTCATATTAAGCTTGCCACTGAAATATTTAATCTTTCTCCTTAATAGGTGTTTTTTTGTTTGTTTGTTTGTTTTGTTTGTTTGTTTTTAATATATATGTTTGAATAAGATGAGACTAGGCCAAATACTGTAGATTGTTGGAAGATACCATTCCACAGTATGGAAACATTGCTAGTTCAGAGGAAATTGTATTCCAGTAGCATCTGCTAAAATATTATTTTTCACATCATTAGGTCAGGTATGAAGCAATAAAAAATATCAGGTGTTTTTAATCTCTTTTTTGTTTTGTTGCCACTACCCCTTTCTATGTTAGTAAAATCTCAAGCCAGAGCAAGGTAACAGACTCCAAAACAGGAAGATCATAATCTATTTAGGTTGTGTCTACAGTCATGGATATGATAAAGCTACAGGTGGTCACAAATTCCTATTAAAAGTGAAGTGTAATAATTTGATTTTGATAGCGTGAAAATTCTGTAAGTTCTTAATTATAGGGAGGAAGAGCTTTTTATACTTTCTATATTTGTCTGTATGGTCTATCAGAAATGAACTTTGACAGCAAGGGTACTGTTTGTCACAACAATGTATGTACTATGCTGACAGCAAATAGCTTATGCTACTAAAAATTTCCTAGCAATATATTTGTTTTACCATCAAAAGATGAGAATTGTGGCTTATTGAAAATAAGAGATTGTGCAAAAAGAAAGAGTATCCAGTTCAAACTGACACTCTCTCACCTTGATGCTATCAGTGGTCATTATCAGACTCTTCTAGCAAAGCATATATTTGGTGCCTCTTGAAAGTCACTATCCAGGTGTCCAGTCACTATCCAACATGATCAGGGTTTCACCTAGCCTCTTAGAGGTGCATTGGTAAACACTTCCTCATATCATTTCAGCAGTGTGATTATAATAAAGAATATTTTGATCAATAAGTAAATAAGAGATTAAAACAATGTCATTAAGACATAAAAATTCTGCCTGACCATTCTTTTCAGACTTGAATAGTCTAAAGTGGCTTAAATACCTGGCTAAATATCATACATCTAATAGATGAGTAGCTGGTCTCAATGAAAGGAAAAGAAATCAATGCATTGGGGAGCACTAAGGGAGAATGATGACTAAGGTACTGTATTAAAAGTAAGTGCACATAGGGCCATTTTGTACTTGTACTGTTTTACTTTTTGTAACTTTCCTGTCTCTTTCCATGCATCAAAAATATGATATAAATAGTAGATAAAAAGCAGGTAAAACTGCCAAGTGAAGAACCTCAACTATTCTAAGTTCTTTGCTAAGCATGTAAATATTACTGATATTAGTGTTAGAAAATGATGATGATGTTGTAAGATAGACCCGTATCATGATTTGAATGGTGCTAATGACAACTTTGTTTTTGTGAGCTCATGTTAAGAGAAAATGATGTGTTTGCTTCACTGCAGTCTGCTGATGCTGTCTTTAGCTTTTTCTCCACAATTTCTTGAACATCTCAGGACTTAACTCCATTAATCTTTACATCGCTTCTAGGAATAAGAATTTCAATCTGATTCTATAGTAAAATAACAGCTTTACAGCTTTACAGCATTGTAGAGATAGTAGTTCTTGCCAAACTTCTAACAGATATTAAACTATTTTTGGTAACAATATGAAGAAAAAAAAAAAAGTTTTCACCTTTTGGATTCAGAGGAGAAATATGTACATATAAATTTAGTATTTAACAACAGCTTTAACTGTTGTTTAAAAAAAAAAAAATCCACTGTTTAGAATAATGTAACTCTGCTGAATTCACTAGATTTTACACTGGTCAAAGCTGACTCTTGCCTTAAATCTTCAGATGGTGTAATTTTACTTAGGTATTTTTAGTAGCACTCTTAAAGCACACTTTTTGAGGGACTTGGAAATCTCAATTTAAAAAAATCTATTCAGTTGTCATATAATAAAAAGAAGGAGGTGTTGGTATTACTCTAAGATGGATGTTACTGCAAAGGTGGACATACTCTCTAAGGAGGACTTCAGGCCTGTAGGTGGATACCACACCTCTTCAGAAAGTTTAGCAAATATATCAAATAAGGATTTTTTTTTTTTTAAAGACTTTCTAATTAATCTGATCAACACTTCCATATTTTTTCAGGGATAGAGAAAATATTTCTTATATTTTACATTATTTGGTCAGTAAACTATAGATTATGACTTCAGACTACAACATAAACAACACTAAAAGAAAGAATTTGAATCAGAACATTAACCATGAAAACCTATAGACATATGGTAATTTGTGGAGAGCATTATATTATTCACATCAAATGCATATACTATAGTAAAATCTGTCACTGAATGTAAGGGATTTCCCTCTTTCTCTTTTGCTGAAATAATTGTTGATAGGTAAGCATATGTAGTGTAACAAAAATTTTCAAAACAAAAATTAGATTATATTAGAACTGTGCAACAGCAAACAAATATATGCAGGATTTTTTATGGCATTAGAATGTAACACATTTCTTTCCACAGAAAACACACATGTACATAAAACTAATGCTGTTTAGCTATGGGAGGGGGTTTTGTTTGTTTGTTTACTTGGTTTTGGTTTTGGTTGTTTTTCCCAGAAATATACCATATGAAAGCAAGAAAATTCTGTTTACTCTAAACCCCATTTAAATCCCCGTTGAGTTTTATGTGCTAAAATCAGCATCTTTTGACACCTTAATCTTAGTCTTCCCACAAACAAAAAATAGATTAATCAAAAACTGTTCTCTGACACCTTGCTGATCTAATACCTGATTAACTCCTAGAATATTTTTCACTCTCATTGAACTACAAATGTGGATCATTCTCTCTCTCTCTTTTTTTTTTTTATTTAATTTTTTATTGAAAATCTTACAGGTATGACTAAAAGTCATGGGCAATATCTTTCAGTTCCATTACAAAATCTGTCATATATATATATACATATATATATATATTTAGTACAACTAGAAGCAAATCTACTGAATTATGAATCAATGATTGTCTACCAAAGTGTAACTCAAAATTAAACATCCATGTAGCAGATGATTAAAATTGTTTTGCTTTTCTCTGATGAAGCTGAAGGCCACTTTCACATTGATATTGCTGGGCTGCAAAAATTACAAAGCCTTAACGATAATTTTCCTTCTCCCAGCCTTGTGCCACCCATACATTTCAGTACAAGGATCTTTATTTCAGAAATAATTACTTCTGGAGTGAGCATCATTCTCTATGTAGTACCTTCTATTCACAGAAAAAATCCTACAAACAATTCTGAATGACTCTCAGTAATTTCATGGAAGTAAATCATTGTAAGGTAGATACAAGCAAAAGAGTTTGTAGGAGCATAGTCTAACTTAGGAACTCATCTACAGGTTATCTAGAACAAAAATACTTAAAAACACTACTTTACTTGATTATATGCCTTATTTTCTAATAATAAATCATGAAAGATGAAGTATAAATAGTCAGAATAATAGAAAAGTTATCTTATTCTAAGAAATCCTACTTCAAAACCATACAGTATTTTAAGCAACAGCAGTTTTCTTTCTGTTTTGGCACTCCTGCACCAGTGTAGAAATTATGTGTATTGAGTTAACACCTTTGGGGAAAACACATATGTGTAGAAAGATCTAAAGATTGTTTCTGGAATTAATAGCATTACATTGCTTAACGTAAGAAAGAAATTTAAAAGTCTTTTACTGTGATTCATCAGCAGCAAAATATAACGGGAGAGGGAAAAGCAGGGTGTTTAAAGTCTTTGAAGCATATAGGATATTTGACCTTGAAAATTATATCTTGCATTAAAGACACTCCCAGCTACTCTGTAGTCTTCTTTCCAGAACTGCAATGTACAAATATTTTATTTAAATGTCTCAGACATTGTAGTGGCTCAGAAGAACAACTGTGTGTCCTTGCAGCCGCTCTCATTTCTGAGAGATGAATGGTGGGCTCAATTGCTTTACTGTAATTTCTCTATTTCCACGCTTCATTTATCTGAGACTGGAGAAAAATCAGCATGTTCTGACAAGTCTAATACCATGAGGCAGTAAAATGGACCTGAATTTAGTGGAGATTAAAGCTCCAAAATAAATATAGCGCTTTATGTCAAATAATAATAAAAAAGGATAAATTCTCCTGTACAAATCAGAAGAGATAATAAAAAATAACAAATAGATAGCAACATCTTTTCTATACCTACATGGGCATCACAAAACTTTTCAACCTTGAGGATACCACTCCATATTTCTCATTTTATGTGGTCTGTAAACTACATCAGTAAATTGATGACAAATGTGTTTTTTCTTAGAACAAATTGTAATATATATATCTTTATATATATATTCATAAAACTACCTAGGAAATTACAGAGACTTTCAATTAAATAAATTTGAAAGCAAACAGGGACAAACAAAAAATGATCTGGGTTTTTGTTTCTTTTCATTTCTCTTCTGGTTTTTGCTTAGCAAGCTGCATGCAACATTGTAAAGAAATTTGCTATAAGGCCTAAATTTGCAAATACTATATATTGTCATACTGTACTGCATTATATTTGTTAATTTGTTGCTTCTTACACTTATATCAAAGACCTTGTGTTCTAGATATAGCAATACTGTAAAGGCATCTACAGAGTACAATTGACTCATTGAGGTCATAGTACGTAACATACTTTTGAAAGTGAGTTGCCTCTGAAGGTATCTTATGGTTGCTATCTATTTGAACGTGTCTTAGCATTTCATTTTATCAAAAATGCCTCAAATGCTCATATGCTATGTGGTCAGTGCAATCCCTAGGACAAGTCTGATGAAGATATGTTCCACCAAGGCAAAAAGAAAAAGAAATAAAATATTTAAAATGGAGAACTATTTACAACTTTCTTCTGTCTGTAAGGTTGAGTTCTTTATTTTAGTATTCTTCAGTGCATTTTCAGAGAAAGGTTCCAAGGCTATGAGTATAAGCAGTCTGGTCCAGTCCCATACATATCTGCAAGCCTTTTAAAGCGAGGTCCCCAGTCACTGAGGTAGTCATAGTTCTGGTCAGAGTTTGAGCTGATCGAATCTAAGGAGCTGAGCGACTCTGCAACTGAGCCATTCCCCTCAAAGGCATATGTCTGCAGGGAGTCATAGGGTGGTGCACAGGGGTCCACATCAGCTTCTTTTAGTCTCTCCCAGATAAATTCCCTAAAAATTACATTATCTGGGATGCTTTTAAAAGTTGGTCTGCTCAAGAACTGAATCTCAGGTGTCACGTCCCTCCTGGTCTTGGTGTCCCGGATGATGTTGAGGTTTCTCAAGGCAGCCATGTCAAAAGCCTCAGTGTCTTCTTCTCCACCACCCTCATCATCATACCTGACAATGTTCTCTCTGATATCTCTCTCTTCATCAAAAATGAGGGGCTCTTTTTTCCGTCTCCTCATGGTGACAATCAGCAAGACAAGAACTGGAATGCAAAAAGACTGAAGTTTTAGCAATGCTAAAATTTTCTCATAGTTTTCATAGTGGTTGAAGCACTCATTAATTTATATGGTAAAGAGTAGCAGGTAATTTATGGAGTTAGATTTCAAATCTAGCAGGTTATAAAATGGCTTTTAAACAATGAGCTTTTTAGATGTTAAAGAATCTATTTCCAAAGCCATTGTGAATTAATGTTTTCATCTCTAATTCTATATCCTATGCTATCTGTTAAATGTAAATTTTAGGACTGTTTCAGTCTGAGTGTTACAATCTCATAGCTATGAAATAATAATAACAATAATAATAACAACAACAACAATAATAATATCTTTTCTTGAAGTCTTAATTGCCCAAGCAGTAAAAGTACATTTGCAAAGTAACTGAATAGAATTTAACGACCACAGTTTGGGAAGTCACTGAATTAAAGTATATGGCCAACCTCTGCTGGGAAACAAACAAACAAACAAAAACAATCAAACAAAAAATCTTCCTAGATTGGGGAAGACTGAATTATTAAGCAATGTGTAATGTAAAACTGTCTTAGCTCATGGATTAAAAGAATATATAATAATGTACTTTCCTTTTAAGTGCAAAGTACTGTACGTCAGATTTATGAATTACTTCTAATGAGAAATTCTAGGACTGAAATTTGCTGGATCAGCCAGTGCTAGAAAAGGTAATCATTTTAGAATTATAATCCTTACATTTTCCATCAGGTTGAAAGCTACTATTGAATGTCAGTGACAGCCAAAAGAACTGAGAGAAACAAACTCAAGACTCATCTTTTTCAAATACGGATTTGGTGGAGAAACACCATTACACAAAGTATGGAACCAGTAATATGAATATTGCACCCATATGTGGGACATGGTGAAATGTGAGTCATACCCCTACAAAGTGATTAATATTATCCTGTAGCATCTGGAGAACATTTGCTGAGTTAATGATAATCCTAGAAAAGAGCAGGCATCTCTATGACTGTAAAAATAATGGTACATTGAAAAGTAAGTATTCCATATTCAACTGATCATTCTGTATAATATTATGTATATTTTTAATGTTAAGAATATATTATTTTTTATATTGAAATATCTAAGGCTTGCCATCATTACTTACAGTACTTTGATATACCTACTAAATTCCGTATAAATTTCTGGAAAAAGAACAACTGATTGAGATAAAACTAAGACTGATCTTCTCTAGGCCATCTCAAAAATGTCCTCCATAAATAGAATAATATAGAATATTGTTGAAAGCCTTTATTTTCAGGGAGGAATTTTAAAAATCATTATCAATCTAGTTATCATGAGACATGACTTAATGTGGGGATCACTTGCTTAAAGTTAAACCAGTCATTCAGAGACTGTACATGTAGAAAACTGTGCCATATTTCCATATTGTTGTAATTTCCTTTGGAGTAATGCTTGTTTAAAAGTAAAACTGGAACAAGTTCATTTTTTCCCTTTTTAAAATGTATTAATATATTAGGAAAATATTTTTTCTTTATTTTTATATATTTTTATAGTAACTATGAGACACAGGTCCAATGATTCCTCTATTAATGGATGTCTTATGACTTTATAACACTTCAGTATCATCATCACTCTTCCGCTTTTTTTTTTTTTCCCCCCCGGCGTCTCACTGAGTCATGTCTTTTTTATTGAATTCAGGAGCTACTGGTTTGGGGCACTTTGCTTTCAACAACATTTACATAAATAGTTTGACAATATAGGATTTTGACCTTTAAAGTGGTTTTTATGAAATTTCAAAACATTTTGATGATTGTATAATACAAATTAAGTTGTAAATTATACAACAGATAACATAATATTGCCATCATGTAGACAACAGTTGCATTCCACTCTTACTGTTTTCCTTATTATAAAAGGTATTTTTAAGTGAAAGACAAATTAGGTTGCTGACAATACTAAAATGCAATTAAGTCAAGATTGCTATTGATTTCTCTTTTCTGAGCATTTTTAAAATTTATTGACACATTTTTTATTGCCAAGTAAGCAGATAATCATTTCCTTTAATCAAGCGCACATGTGTTTTCACACCACTGTCACTCTTAACAGACTTCATTTTCAAAGTTAAATACCTTTAATAAGTGAAAAATATGAAGCTCAGTAGGTAGAGACCTACCTACTGAGCTTCATATTTTTCACTTTTTAAAGGTATTTAAGGTATTATTATTATTTAAGGTATTAATATTATTAATATTAAGGTATTGCCTGAAGGTGCAATAAAGTCAAGATGCAACGAGTGTTTTATGTAGCATTCCTTGTACATCACATCCCTGCTTGAAGTCAAGAAAAATATGGACTCTTTCTAAAGGTTAAATATTTTAGCATGTAGATGGCTTTATGAGATTATTAATTTCTATCCATTCCAACATCTATGAACAGTAATGTTTAACCTCTAAATGAACAAAGATTTAGCTGTATTTCAGCAACTGCAGAGATGAATACAAGTGCAAACCAAATTGCACTGGTAACTATCTCAAGTGAAAATGATTTATAAAGCTTATCCATTTCTCATTGCCATTTTTTCCCCTTACATTTATCACAAAAGCAGAGATCAAGTCAGTGACTGGCTGAACAACTAGAGAACACAATGCCATATAGAAGAAATAAAACACAGTGAAAAAGCTTTAGGAACACATGTATTGCGCATTTTGGCTATATACTAGTACACTGAACTGACGCCAAGCTGATGAAATGCCAATATTGATTTTGCATGTGATTTAACAAATAAATAAATGAATGATATTAAAACTAATAATTATGAGTGAATAACCAAAACTAATAGAGAAACATATAAACTAACCTTTTGTTCTGGTTTATCAGAATTGTTGGAAATATTGATTTTGTTTAACAGGTACAACAGCTGACAGAACCTTGGCATTTGTATTTATATTTACTGTGATAAAATGTAATTTTATCTTTGTTTTGGTATAATTACAATCATAGTATCAGTAGTTTCAGTTCACCTAAGTCAGTTTTTAAACTAATGCCCTTGAATGCAATAAAAGGTTTTTTGTTTGCCATATTGCAGTGTGCTTGTGGAATTATTATCAAATTTCCACTTCAGTGTGATTTGGCAAAAAGTCAGGTTTAGGTTACCTGTGCATACTTCTCTGTTTTAGCATTAAAATTTCTGTTTGTGCTCAGGGCAACTACAGTGTCATTGTAAAAAAGCCATAATAGCCCTCAAAAAAACTTGAAGGAGAAGCCTACACTCAGAAACAGGCAGAACCGTAAAGGGACAGAGTTAAATCACAATTGTCATCATACCCTGTACATACTTCACTCCTAAGCCTGGCATTTACTATAGCAAAAAGCCATGTCAGCTGCAAATGAACATGCCATTGCTTTATGCCTTAGGTGTGTCATGAGTTATAAAACTGAAGATTGGAGACCTTTAGCCATCCAAGAAGCACACTAACCTGTTTAGTTACATGTTGCAGTTGCTAGTACAGTCAGAAGAGATGTGAGAATACAGAGGCCAAGACTCAGGAAATGTGTATTTAATTTCCAGTTAACAAGCTTCGTGTATAACTGTTGCTTAATCAGTTTAGATTGCTATTTGCAAAGTGATTGTGACCTTTAAATGCCCAGACTGAGTAACATTATACGCTCTATAATTTTCAGAAAACGTGTTCTGCATTGCATAGTCAGCCACCTTTTAAATGATTCAATTTGATCTACCTCCAAATTGAAACAATTATTGATTTATCATTTTTCAACTGTAAGACCCAGCCCATACATACTACATTGTCCCATTCTGTATCCATTTTACCCATTTAGAGAATAAGATCCTTATGACTAGTATTGTTTCTTCCTGTTTAATAGTCGCAAAATTACATGTGCTGATTTTATTAGGCTTTTGTAAGTAATATGTTAATAATAACTTTCTTGTCCCTTAACTGAAAACAAGTAATGATTTAAATCTGTATTTTGAAAGGTAATCAACCTATCATTAACTTGTAAAATCTAAAGCCAGATTAAGAGGAGGTTTGCTATTTTGTTTGTAAGAAAAATGGTGGGGCTAATAAATCATATTCAGAAATATGAAAGATAAAAATAATGAAAGAGAATATGTCAATCTAGCTTTTATTGCTTCAATACAAAGAAAATCTTTAACCTCTCAAATATGATTGGGTTATTTACAGGTCAATATTCTTTTTGTATGTATGATTTTATTTATAAATTATATGCTAAACACTTGTTACAAAAGCAGTTATTTTGTCTGGAAGATGCTAACTGAAAATAAATAAATAAATAAATAAATAATAATTACCTTGAATTAAATTACTATGTAATTTTAAAAGGAGATAAAAGTTCCTTTTTACTTCTCTAAAAAATTTGCACAGTCTAAAATGAATACAAACTAGCTTTCCATATGCTTTTTTATAGAATAAATTGCAAGCACTTTTTTTTTTTTTTTTTTTTTTCTTCTTTAAAACACAGCCTCACTGCAGAATGAATAGTATAGGTTTTGGGGTAATTAACAAAGTACTGGAGCTTGAATGTGGAATACAATTTAGAATTTAATCTCCATCAGTCTAAGAAGGAGAAAAAATAGTAAAATGTTTATAACTTAAAATTATTTAACTTTGAAAAAAATATATTAAATATACTAAATATAGTAAAATATACTAAAAAATAATTATGCCACGTTATATGTGATTATAATAAATTGGTATAATGTAGTAACTTTTTTCCTTCTTACCATCACTGAAAATATTGTGCTTGTCTAAAATTAATCAGTTGTTTAAGTAAATAACACTAAGAAATCCCACTGAGACAATCCGAGTCTTCTTTGAGAAAAATGGTTATTTATTAGACAAAGGGATGTGTAGAGAGGAACGAATATCAAAGCATATCATACTAACTTTAAGCAGATAAGAGTTTGTTGCTATTTCAAGATATTACAGCCAGAATGCATTCATTCATGATACTTATGCAAATCTCATCTCTCCTCTGCTTTGCAACTGAAATTTACGTTGAGATGACATTGATAAATGTGACTAGATTTGCAGTGTATTTTAAACTTGGATCAGAAAAAAAAAAAAAAAAAGAGTTTTGATCCAGTAACCTGTTTCCTCTGACAAAACCTTACATGAAAATGTACATTGCCCTGGAACCACTTGCTCACAGTTTAAACTCATTTTTTATGCAGTATTAGTTGATCTTCATTATTTTATTTGTTTGCTTGTTTGGTGGTTTTTGTTTGCTTGTTTTTATTTTTGTTTGTTTCTTTGCTTTCCTTGGGAATTAATGTAACAAGAAAATTCCTAGCATTATTGCCATTCAGCTGATCCAGCAACTGCCTTCTGGGAAGAAATAAAAGAAAGGCTCTGGAACAAGACAAGCAACACTTGATTAGTGTTTCACTGGTCATTAGTGATGCTTCGGTATCTCTTCTTTATGAAGACTGATGATACCTGACCAGAAATACAACAGCTGCAGGATTCAACACCTTAGTGCAGGACTCAAAGCCAAGTTTAGCACAGAAACACAGACTAAACTGTGCCTTCAACTCTGAACTGTATCCAAAAGGAAAAGTTTAGAAAGGAAGTGATGATATCACATAGAAATATCTACTTGGATAAACAACAGTATCACATTTGGATAGCTAAATTTGAAGTCCAATTCTTTGACAACTAAAATCAATGGTGAGGTAACCATTGATTCTGCCAGATTCATTTTCAGTGCACAACCCATTATTTAAACACTATGTTCACGTAGTTTATCCTCAGTTCTTTACCAAATGCTTGTTCAGCACAATCTAGAAGTGACTGGGATAAAACCTCAGGTTACCTGATTTATTGGTTGTGGTTGAGCTGTGCTACACTGAGTGGAATAAACAAGTTACTCTCTGGCACAATACTGTGTCTCCACTGAACATTCTTCTTCAACACATATGGTTCATATTTCTGAAAAGCTCATGCCCAGGACAACCTGACTTTTAGCTACAGTAGCTTCTTATGCATTATTCAGAAATTCCCTTGTTTATATATAACAGAAATGGTGACATTTCAGTTTGGGTTTAAGTTAATTGCTATCATTACAGAATTCTTAAATACATTGAACTAATGTTTTCAACAGGTGATTTTCCATTAATGTCAATGCCAGTTGATACAAGAGAAAAGCCTAACATTATATGTTTCTTTGAACTCTACTATTTACCTGCGTAAATAAAGTTCATTTGGGAATAAATATGGACTAGAAATATTGCTAGAAGAAAATGTATTTCAAATGTTGATTAGAATTGTTGATGATCATTCACTTATATTTCTCCTTGAGCCTTGGTCTTTACACATGTTGAGTGAGATTAAACAACCTTATGTGTTTAGATTTTTTTTTTTTGGTCAAAAAGCTGAAAAACTCGGGAAATGTCTCCTATACACAGACATTGAGTAAATTGTTTCGGTTCATTGTAGAAGTAGTGATTTTTCTTATTCTCTAACAACACTACAAGAGGATTCCTTTTTCTGAGTCCTTTGGAACTGTTTGTAGCAGAAGAAACATTTCCTTCTAAAGGCTTACAGTGAGGTGAATCAGTCAAAGAGAAATATCCTATATGTGGTTAAAATACTGGCATGAACAAAAATGCAGACAAAAATCTTTTGATTTGATTTATGCAAATTACTTGGATAGCAGTGACAGTTAAATCACCACTGGGATTATACAAATTTGAGGAGACTTCAGTCTTATCCTTCCCCTTAGGTGGATATGTGCAGCCAAGGAATAGATCAATCCCTCCAGTGATAACACTCGTGAGAATTCTTGTGTGCTGAATCGGGACCTTTTTACAGTAGTTCTCTCCAACAATAAGTAAAATTGCACCTCTGCCTATCTGCATCCCACATATGCAAGGATGATCCTTCATCTTTATTCCCTGATTTGGCCCTATGTAGCCCATGTAGGCATTTTGTTTCAGGACTTGTCATGAAATGAAAAATGCTAACCAAACAAAGCTCTTGACACTGTTCTGCTGTTCACAAGCTGGTTTCTCCCTTTCTCTTCTATCTAGCTGTGGTTTCACTGCACAACATAAAATCTGAGAGACACTAGTCGCAGGAGTAACAAAAGATCATTCTGTAGATGTTCAATTAAATAAGATGATTCTAATCAGTAAATTGTATCTGTTGTATTTCCTGAGTATCTTTTGTTCTCTACAATTTTTTATTTTTTTTTTTTTAAAAGTTACATCTCTGAAGAGAACACACACTGATTACAAAGTAAGTAATCTGGAAATAACCGGCTTTTATACTAAACTAGAGAAATACTACCATAAACTGCATTGTTTATCTTTTAAATATTATATTGTAAATAATCTTTTTTTCTTCTAATATTATTTCATATGTATCTCTGGAGGCAGCTTAAATTAGAAAGTATCTGATCTTGAAAATCACAGAATGAAGGTTTTGTGTGGCTCATGATACAAAATTCTGTTCTGCCTAGAATGTGATTAATTTAGTGATTAAAAATAAATAAATAAAATAGTGTGTATATATCTATACATATTTTTTTTCTTTTGCTAATTACAATAAATTGCATTGAAAATAATTGTAACAGGAAGAAGACTTACCCAGCAACGTTAAGACACAAGCCAATATTGCTATCAGGGCTCCAGTGCTAAGTCCTGCAGGCAGTATGTATGCCTCTGCATTGCATGTCTGAGCAATACCATCTGCATCACAGTCACAGACTCTGATGGTGAGTGTATTAGTGCTACTCAGTGAAGGTGACCCACTGTCCACAATGAATATTGGCAAATAAAAAACAGATTGTTCCTGTCTTCGAAAACCATTTCTTCTGGTTAATACTGTTGCAGTGTTATCTAGATAAAGGAATAAAAAGATAAATGTAAAATACTTGACCTTTCAAGAATATAAGTCTGTAGGAAATACAGCCTTTCTCTCAGAAGACTTTAGAAACACATTTGTATTATTTCAATTAGGTTATATTGGTCATATATTCCTTAATCTGCAGAGGTAGGATCAGCTGAGAATTCATGTTCAACTTAACAAAAATATTCCTGTTGTCCATGAAAAACTATTTCAAAATTGCAGAGGTCTATTTGTTTTTAGTATGCTCACAGTTCCACAGTCTCAATATATAGTTGAAGATGAGATTATTGTAAAAGAGAAGAAAAAAAATCACACTTCAGTAATCAGTTTAAGTATTTATATTCATGTTTCAGGTCTAATTTCCAAGGACCAGTATCAATTATTCACAGATACAGAGAACATGGAATAAGAGGATATATTCATAGGTGAGTAGGTTCTGAACACCAATTAATGATTTTTTTGAAATGTAAAAATAACCTCTTGGAGCACTAATACATGTAATTGCATACATAACAAAGAAGTGTTTGTTTTCAGTCTAAGCTGAGAGTCAGCAAGTTGGCTAGTATAATCAATCTAAAACGTGCTTCAACGTTGCTCTGATTTGGGTGACTAAAATGTCCATGTGTTCCAGAAAATATGTGCAAAACTCACTGTGTTCAATACAGGTTGACCGCTCCTGAGAGGTAGGGAGATACATCTCCTAGAAATGTATAGAAAAGGTTGGTCGGTCGGTCTGTCTAGCTATCATCTAGCTATCATCTGTCTATCTGTCTTTCTATAGTCAGATTCATTGATAATCCAGTATAGGTATCTTATTGTGTCACCTATTATGACCTACCTAGCAAAAAATACAAACATTTCCTCATATAACACCATGTGAAATATGTCTAAAGCTAAATAACATCAGAAGAGGCAACTGGTTCTGCCTCGTAACGCCATTGATTTTACTGGCATTGCAATGGTCTGTTATTTCCCTTTGCAAATTGTAAGTTCTTTGGACTGTCTTTTTATTGAGTACTTTACAGTACTTGTAACAGCATCAGATTTCTGAACAGTCTTATTCTAATGCATTTTTATTATTTTGGTCACTATTTACAATTTTTAGTTTCAAATTGTATGCTGCTAATATGAAGAAAGTTAAGCATGTCAATACTACATGCCGAATAAGGCAATAAATGCCTGTGTGAGAGTTCTTTATTAGTTCCCATATACTTAGTGAGTGTTGTTCAAGGTCTTTCTGTAAAAACAGTACACCTTAGTCCACCATATGCTTCTTTTTTCTTATTAATAATGATTGCTTTGTAACTCTGGAAAATACTGATACATAAAAGAACAATGCAAGAGTAAGATGGTGTCTATTTAGTTCTACTTGCCTCAGCTAACACCTAAACTGACTGATACAGCTCAGATGCTATACTATGCAGTGAAACTAATGAGAACACTACTTAGAAGTATGTTCTCAGATAGTTAACTAATAAAAATAAACTCCCAACAGGAGTCTCTTCATAAGTGTTTGGGGAAATAATAGTAAGAAGTCAGTGTAAATGCTTCTGTTTTCAAAATCATTCCACAGTAGGTAGTGTACTTATTGAAAAGGTGCATAAAACAAAACAAACCAACCAAACAAACAAAACAAAACAAAAACAACAAAAAGAACAAACAAACAAAAAACTTGTGCACTCATTTTTTATGCCTTGAACTGAATTAATAAAATATCGATTAATGGACTTTTTTCAGTTATTTCCCCAAAGTATAATCTATTTTGGATAAAACAAAACAAAACAATAAATACAAATGAAAAATGTGAAAAGACTGCCTTCTGGAAAAAAATAAAAATAAAAAAATAAAAAAGAAGCTACTCTGTTTGGGTCAAGACTTTAAATGATTCAGACACCAGCTTTATTCCCTTGACAGACAATCAACAGATAAAATTACTTTTGAAGCTGATTGCACTTTAATTTACAACCTTACCAGTGTTTATGTAGGTCATAATCAGCATTCAAAATAAAAGGTGTTGGTTGTGAATATTAACCCCTCAAAAAAAAAGGTTATCTACCTTTGTTGTCCTGAAGTGTAAAATTGTGGTTATTTGCTGCCTCTGCTGCTAAACTGAAATAGAACTGATGGCCGTTCGGTGGGTCGTCTTTATCAATTGCACTGATTTTCTGTATGACCTGTTTTGAAATACATTGAGGTTTCATTATATGAAATGTGAAGAAGCAGAAATACATACACGTTGCATAACTCCTGTTACATATCAAAGTATCAATCCTCTCATGAGTTCTGCTCATATTGTTTTTTTTTTTTTTTTTTTTTTTCTTCTTAATTTTCTAAACTCCTAAGCATGTAGAGATACTATTACATGTAAAATGTGACTCTTTTATTTACTTTCCCTGTATCTGAACTTTATTTACCAAAAGCAATTCTCTGCAGTGCCTATAAGAGAGTTGGGTACTGTCATGCACCAGCGCTTGAAGTATAAACTGCACATCAGAGGAAGAATCATATCTTCCAGATGGCTATAACATGGCCTTCTTACAGTGATCACACCTGTTGCTGTGATCAGTGTTGAACTGTAATCTTTTGCAAAGGAAAATAATGCTTATGAGCACTCAGTTACTTTTTTATGGAAAAAAAAAAAAAGAAAGAAAAAGAAATAGTATGAAAAGGAAAAAGCCAAGTCCTAAGTATATTAATATATTCCTTTTATATATATATATATATATATTGTAAAATTCTGTCAAAATTTGTCTCTAAAAGAAAAATTTCAAAATTGCTTACAATTCATAAAGGAATTGTAGAGGAGTAGAGGTAACAATTCTGACTGGATCACGGGGACAAGAAACAAGCATTCCAATAAGAAATCTCATTCTATTCCTGTGCTTCTCATGAATGCAAGCTAATGATAGTCTTTTCTGTTGAAGACTTCAGTTCTGCTGTACTTTTGAAATGTGTAATAGACAACATCTACCATAGAAAGGAAAATATTCTGGGAGAAGCCCCAAATGTGCAAAGCATCCCAGGGACTATGTTGGATCTATATGTATGAGACATCTACTACTTTTCTGGGAGAGAGAAGAGAGAATTAGAAAACATATATTTCCTTAGGTCTTAAATATCAAAGTGGAAAAGCTAAAACATGACAGACACCAAAGATAACAATACCAGATACTGTTAGTTAAGTCTAGGACTTTTTGTAAGTCATATTGGGAGTTAAAAACAGTTTGGTAGAAATAGGTTTTGTGAAATTCTGACCTTATGGACCATATCTCTTGAGGGAAATAAATGTGCTCCTTTTAGGAATGGTAGATTTTTAGTTTTGGAATAAACTCCGTGTTAGGATTTCCCACTTCCCAGTAAAATTAGGAGGAAGTTTATATTCTTATTGTTATTCAAATTTTGGTAAGCTTAAAAATGTGTCAGTTATATTGGAAGGAAACCTACTTGTATAGTTTGTAAGTAAGTCAGAGAAAAGTTGAAGCCTTTTAACCCTACCTTGAACACATTATTTTTACATCTGCATCTTTTTCTTCAGAATTAGGGTGGATATGTTAGGACTTGAGTAATATTTGCTTGTGCTGCACATCAAAATGTTGTTTTTACTCTCATAAACAGGTTATATTTTATGTCAAAGCTGTCAGGCTTCTGAACTGAATGACTACCTATCTGATAAAAGTAAACACTAAAAAAGTATAAAGCCATACCTGGCCAGGTTGAGCATTTTCACAGACAGTTGTCTCATACTCCATGGCAAACTCAGGGGCATTGTCATTGATGTCAAGGATAGTGATGGCTACATATCCTCTCCCAATCTGTGCTGGATTCTCTGAGAAGAAGCCAACAATACAATGAAGTAGAGCTCTGTGAGAGTTATACTTTGGGTCAGTATGTTTTTCATTTGCAATTTTGTTTTGTATATGCTTGTCAAATCAATTACAATCCCTTCTGGAAAGACAAAGGAAGCTCTTGGCTTGATCTTTTGGACAAAATGAAAACAATGTTTGTGTTTTCCAACAGCATAAATGCAATTGAGATTTTACTTTTAGGGATAAGCTGAAAATCTAGCTCACTAATCAAAACATTAATTTACATCATATGGAAAGACAAGAGCACAGTGATGTAGAACCAACACTCAGGGTGCACAGTGAACCAAAACAACCCTGTTCAAACTAGGAATAGCCCAGATAACATGGGTGAAATAATATGTTGCAAATCTAACTGATCAGACTATTAAGAAGTTAAAAACAGAATTCCTTCAGGTGTGGGGAAAAAAAAAAAAAAAAAAAAAAAGGTGCATTTCCAAGCAATCCTGAAGCAGTGGAATCACATTCTCAAAGTGATGTATGTTTTTAGCTAAAATACTAGCCTGTGAAAAACCTAATGTCATAATTTAATCTCAAACAGTAGATATTTGGTGGACTAAAGATAGTGGACATCAGTGTCTACTATACCTATTTTGCAAGATAACACTTCTGGTTTGGAACAAGGAAAAGAGAGATTGTAGGTGGTGACACGAGTGAGATTGCAGGGCAGAAAGAAAAACTGCACAAACATTAAAAGATGTATCTATTTCTTTATATGGTATTGCAACTAAATTTTATTACATATTTTATATTTTGTTAAATATTAGCAGTTTTTAAAGAAATGCCCAGTTGAAGTGCCTGTGCACCAACACACATGGCATGGAAAACGAACAAGAGGAATTGGAAACCATGGCTTAATTGGACAAATATTACATGATTGCTGTCATGGAAATGTGGTGGGATGGATCACATAACTGGAAAACTGAAATGGAGGGCTACAGACTCTTCAGAAGAGATAAACAGGGAAGGAAGGGAGGGGTTGTTGCCCTCTACATTAAGGCAGGGATTGATTGTGAAGAGATGCCTCTGAGAAACAGCCACGGACAGGTTGAGAGCTTGTGGGTGAGAGTTAAGGACCATACAAATAAAAGACTGCTTGTGGTTGGGGTCTACTACAGGTCGCCCGATCAATGGAAGGCTGGGGATGAGGCATTCTTGCTTCAGCTATAAGAAGTGTCACACTCATGTACTTTCATTCTGATGGGGGACTTCAACCACGCAGATGTCTACTGAGAAAACTACACAGCAGGCTGTAAGCAATCCAAGAGATTCCTAGAGTATGTTCAAGATAACTTCCTGTTATTAGACAAACCAACCATAAGAGAAGCATTACTGGACCTGGTGCTCACCAATGCAGAAGAGCCGGGTCCTGCACCTGGGACAGGGCAACCCTGGCTATAGGTACAGGCTGGGTGACAAGACACTGGAGAGCAGCCCTGCAGAGAGGGATCTAGGGTTTGTGGTTGACAGCAAGTTGAATATGAGCAAGCAGTGTGCCTTGGCAGCCAGGAAGGCCAATCGTATCCTGGCGTTTAACAAGCATGGCACTGCTAGTCAGTCAAGGGAAGTGATTGTCCTACTTTACTCTGTGCTGGTGTGGCCTCACCTCGAGTACTGTGTGCAGTTCTGGGCACCACAGTACAAAAAGGATGTAAAACTGTTGGAGAGTGTCCAGAGAAGTGCTATGAAGATGGTGAAAGGCCTAGAGAGGAAAATGTATGAGGAGTGGCTGAGGTCACTTGGCCTGTTCAGCCTGGAAAAGAGGAGGCTGAGGGGAGGCTCATCGCATTCTACAGCTTCCTCACAAGGCGGAGTGGAGGGGAAGGCACTGATCTATTCACCTTAGGCATCAGTGATAGGACCTGTGGGAATTGTGTCAAGCTGAGGCAGGGGAGGTTTAGGCTAAACACCAGGAAGAGGTTCTTCACTGATAGGGTTGTCATGTACTGGAACAGGCTCCCCAGGTAAGTAGTCACTGCACCAAGCTTGTTGGGTTTTAAGAAGCGTTTGGACTGTGCACTTAGCCACATGGCTGTCACATCTTCAGGAATACAGGCCTGGCAAAGATCAAAGTCAGGACCCTGAACTTCTGAATGAGCAAATATCAAGCTATTTAAAGACCAAGTAACTGTGATCCCCTGGAACACCTTCCTTAGGGTCAAAGTTGCTAAGCAGATCTGGCAGCTATTTAAGGATGTTTTCCTTAAAGCACAACTATCCATCCCTTTGCACAAAAGAGCAGGCAGGGAGGGCAGACAACTGGGATGGCTAAGTGAGGACCTGTTGTTCAAACTGAGGTCTAAGAAATAAATGCACACACAGTGGAAGTAGGGACACATGGCATGGGAATAGTACAGGGATGCAGTCTGGATATGCAGGGATGGGGTAAGGAAAGCCAAGGCATAGATGGAACTGAGCTTGGCAAGGGATGCAAAGAATAACAGTAACGGATTCTAAAGTTACATTGCTCTGAAAAGAAAGGCCAAGGAATGTGTACCCCCTCTGATGAATGAGAAGTGTGAACAGACATGGAGAAGACAGACGTACTCAACAACTTCTTTGCCTCAGGCTTGCCAAGTATTTTGCTTCCCTGCACCTGTAGGTCGAGGCCGAAGGAGTAAAGTCCCACCCACTGTAAGTGAACAGCAAGTTCGAGACCACCTGATGAAATTGAACACCTACAAATCAATGGGGTCTGATGAGTCCAGTTCCCTCAGGACCCTGGACTTCAGGGTCCTGAGGGAACTGGATGATGTAGTTGCCAAGACTCTCTCCATCATATTTGAAAAGTCCTGGCAGTCAGACAAAGTCCCCAGTGACTGCAAAAGAGAAACATCACTACCATTTTAAAAAGGGTAGAACGGAATACCTGGGGAACTACATACCAGTGAGCTTCACCTCTGTGCCTGGCAAGATCGTGGAAAAGATCCTTCAGTAAGCAATGTCAAAGCACATGCAAGACAAAGAGGTGATCTGAGACAGCCAGCATGGCTTCACCAAGGGTAAACTGTGCCTGACCAATCCGGTGGCCTTCTATGATGGAGTGACTGCATCAGTTGACAAAGGAAGAACTACTGATGTCATCTACCTGGTCTTCTGTGAGGCCTTTGACATGGTCCCACATGACATCCTTGTCTCCAAATTGGAAAGATATGGATTTGATGGGTGGACCATTTAGTGGATAAGGAGTTGGTTTGAAGGTTGCTCCCAGAGAGTGGTGGTCAATGGCTCTATGTCCAAGTGGAGGCCAGAGACAAGTTGTGCACCACAGGGGTCTGTCCTGAGACTGGTACTGTTTAATATCTTTATCAATGATATACACAGTAGGATCAAGTGCACCCTCAGCAAGTTTGCAGATGACCCCAAACTGAGTGGTGCAGTTGATACAACAGAAGGGATGCCATCCAAAGGGACCTGGACAAGCTTGAGAATTAGGCCCATGTGAACCTAATGAGGTCCAACAAGTCAAAGTGCAAGGTGCTGCTCTGGGTCTGGACAATCCTGGACATGAGTATAGAACTCACTGAGAGCAGCCCTGCAGAGAAGGACTTGGGGGTACTGGTAGATGCTCATCATGCATATTGTGGGCCACCAGTGTGCTCTTGTAGCCCAGAAGGCCAACTGCATCCTGGGCTGCATCAACAGAGGAGGAGTAGCCAGCATGTCGAAGGAGGTGATTGTTCCCCTCTGCTCTGCCCTTGTGAAGCCCCACTTGGACTCTGGAGCCTCCAGCATAAGGAGGATGTTGATCTGTTAGAACAGGTCCAGAGGAGGGCCATGAGGTTGATCAGAGGGCTGGAGCACCTCTCCTATAAAGAAAGGCTGAGAGAGTTGGGGCTGTTCTGCCTACAGAAGAGAAGGCAGAACTGGGGTGACTTCATTTCAGGTTTTCAGTACTTAAAGGGGTCTTACAAAAAAGATGGAGAGCGACTCTGCTCAAACAGGTAATGATAGGACAAGGGGGAATGGTTTTAAACTAAAAGAGTGGAGATTTAGATTAGAGATCTAGACTCAGAGGATGGAGAGTCACTGGAACAAGTTGGCCAGAGAGGTTGTGGATGCCCCATCCATGGAGGTTTTCAAGACCAGGTTGGATGGACCCTTGGCAACCTGATTTAGTGAGTGGCATCCCTGCCTATGTCAGGGGGGTTGAAACTAGATGATCTTTAAGGTTCCTTCCAACCTGAGTCATTCCGTGATTCTATGAAATGCATCCAAATGTAGTTCACAATGTCTTTTTTTTTTTTTTTTTTTTTTTTTTTTTTTTAATTTCACATGTGAAATAGCAAGGAATTTTGACACTAACTTTCTCCTATATTGATCTAAAATCCCCCACCCCCTCCAACCCTGAGGAAAAAAAATGAGCCAGTAAGTGACACTTTTTGCATCTCTGTGTTAATGTGTCTAAGAAAAGCTAAAAATTCTGTGCAGGAGCATCTGGAAGAGGTGTGAGAAGATGTGAGAGAGACAACCCCTGCAGACACCAAGGTCAGTGAAGAAGGAGGAGGAGGAGATTCTCCAGGCTTTGGAGCAGAGATTCCCCTGCAGGCCATGGAGAAGACCATGATGAAGCATGATGTCCCCCTGCAGTCCATGGAGGACTCCACACTGCAGCAGGTGCCCTGGTGGAAGCTGTAACCTGTGGAGAGGAACTAACACTGCAGCAGTTTTTTCTGGCAGGAACTGTGGCTGTTGGGGGACCTGTGGTGAAGCAGTCTGCTCCTGATGGCTTGCACTCCATGGTATGAACCCATGTTGGAGCAGTTCTTGAAGAACCACATTTCACAAAATGTATCCAGAGCTGAACAAGTTTAGGTTTAAATTTTCATATAGAATTATTGTACATACTTGAAAAGTTTGATTCTTCATCATTTTTCAACTTACACCAGAAAAAGATACTGTGTACAAAATATCCTCTACCATCTTACTTGAGATTCAGGTAAGTAAAACAACATAGGTATTCACAGGTCCTTTACTTCATCCTTTTTAATAGTGTTGTGATTGACCAACAGCAATCAACCTGAGTGTCATCACTAAGAGGAGTTAACTGCTCTCCTCTATTCCATATCATTTTTGCTCTAATCATATTTAGTCTGAGACTCCTGACATTTTCATCTTCTTTTGTGCTTGCTTTTCTAAAGTTAAAAAATACATGAATTGTGAGGCAAAAGAAAGTGTAAATGCTTAATCTGTTGCATTTCTGCATTTTTATCACATAGGTGTCTTTTACATTGAGTAAGAAGAATTGTTTTTATCTGCCATGTTTTGAAACACCATCATATTTTCACTTGGTGCAGCTTATCCCAACTAAACTTGAAGTTTTATACATAAACAACTAATAAAATCTTTAAATTGTTACTTACGACTCTCCATAGCCAAGACTGTGATATTATGAACAGCATTTGTTTCCCTGTCCAAAGACTTGGCAGTTGTAATGACTCCACTGTTGGCATCAATATTGAAATACCTCTCAAGGTCTGTGTTTCGATCTATTGAGTACCTAGGTGAAGAATGAATGAAAACTTTTGACTTATGTTCAATTAAAGCTCATAGAACTGTTTCATTGATTTCTCATTAGAGAGAAAGCGTTTCCATTGTTTCCCCATTTTGGGCTTGGTCTTCTCCAGTTTCTCTAGGGTGTTAAAAGAAGGAAAGCTGTAAGCAAAGGCGAGACCACACAGGCTGACAGTGGCATGCTCCATTACCACAGTTAACTTGTTAAGCAAGATTATAGGCACTCCCTTTTCTATCTCCCTCACCATTGTAATGCAGCCATTCATTTACTTATGGAATAGTATCCTACTGAGCCCAAGCTAAAGAGAAGTAGAGTTGGAAGTTTGCTGCATGGCTGTACCAGTAAGGCATGGCTCCCATGGGAGCTGGGATCCTGAGCACAGTTTTCTGTCACCAGCAAATGAGCCTCTGAGTCACCCAAAGCTGCCAGGGCAGTGAAAAGAAAAGAAAGATAATGTGGAGTATGCCAAGGGATTGCAGGTCATCATCGTCAGCTCCCAGTGCTTAACTGTCATTTGACAAACACAGGCTTATATGCCCTAGACACTTTGTCTTGGCATATCTTTTGCCTCCAAACTTGTTTTAGGAAGGGGAAACTAGCTCCTTAGCAAATAGAAAATAGCATAAGTGAAAAGGTCAAACTTCCTGTGGGTATTTTGCTTATAACCCTTTTGAGAGAGAGGGATAGTTGATTAGGCAATAGTAGATTTACAACTACAGTATTCTTGACATTCGGCTTAATATTGGGTCAGATTCTTGCAGTGTCATTTGGATCAAGTACTTCAGAGCACTTCCCTACACTCAAAATGAATTAAAATATCTGAGTCAGACCAAGTTAGATCATTCCAATTACTGTCACACTGATGATATATTAGATTATCGATACAGCATTGATCAAAACATTTGAACAATGTGGAAGGAAAGAATAATGGAAGATAATGCAAAGACAGGACTTCCAGACAATATGACAGCACTATTTGCTTGTTCTGTGTTGTAATATACTAGCTTCTACTCTGCTGTATTGTGATCATATCTAACCCTCCTGGCTGCAAAATCTCCAGAGCAGAGACTTGTTATGCATTTAGAATTGCTTTACTGCATTATCTCACAGTAAGAGAAAGGCATAAAGAGTCATAAAAGCAACAATAATAGAAGTTTTCATGGATTGAAACTCTCCCTCTTTCACTTTTCTTCTTTTTCTTCTTTTCTTTTTAAGTCAAGAGTAGTTTTTTGTTTGTTTGTTTGTTTGTTTTTAATGTTATTGTCATTTGTTTGTTTTTGATTGTTTTTCCCTCCCTTGTTTTGTTTAGTTTTGATAAGCTTCCCCTAAGGACTATGCCTGTCACCTCTGCTATGTAGTCAATCATGTCAGGTTCAGTATCAGTCTCTTGCCAGCCTTCACATTTCCGAATTATTAACACTGTTACTACATAACTTGAAAAGTCAAAGGCCTTTCTTAAAAACATAGTAAGAGAGAGAAAAAGGGAAAGAAAAAGAACAGAGAGGGAGAGAGAAAAGAGAAAGAGGCTGAAAAAGAATGCACAAAAAAAATAATAAAATAAATCAATAAAAAGGAAGGAAGAAAGAAAGAAGGAAGGAAGCGAGGGAGGGAGGAAGGAAGGAAGGAAGGAAGGAAGGGAGGGAGGAAGGGAGGAAGGGAGGAAGGGAGGAAGGGAGGGAGGAAGGGAGGGAGGGAGGGAGGGAGGGAGGGAGGGAGGGAGAGAACATGTTATGTACATTAGACAACAGATTGTAATGAAAGAAAAAAAAAAAAAATTGTTTTTATGCATAGGAACCAAGCAGTTTTCCTTAACTTTTATTTACAACTATTGTATCCATCTTGAAATTCTGAAAAAAACTGTTTTAAACATTCTTAATCCTTTAATCCTCATGGCCATTAATACTTGAAAATCTTTGAGCTGCAGGATTTAAAATCCTTTATTTAAGCTAGTTCAAACACCAATAGTTCTCAAGTCTATGTAAAATAACTTTGTTTTCTTTGTATTTATTTATTTATTTTAACGTAGTATTGTCAAGGCATGGTTTTAAGTGTGTCTGATCTTGCAATTGCAACATTTTCTGAATTGTAACAAACCAAAAATTTTAATCTATCGATATAATCCAATGTTTGGAATATGGAGTGCTTATTTATAGATTAATAATTTAAACATCTTAAATCATGAAAATTATTATGCTTTAATCTTCCTTAACACATTCCATTTTTATGCATCTGGTCTCTGATGCACATCACAGCAGATGCAGGACATCTTTAAATTATATAGTTTGTCAGTACCCCTGACAACTTATATAACAGGCTCACTAGCATGGAGATAAACCCTCATTATTTCTTATTTTCATCTCCTCAAATTCCAAACAACTTTGAAGCCTAAGAAATCTAGATGTCTTTTAAGCTTGTGATATAGTATTTTTGATGTTGAAATTCTAAAAAAAATAACCAGAACAAGGCCAATAAATTCATCCTTACATTTACACAGGATTCAAAAGCATACAGAGTATAGACTTAATTTATGGAACTGGATTTAATCCTACTCTAAATGGTTCTGCTAAACCAGATATTGTACACCAGATGCTAACATCGGTGCCAGAAAACACTGCCATTGCCACTGTAAAGAAAGAGCTCAGAAAAGATAAATTTCACAAATGAATCCCTGCCAACCAATCCATCTAGGACTTGTTTATACATGATAGGAAGCAGCTATTTTGAATCTGCTGCAAATATATAATGAAAAAGAGGGAGAGAACACTTTGTATCACCTCTAGGAGTGAAACATATGCTTTAATTTTACAACTGAAATTGCTGCTTCAGAAATTACAGAGCTACAGTAGAGTCACAAGTTCATATTGAATACATGAATGTAAAAATTTAGCATCTCAAAAAAGGTGACATCTAAATGAGTTCTGTATCTGTGAAGTTTTTTTCTATGTATGCTCTGGATGAACAATAACAACAAATGAAACTTAGTACTAACTTTTAACTGTATTATTGTCCTACTCCTGAAGATGTTTAAGTTCTCAGAATTCCCCTGAGTCAGAAGTCATGGGCTCCAGACCCACTGCATGTTTGTTGTTGTTGTTTGGCAATTAATATTACTATTCTGCATAACAAAACTAACAAGTAACTCAGTGTTTTAATTAGAGTTTTAATTTAGGAGATGAGTCTTTTTCTCTGAACATTTTCTCCCTAAATACAGACAAACATAATATCAACATATAGTCTTTTGTTGATGTTTTCTACAGGTTCCTTATGTTCTTGCACAATATATTATGGAATTATTACTTTTTTTTTTTTTTCACACAAGACAAAGGAAGAAGCCCTTGAGAATTTTTATGTTTCTCTAGTGTTCATATCTCTTCCCTTTCAAAAGGAAGATATTTGGCTGCAGCAGAACTTACAGAAGCCAAAAGAGTATTGCTTTTAACCATCCTGGCAAATACAGGACATCTTGTCCTATCAATTTCTTTCACATAAAGAGTTTGTAGTAATACATTTTTTTCTGTGGGACATCAGTTCTGGTTTACCATGTAAAAGAGTCCTATTGCTTGTACATACTACACACAGAAAATGAAGAGAGAGAAAGAGAAAGAGATTTTCATCCTGATTGATTAAACAGAACATAATTTGTTATAGATTGTTATAGATATGGATATAGATGATATAGATACAGATTTGTTATAGATATGGATTCTTTCTAAATTTACAAATAAATTATTATTTATAATACAATAAGGATTATTTTTACTTTGTAATCTTGAAATTTTAACTTTGTTAATTTATTTACCTGCTTATTTTACAGAGATGTAAATATATTATTTTTTCAAAGGTTCTGCAGTTTATGAGTATAAAAGTTAAAATACACAAACTCTTAGAACATTTCGTTCTCCTGCTATAAGGGAAAACAAACAAACAAACAAAACTAACTAATTGCTTTCAGCGCAAACAATTTCCCATCACAAAACAAACAGCTTTAAAAAATAATTAAATAAATAAACAATTACGAAGTCTTACAAATTGCATCACAGGAGGTTTGGATTGGATATTAGGAAGAATTCCTTCATGGAGAGGGTGATCAAGCATTGGAAGGAGCTGCCCAGGGAAGTGGTGAAGTCCCCATAACTGGAGGTATTTAAAAGACAGGTGGACATGGCCCTAAGGGACATGGCTTAGTGAGGGGATTCAATAGGTCAGGTTGATGGTTGGACTTGGAGATCTTGAAGGTCTATTCCAACCTAGACGATTCTATTACTCTAATTACCTGACAGGACTATTTGAGGCATCTGGATCATGGGCTGCTACAGTTCCAATGATAGTGCCAACCTTTGCTGCTTCAGACACCACCATGGAGTACAAACGTGAAGTAAACACAGGCGGCTCATCAACATCTTCTACAATTATCTTCACTGTTGTCATGTCATTGAAGGGTCCAAGACTCAGGAAACGAGGGTCAACATGCATATTGGCTGCTTCTATCCTCAAGGTATAGCTTGTTTTAGCTTCAAAGTCCAGCTCCTATACAGGTAAAATTATTTGGAAATTTTATTACCCAATAATTGCAGCAAAACTCTTTCACTTACAACACTCAGTGAGTATAAAATGAAATTTGCCATTTATATTCAAGCAATACTTTTGATTGGCAAAGCATAGCTGATGTCTCTTTTTTTTGGCTTTCTCAAAACACTGGCTTTGTAGTGTCTTGCTATTTCTAAAACTGCAGTCTGATTACTCAACTGTCTTTTCAAACTATGTTTCCAAGTGTACAAAACAGATTTTAAAAGGGTTTCAGCAGTTTTGATCCTGAGAAAATCATAAGTATCTGAAATGGACCTGCAAAATAATCTGAGAGCACCCACAAAACATTCCTGTACTCACTCAGAGGAGCAGCAGGGTGAAACACACATCTGTTGACCTACAAATATGAGAGTCTAAGTTGTCCATCAAGTTACAGTAAAATAAATCCAAAATCAGCATCTTAAAGTCAGTGATTAAGCCGACATTACAATACATCTGTAAACATCCTAGATTTTAAAATGAAAAATGATTTGCAACATACCACATTTAGAAAGGCACTGAACTTTTGTAATATCTGTGTGGCAGCAAAAAGCTTTTCTGAACAGGAATGCTTATGATCCTCAAGATATGCAAGCACTTACTTCCTGCATTGAGTCAGAGATGAAGTATCCATACTTCTCCAAAAACGGTTATGCCATAAAAGAAGGGTTGTCTGGATACTGGTCAATATTCTGCTAAAACTTGTCAGTGTTTATTACTAAAGGATGTTGATATTGTTTTGAATATAAAATACAAAATATGTGCTATGGAACACACCTTAAAGGCATAATGCAAATGTACTGTGATATTAGAATGATGAAAAATTTCTCAGAAAATATAATGTATGGTGATAACAATGAAGCAATGGATATAACCAGTAGCAAGGTTAAGGAGAAGAAAACCAAATGCAAATATGTTAATACTCTTCTCACTTTCAAGTAGAATCATCATATGAACTAAAAAAATGATAACCTGAAGAACTTCGCAGACAAAAGAATGAGATTTGAATAATAATAATAAAGCCTTAATCAAACTATATATTTTCTGTTACAATGAACAAAAATATATGGCTGACTTCTGTACCTCTCTGACATGGCAGAGAAAAAAAAAAAATCTATGCTGACTTATTTTTTGTTAGAAACTAGTGTTTTCAAATGAAATAGAACATTACTCTATTATACAGTACTCCTGATTCTGCTTATTTTATTATTCAATTTAAATTAACATGTGCTATCACATGCCATTTATTTTTAATCTGCCCTAGATGCTTAGAGGAACACTGTATAACTGAATTACACTATAGAAAAGTTGAAGCTGTGGTCTGCCGCATGAATATTCTAAACTTGGGTATGTTTTCTATTGAATAAAAAGGATGAACTATTAGTATAAATTTCTGTAAACACAAAACTAAGTAGTACCCAATACACGGTAAATTGTAAGGCAAAATGAGTATGCATCAAATAGTGATGTTTCCACTTAATTCTTACTACATATATCATGTCTTGTGACTCCAAGACAACAGTATAGTACTGTTAGTACTATTAGACTGCTAGACTGTGTTTCTTTTCTTTCCTTTTTCTTTTTTTAAGAAAAAGAAAATATTATGTAATGTAATGTAATATTTACATTACACTTCTAACTTTAAAATTGCATAGGGTGCAGAAGGGAAGGCCACTTTGTTTTCATTAATCAGTAATATCGGTTCAAACTGGATGGTACAGCAATTTTTAATCAAACAAGAAAATCATGGCAGATGCAGACAAGATACTTTCCAATGACATGTGAATGTCAACAACAAAGTCATCCTAAGGGAAAAAAAAAGAAAGTTTATAAAAGTTTTGAATTAACAAAAAATGTGCATAGAGTAAATTATATAAAATTTATTTTTATAGTCTAAGACCAATAGTGAAGTAATTATTATTATTATTATTATTTATTTAAAGGGTGAGAATTTTGTCCTGTCTGAATGAAATTACAAAACAAGTCACCTATATCACAGGGACTGGATATGAAGTTATCTTTCACAGGAAGCCTATTTTTGTAATGTTCATTTTTTACTATATGGTAACTTTGTAATAATGTACCTTACAGAGGTGAAAATCCCATTTTTAAGCCCAGTTGAGTTATTATTATTATTATTATTATTATTATTATTATTGAAAACTGCAGTACATCAAACAAATGAACATTATCTCTCAAAGGAACCATGAATGGCTCAAGTTGTTACATTGTAAACTCTGATATAAAATTGAAAGCAAATTTTCTAGCTGAAAAAAAAAAGTTAACACTAACAGAAATTTAGATTTTCACTCAAAGGCTTACATATAAAATCTCCATATTTATAATTGCAAGTATTACTCTTAGAATGAGATCAGGTTTTAGAATAATATCTTAGTGGCCTTTTTTTTTAATGTGAAAGTACTTTGCAACACTTATTTTCACAGTTCTCCATATAACATTCAAATTGATTGATGATATTGGTGGTAGGGCTGTGTACTGGGGGGAGAAATTAAGACAAAGTGAGCAATAATTGTATAGTGAAAATCTTGATGCTGGTCACTTGCTACAGTAAGACATGACAACAGAGTCTTCAGACATTATTTTTATTTTTATTTAAATTGAGTCCACTAACATTTCTCCCTAGGCTTCAAACAGCTTGAACCAGGTCTCATAGCCTTTCAAAAAGTTACATGTAATGCATATAATAAAAATATACCTTGCACGCTTTTGTTATTTTTAAATTACCACTAAAACTTCAAACACCAAGTAACCAGGAGGATGCGTATTATCTATCAGATTTTAACCTACATTTTTTTGCCACTCAGCTATTATTATTACTGAGGCTTCACTCTAGCCTGCAACTTTATGAAGAAAGTGGAAGCCGTACTTATATGATGCTTTTCTCAGTGCACTGTTTTTAGGAATAGTGTTTTGGAAACCTCAAAAAATTGGGTCCCTGTATTCTTTTCCTTAGTAATTAAATCCAAAATTCCATTCATGTGTATTACGATCAGAATTCTGTCAACAGTAATCCTGAATTCACTTTGAAATTGTACACACGTAGATTTGCAACATTACAAAATTTGTTCTGTTAATTGATTAATCATTCACTTTCATAAATGTTACTTGAATTCTAAGTCTGCTGCTGCAGAGAGACCAATCCAATACTTTTTTTTAACTCTGATATCTGCAGAAAATTATACATTTTTTTTCTAAACACCCTCACCACTGTCAAATGAGATACTGCTCACATGCAAACGATTTGCATCCTTTCTAACAGAGCATTGATAGCAGTATGTTAATTACAAATGAAACCACAGAAAGGAATTGATCCTACTTTACAGATGGAAAACTGAGTCACTGAGTGTTAATGAGGATAAAATTTTCAAATACTTCTAAAGAATATAAATGCCTGATTCCATTTCAAAAGCTGTACAAGACAATTTTTCAAAAAATATCACCTAAGGTGGATGTTTTAGTAAACCTCCTTAAATGTAACTTAGACATATAACTGAGCTTTGCTTAGGAATTTACCAAAGAGAGTTTGTGCCTATGTGGTGGAGGCATAAAGAAATAATCTGGGGCTAGAGAATAGACAAATTCTCCTACTATTTTCAACATCAGCATTCTACCGTTGACTATGAGTAAGTGATATTTCTGATCTGTATGGGAGAAAAGTAAAGGGAGAGCATTCTTTTATTTCTCTTGACAAACAAGAACTTTTAATTTCTATATTATTATTATTTAATAAAAGAGAAAGTTGAAAAAAAAAAAAAAAACAAAAAAAACAGGAAAGTTTCCATAGTGACTTCAAACTACTAGGGAACAAGTAGTATGAACATAGTAGGTTGCAGGGAAAGACCCCTATTAGTTTTCCCACCGTTTCTGGAAACTGAGAATACTGCACTGAACTTTGCATATGGGTCCCATTTACTTCTTGTTTATTCTAGCTTATGAAAAACAAAGTTTTTTTTTTTTTTCTGGTATATTTTAGGTTGGAAACAGAGCATGACATCTTAAATACAGCTTGCGTACTTTTATATGCCTTTCTAGATGCATACGGGATATATTATGTGCATTCACTTTCAGTTAATGAATTTAGTTAATGTATTGTGATAGAAGTTAGACTTTATTTTTTAGTGCCATCAACCAAGTAAATGGTTCAATATTGTTTTTACTAGCTCCTCTCATAAGATGAAATTCTAACTTCACTGATCTCAGGAAAAGTCTATTCTGTCCAGATCAAACCTTTTGTTATTATATAAGCCATAAAACCATGAAAAAATGTAACACTTAGCTATTTTTTTATTTTATTTTAATTTAATTTAATTTTCCTAGAATGAATTTAAGGAACTTGCAACACATTAGCTTTACATCTCATTCATTTAATTCATATTCAAGCATGCTGACCAGGACACAGGAAAATAAGGTGTCTCAAGTGTAAGAAGAGTCAAAAAGCAGCAAATTTTATAAAGCGCTACAGCATGCATGTTATTTAGTCATAATGAATAAAGTAGCACAATTCTCTTTACTCTCTGGAGGGACAAAGACCAAGTGGAAGAAAACACAGAAAAAAGTATTAATTCTTTGTTTGATTTCATATTCTCAAGGGAATTGTCATAATATCAGCCTATTGTAAAAATATCACCTTGAACTAAGATTTAGCCCAGCAGCTTGTATATACTGACATTAGGCAAATGCAGCAACAGCATCAGAGTGCTCAAGAACATGTATGTTCTAGTCTTGCTATGGCTATAAAAGTTATGAGCAACTTTCAGTTTGTTTAGAGAAAAATCCATCCAGAATAAACCACAAAAGCCAAGCTGATATCTGAATTTAGCAATGCAAAATAGATAAATGAAACAGCATACAATTCATATATCAATGACTATCACTGATTATCACTGTTAGGATAAAATCATGTTTGTTTCTTTGTTTTTCTGACTTCTGATGTTTTGAAGTCTCTGTGTTCTTACAGTACAGAGAAGAAATGTGTTAAAATGTGCATGAATGAATAAATAAACAAGCCATTTCACATCGCATTCATCAGACTTTCATGCCAATAACATGCATTAGTCAGGGACATTATAGACAAGTAAGCTTGGGAAATACATACAACATTATGTTCGTATAACATTTTATTAATTCTACTGTCACTAACCTTGTTACATCTCTTTTTCAAACTTGTTCAGTTTTCTGTATTTATATATATAAATGCATTGTTTGAATTTTTATTTTTCCAATCCTTGGACATTTTCTTTCATATTCCATCCACTTTGAGAATACAAAAAATATGCTTTTCTCACCAAATGCTTAAATCTTGTTTCTTTCTTCTTCTCTCTCTCTCATTTTATTTTTTTGGTTTTGTTTTGTTTTTATAAAACTTTTTTTTTCTCTTGTTATGAGTTAAAACATATTTTTTAACATAAGTTAATTGGTTTGGGAGTCAGCATTTCCAATTGTTTCAAAAAGGTTATCTAGGAACAGGACATATCCTCAGCTCGTGTGTGGAACTCTATTAAGCTAGTGCCAACTTTCTCCACAAAACTAGCACAAAAGTGGATGGACTAGTGCCTCCAGCTGCCCAGATATACTGACAGTGATTTTGATGTTTGGCCTGTTGATTTTTATTACTATTACAGCAGAAATAAACAAAACTAAAGCATGTATTTGCATTTATATTTAAGAAGCACACCTTTTCATAAGTCTTTGCAATGGTATTTTACTGCTTGATTTGGATGCAGAAGTGTTATCTAAACATATAAGTACACATGAGTTTAAATGATAAGGCACACATTTGGAGGCTGAGCTGTTTCTCAATGTCTCTGCTGACTTTAGGGGCATGAAAAGAAAAGAGCTAATAGCACTCAGAGGTGAACATCATGAGACAGTTGTAAAATGTTTAGGCAGTTTCCATGCTATGATTTCTTCCCTCACTCCTTACTGAAAAGCACACATCATCATACAAGGATAACCTCTGCCTGACTCCATAGTGACCTATAAGGTTAGGCTCTGTAGTTGAAACTCATTTAACCTGTCTACACTTGTTAATGGCCTTCCATGTGCATGCCCTCCAGAGAAGAACAAGCTGTTTCTGTGCATGGGATCTTCATTTTATTTCTTCCCTCCAAATCAATGGTGTCTGCCATTTTACTTGCATGTTTAGTAGGGAAAATATTTCAGCCTTGAGCAAGACAGCAATTTCTCTTGGAATTCAATGAAGACCTAAGAGGACAAAGAGGTCTGGGAGGTGCCCCTCAGTGTGGGGACTCGCTTTTAGGTAAAACAGGGGAAAGGTAGTTAGTAATCTTAGGAAAATGAGAGAAACATTGTAATGCTGCAGAGGGAAAAACAACAACAACAACAAAAAATGGAATTCTTGTGTCCACAGCACTGTTCACTAGGTTTAAAAATGATTAGCAAATGGTTATTTCATTGGGTCAAAATTTGTTAACTTCTTTAGTTTAGTTCACTAGCCATTTCACAGAGCATTTCTCAGAACAAATGTTCTTTACTGAAAAATCCAGTTCAGCTCCCTAATAGAAATGATGATAGAAATAATAAATGACATTTATTTGGCTCACTGGAACCAGGGGAGTCCAGAACAAACACTGACTACAAAAGCATAAAATTTAAACATTTTCATAAGCTCCCCAATAAGACTGTTGAAGCCCCCAACTGATTCAGTGTTGCTCACTGTGACACTTGATAAACACTCTCTCTCTCTAGAATGGGAATAATTCTTCCAGATCTTTCCTCAAAAACCTTAAATGTGTGAGCTGGAGGAGCCACATTTAATTTGGCTTTTGAACAGAGTCAAATAGCTTTTCATCACTTGTATTTCAAACATGCTAAGCAGAAATTAGCACAGTATGCAAGAAGTCTCAGACAAATGCTTTTACCTTGAAAAAAAATGATTTACTTTACATGTATTAGAGCCTGATATTTCAAGGATGCTCAATATCCCACATTTGCTCTGACATCTATGGATGCTTACCAGCTCTCCGCAGGTGTTCAGGGCATCTAAGAAATAGCCCATTACTTTGTGACATCATGCAGTATTAACTTCTTTCATAAGAGAAGTGATACTGAAATTTGTATTGCTTTAGAAAGAAATTGATGCACCAGAAGAAAAAATAATGAAAATTGGTACATGAAATTTTCAGAGATTAAACTGTACCTAGGCAAGAGAAATCACTTAGGGGATCAATTTAATTCAGGAAGAATTCAGGAGCATAGCTACATTTAAAATATTAAGTCCCACATTTTAGAGGATAATTAATAGCTTAGAACATTTAGGACCCTAGCTTCAGTGTAGTCAACATCAAACATTCTCATATTAAGAGTATGAAATTTCATGACATCATGTTCTTCTGTCTAAGGTTTTGTTTGTTAGTTTTCCTGTTCTACTCAAAATTGAAAATTTCTGCCAAAAATATTTCAGCCCCCTGTTATTTTGGAAAAAAAGATACTCTTTAAAATGTGTTAGAGCAAGACAAGAATGCTCACTTCTAATATTTTATATAAATTTTATTTTTCTGTTTTAAAATGCTAGTTATTTAACTGCATATATGGAAAGCTAAAATAAAAATTTCTTTAAATATTTCTATTTTTTGAAATAATATTTTGATAGTAAATAATATTTTGATAGTAAATTATCTTGTAAAACAGTCCTACTGATACATAATTTAATATTAATATTGTGTACTTTCTGGATAGAACAAGATTGTCTAAAGATAATTTGATCTTTATTTATTTATTTATTTATTTGTTAGGCCTGGGTTATATTTTGGATTTGAAGCTTACATTTTTAATGTCTGATATATTGTTCAAATTTTCTATTTAATTGAATAATGAGAGTAAAATTGACGTTCTCATTCAAGTTTGCATGTTCTGGGTCAAACATAAACTAACAAGCAAAACAATAAAACAAAATAACCCTTGCTAAAAAAAAAAATAATAAAATATTTTTAACTGTAAGGCATTAGAAAACTCAGAACCAGGTACACACACATGCAAGGTGAAATTCACCAGTGGAAACTCTGGTGAATCATCAGAAAAGGGTTTTAGAAACCAACAAACAAAATCACAGTTCCTTCCCTGATCTTGCCCAGACCCAAGCAGAATCAGTGAGAAAAATTAGATTTACCTTCTGAATGGTGATGATTCCTTCCTGAGTGTCTTTGTCCACAGAAATTTTGAATACTCCCAAACCATCACCATCTACAATCTTATACTCCATTTCAGCATTGGGTCCCACATCTGCATCTGCAGCTTTTATTCTGGCCACCACAGAAGCCACAGGTAAAGACTCTGGGACATTATATTGATATGATCCTGTGAAATTTAGAAATTTAATAAATTCATAGTTTTCTGAGACTGTAGGCTAATATATACATATATATTGTATATATATTCTTCGGTATTCATGCATCTGAGTATTTGCTCAAACTACTAGAAAATATTCTGGTAAATACTAATTCTGAAAAATACAAGAATTACAAGACAAAGATGCATGAACATCTTTCCACACTTAAATGCAAGTCATGAGGCAAATGTCTGCAACTTTCCAATGAAAAATATGTTTTCCTTCTTTGTTTTCTACAAAAGAGGAAAAAAGTAAATATGACAAATGAAATTAATATAAAGACATTACTTTATAAATCTATATCTGAGGGGAAGGAATTTTCAGCTGGTTTTGCACTGTTTCACATGTCCCTGAACTAGAGATAATGAGGAAGTAAGCAGTAGAAACAAAAATTTGAGCAATGTTGAGATAAAGAACTTGGCTGCAGTGTTAAAGATGAGCTTTGCACAATGGCCAATTGCTGGCTGGCTTGAGGCATGTGTCTGAGGTTCTCTAAACAATTGCATGACAGATTCGGGTGCGTGGACAGCACATCTGGCTATGGGGAAAATATATGTAGTGGAGAAAAAAAATAAAGGTCTCCTGTTCAAGAGCCTTCAGGAGTCCATGTCTTTCATCACTTCATATATCTTGATAAGGCAGTTTACAACCTGAATATGACTAGAAACTGAGATATATTAATTTCTTTGACAATAAATCTATCATCTGCACTCTTGAAAATTCCTGCTTTTTTGTTCAAGTAAAAAATTATATATACGCCGTCAAAAGGATATCTGAATGCAGTCAGTAGCCAATAATATCTTCATATTCAAAAATAACTTGTTATTCTATGAAACAGTTAATGGTAGGAAGCGTGTTTTATATTACTGGAGGTGAAGCTGGAGTGAACATATTCTTCATATTATTTTTATGTTACTTTGCAAGAACTTTATAAGATCATGTGATTTTTGTAAAATTATCCCAGAGAGAATGTTATTATGGTCTGAGAGAACAACTCATCCTTTCTTTGGTTGGGATGAGAGCCACCTTGGTCAAAGAAAGTAAACTGAGGGAAGATGAATTTCCAGCTCTTCTGTGATTAACTTCTTAGGAAACACTGCATGCACAAGAGAAATCGTCCCTGATCTTGCCCAGACCCAAGCAGAATCAGTGAGAAAAATGCATGCACAAGAGAAATCTTGCATAATCTTGCCAAAGGATTATGAAAGATTAACAGTCAAGTTAAGAAATTAAGTATCCTGAAGTCCAATTGACAAAAGATAAAGATCTGGTAAGATGTATATTTTTGTCTTTTTATTGGTAGTGAAGAAGTAAAATATTTTAATAAATGCACCTGCTATATATTACTTCATTTCAGATGATCTAAAATGTATTATTTGAACAAAACAACAACAAATAAAGATTATTCCAATTTAGTAGTAGTAGCGATAATAACAATAATTATAACACGTTGCAGTCAGTGGTTCTTAAAGTATTTAACATGGAAACTGACTGATGTTATTTCTTTGTTTAGAAATAACAAAATAAATAAATAAAATAGCAATGTTTAGAAATAATTCAAAAATTTAAGTAACTTACGTCGTGGAAAGCGGGGTGGATTGTCATTTACATCAGTCAGTGTGACAGTTACAGATGTTGTTCCTGATAATCCACCATTTTGCCCAACCATGTCCTTTGCTTGAATAACTAGTAGATATTGGTCCTTGGCTTCTCTATCCATATTTGGAAGGGCAGTCTTGATAACACCTGCAGTAAGACAAGGTATGTCAATGGTTGCAGAAGTAAACATATTGCTGTGAAAGCTGAGTTTGCCTTTAAAAGGTAGCAGCAAATCAATGATTGGAGAAAAAAAAAAAAAAAAAAAAAAAAAAAAAAACAACTAATAACAATATTTTACTAGGAACCGATACTACAAGCTTAATTTAAGTAGTCACTGAAAACCACATTTTTTTTTTTTTTTCAGTTTGTGGTACATTGTTTGGGTAATGCCATCCATGACCATGTTTTCAGAATATCTTCTCCCTGAACTGCAAAGTTACTTAGGTAACACACCCTTCCTTGAAAAATATAATCTGTGTTTGATTTCCCACTCTCTTACAGCTAGTAAGAATAGCATATTCTATACTTGCTTTCAAGATTCCAAGTTCAAGATTCATTTCACAATGCCCAACAGTCATTCGGCACATTAACTATTACAAATATTGATATCATGACACACTCTGCATATATATGCAATTATCTTATTTCACTGAATATTTGCTTTAAAAATAACTACTTCTAAAGCATTAATGTAATTAAGATATTTTGAAAGAAAATACTGTCATATCTGAAATAAAGTTTTTGTTATACCCATTTGATTATCTGCATACAATTGGCAATTATTTGATTTGAAATGAAAACCAAAAGAAAGCTCCATGCTTCATCCTTTCAATTCTGTTGATGTAGATCAGAAAATAAATACTCTTTCTCAAAACCTGATGACTTTATGAATATTTCATGTTCAGCACACAATACAGCTGCTAACTTTGATTTCCAGAGAGGCAGCTGCTTACTCCAGCAGCACTTAGTGTTAGCAGTAAAGGAAACATAAACAATCTAAATAAAGGAGAGGCACATTGGGGCACATATCTCTTCATGTGGTATTTGCTGAACGTTTAGTTACAGTTTTATTTTTTTCTCCCCTTCTGAATTCAGGACTTGCCATTAATCAACTCAAGGCTGAAACATTTACTTCACAAACAGACTGCCTGGCACTATTTCACCCCCTTTACAAGATATTAAAAAATACAGTTAACATACAATTTCATAACTTTATTGTCTCTACAATACTTTTCTTGGACTGCTTGTTTTTCTATCATATTTAAATTGTCAAGCAGTGTTAAACAGTTATTTGGAAGCTAATTATCAGGCACACAGGAAATTTCAGTATCGCATCTAAATCAAATAGAATGCAAACATTCCCGTCTCAGTCTTTAAAGGTTTTGATTTAGCAGAAAATACTACATTATTGGTCAGGGACTGTTTGCAGTCATTGTGACAATATATATTGTATGTATACATAGAAAGCCAAAAAATAAAATAGTATATATTATATCTTTTCGGGGAAAAAAAGTACTATATTGAGGACAGATTTGTTGTAATATGAATACGTTTATACTGCTTATTTTTGCAAGTTTAGTTGTTGTTAAATGGAGTGTAACTTTTTGGTCACAACAATAGGATTCAGGTCTGTTTCCCAACACATTTTTTTTTAAATAAGAAATAGAGTAAATAGTTTGTCCTAGCATGTCCATCTCTGAAACGGAGATTATAATTCCTCTCCACCTAGGATTGCTCTGCCACAGATGGACCTTGGTCTTTGTTGAACTTCATGAGGTTAAAATTCCCCAAGCTGCTTTTCATAAGTCTTGCTGTCTAGTTCCTTCCCAGTTTTGTTGCTCTTTTTTTGCACACAGAAGACCAACTCAATATCCTTCTTGTTGTGGGGGACCCGAAATTGAACAAAATATACAGTTAAATGGGCATTTTTTATAAAAAAAAAAAAAAAAAAAAAAAAAAGAGGATTACAGATTGTGTTTTCCTGTGGCTGAAAATACACAATAAATTATCACAAAAAAATTCAAGAAAACAGAAAAAAACAAACAAACAAAAAAACAAACATAATTTGTTTTGAAAGTGGCAGAAAGTGTATCAGATGAGGATGGGAAGTACAATGATTTCTGGTTCAAACTAATGAATAAAAAAAACATTTCCCACAAAAAAAAAAAAAAATCCATTTTGAAAAGTGAAGGAGATCATGCCACAAATCTACACTTTATAAAATCTGGTGAATAGGTGACATTTGGACATTTCCATAACAAATACCTGAATACAAAACAAATCAAAACAAACAAAAAAAGCAAAAGTTCACAGCATCTTGAAATTTTCATTGTTCAGAAATACTGGGACAGGCAGTAGACCAGGGAGCTGGTAGATTGACAAAGAGGTAAAAATTTCAGTTCCAACAATGTAAGCTTATCAAATCACTCAGATGTGTTACTTTTATGGTATATTCAGAAGAATAAGAGAGTAAAAGATCAACAAAATCATAAGGTATTCAATTAACCAAGAGATCACATTAATAAGTTCTTAACAAATTTCAATGCATATGCTCTTTTTTCTCAGCATTACTGTAGAAAGTTTGTGGAAAGTTACCTGTCTTTGGCTCCACAGAAAAGTAAGGTTGTCCTTGCAATATGCTGTAAACCACTCGGGCACTGTTGCCGTAAGTAGGATCATCTGCATCAGTGGCTGTTACTTGAACCACAGAGGTACCTGTAAAATGTTTAAGTGTACATGTTTAATGTGTAAATGTACATGTTTAAAGTGTAAGTGTTTAATGTACATAAAAGATCCATGAATCTAAAGTACATACAACATGCAGTTCCAATATATATCTGGAACAGTGTGAGGTGGCTTTTTCACAGCTGTTCATCACTTCCATGATTCTGCTTACAATATAAGGTCCTTTTTGTCAAGTAATAATATTAATAATTATAAAATTTGTTCTTCCTAAATAGTCTCAGAGATTAACTCATGGTAACAGAAACCACATTACTCAGTAGTTCCCCTCTCTATGAATTTGATTGGTGGAGGATATATATAAGAACAAACTTCCAATGAACAGTGTTTTCAATGATGATGAAACCTGAAGTATGGTTGATGATGATGCCTGAAATATGTTATGAAATATCAAGTATGAAATATAGTAACAATTTCCCTTTGAAGAGAAGTCCACATATTAAAATAATAAATGATGAGTAATACAGATTCAAATATAAACACATTCACATAAATGATATATTTTGATATTTATAAACACACATATATATACAAATTAATTTTAGTCTATAACATTACTTGACCTTTTATACAAGAGAAGACTGAAGAGTTTCTGTTTCATCTCAGACAGAAAGTGAGAGATACCTCTAAATTCCATTAAAAAACACTCATTTCCCTCTGCATCTACACTGTTTCAGTAACACTTGAGGTCATAATCTGCTACATAAATATTTCTTTAGGATAAATGTCTGTATGTTAACAGGAATAAGAAAGCAATATATTTAACTGGCTAGCAAGAAGGGTGTAATTTGTGAGAATCTCATTCAACATTCCTCTCCTATTTATTATGTTCTCCATGTAAGTTGCCATTTTTTTGTTGTTGTTCTGTACATCATCTATGATGTATGCTAAGAGCAGAATAAGACAACACAGGGGAGCCAGGGTCTTGGCCATGGTAGCCACCTTTGATAGGCGGAAAGGATTATTATTTATCACAGGCAGATTGTCTGGAACATTGAGACCTTCCACTCAACAGCCCAAGGACCCATTTGGAGGTTAGGTTGCAAATTAATTTTGTAGCAATTTGGCAGATGCCCAGTGCAGATCTTCAGCTGAGGATCAGATTCCCTATTAAACTGGATTTAGAAAAAAGATAAGAGAGAAACCTTTGTTAAAAAGAGTGTTCGTTTTCCAACTGAACACATTTTTGTTATGTGAAAATGAGAGCAGCAAATCTAGAAATCATTCTTCAAGAACAAACTGCCATAACAAGTGACCAGGATGAATTCAACATTTGTAATGAATTCAAATTTGTAAATGTTGATGAATTCAACAATTGTACTCTGGTTAGTTTTATTTTGACTTATTCAGGAAAGGATGAGAGAAAGTTCTGAAATTCTTCATGTTTACCTATTCTCAGGTAAGTAGAAGATCGTAAATGGGTCTTGGGATCAGGTTGAAGGTTCGGAGAGAGAGAGGATTAAATGATGCCCTTTATAAAATGGTACAGATAACAAAGGATGAGATCTACTTGAATGAATTCTGACCAGAAGTCATCTTTCATAAGATAACTTTATTTATATATAACCTAACTAACCCACATTCCTGACCTCTCTTTGTAAAGTATCAATGGCAAAGCATTATGATTGCAATTCTATTTCAAATGAATTTTTTCTCTCTCATGGACTGTCTAATATTTTTGTACAGAGAGAAAGTCCCTCTCAACCTGAAATTTCATGTGCAACTATTGAGTAGATAGGAAGTTTAAAAGGAAAATTGATTGTTAATCCATCAAGTCATTTATCTGTTACAGGACTTAAAATACATCAGTTTTCTGTTCACCACTAAAAGCTTTGATTCAATATGTCAAAATGATTTTAGAGATGACTCTATAATGTTACCCATATGGAGACCTATTTTAAATTTTCCAGAGTCTCTTAAGCTTTTGAGTACAAGGGTATCCTAATGACTATTTGACATTCTGTGTTTTTTTTTGTGAAAGCCAGGTTTACCACACTTACACAGTCTCTAAGCCCTGACAGTGAAGTTTAAAACGGCTTCAAATACTGGCAAAAGTTCTTATAGACCTCAAGGAGCTGTGCCTTTGTTCCTTGTTCTTGTTGCTTTCAGGGACTTCAGACCAATAAAAGATCAAAGAAATTACAAGCTCTGCAATCTCATCACAGAAATTTTGGAAATCCAGAAAGCTTAGAAGGACTTGTTTGCTGTAAAAAAATCTACTGATGTGGCAAGCAAGGCTTCTACGTTTTGTGAGATAAATAAAGCCAGTATATGAATATATTTGGCTCTCTCCTAAACTGAAGATTTTCCCATTCAAACACATATATCTATCAGAAACAAAACCAAACTAACAAACAAACAAAATTAGGCAGGAATTCCAACACCAAATATTTCTGCACTCATCCTACTTGACTGTAATCAGCAACTAGAAAATTATAATACTTTCCTAGTCCCTTTGTGCTTATCTTTTTTTTTTTTTTTTTTTCTCAAAGCTCATGGGAGAAAAAGATATTTTTAAACAGCTACTATTATCATCATTTCATTGAGATTCAAAAACTTTGAATTTCCAGAAATTCTATGTCCAGAGGGAGATTTTTGCACAATATTATATATATATATATATATATGCAATCTAACATAAGGTGTTTTAACAATGTGAATAGACCTACTTGTAGGAGATCTGTTGCAAGGAAACATAATACACAGAAAGATCAGTAGAGATTTCCAGAGACATTTTCTCAGAGGAAGATTTCTCTTGAAGAATAAGGATACTTTAAGAGGACCCACATTGCTACACAGAGATGTGTTCCTTTGCTGAAATTATCTTCCTTCTTGAACACTTTCCCTGTCCTCACAACACAAATTAGGCAAACAATTCTCATGTAAGTGTCCAAGTAATATAATCAAAGATAACATGGGACGGCTTACAAACTGAACCACTGGTGCTGTAAATCTTTACTGCAGCATTGTTCAAAGCCCTAGACTGAGGTAGAAACAGGACACTAACCCTACCTCAAATGCATTAACATGCAGTTATAGCCTGTAGCTTCACAACTTCAACTTTAAATATTTCTTATAGTTTGTATATCTGATACAGGCTGAAAAGACAAACAGACATTTACTGAAAAATCATGTATTTTCCTCTTGGACATGGATTTATCTACAATTATCTTTCTACACAATTGTCTAGGTATTTGTAGCAAAGCTAGAATGTCAGTTCATCTAAATGAATTCTACATAAAGCCACTTCATAAAGTTTTTAAGCAATTGCAGCAAATACTGAGGGAAAGTCTGTGCTGCTATATGGACATCCCACACATTTTGTTACTGATGATATAGCTGATAACATGCTGGCTTCTGGGTGGATGGCACAGCCTTCTGTTTTTTTTTTGCTGTTATTGTTGATGCTATTTGTTTGTTTGTTTTATCCAGAATGGTTAAGCTGTCATTTTTAGCCTAAATACTAGATACTAGTAGATATCACAATATAACAGTCATCCACAAACTTGATATATTTAAGTTCTGATAATAGGGCAAAATGAAAGGAAGCGATTCTCTTGTTAAGGGGACCCAGAATTTAGAATTATATTTGTACTTTAATTTACTGGTTAAGATTCACAGATGTGTTGGATGTTGCAGAGATCAGCCTTTTCTGTGATAGGGTCAAATAAAGGTGAGCTGAGCTGGTTGAGCTGGTTGTTGATGTTATTTTGAGATGGAGACACTTCACAGGGATCATTTTTAAATCTCTAGGTTTATTGTTTTAGAAACCTCTCTACAGAGTTTTGTTTGTTTGTTTTAATTATTATTACAGTGTGTAGTGCATGATCAAAGTTTTAAAATAGATTTGTATGAAGAATGTGTGTTACTTCAGTTTTTAACACTGTAGGGAAAATTGGTTCCCAAAATGATATGAATTTAAAAAATACAGATATTTGAAACTACACAAACCCTTAAAATAGAATTTTAGCCACATTAAACAATTAAATTAAAATGCAGACAGTTTAAAAGACATAGACTATTATAAATTAATGATCTATAATATGCAAAACAATTCTATGATGGCTTCACATTTCTAAGGGATAACAGCTTCTACCAGAAATACTAAATACCACTACTACCAAGGTATACATAATATCTGCTTAATCTCTACATGCAATTACCTAGCCTGGTTTTGCTCCACAGCTTCTGGTATTTCTGTGCTTCTGCCTTTCTACACTCATCCCTTCCTCTTTAGTCTGCCTTCACTCAGAGAAAAATCCCAAGACTGGTCTCAGCCCAGCATCAAGGTCAGATGAAGTGCTTTTTTTTTTTTTTTTTTTTTTTTTTTTTTTGATAAATATGAAGTGTTTCCATCCATCTCAATCAGAAATAATAAATGTAACAAGAAAGCAAAGCGTTACTTGTGTTAGGTAATAAGTAAGGCTGTTCATATGTGTGGAGAATCTAGAAAGTGAAACAAAGCCAAAGCTATGTTGTTCATTGGATTTTTTATTGCCAGTTCTCTCGGTTATAAGCCAAATGGGTCTGTCTCACATCAGCTATTTTTGTGTACAACATCTCACATCACAGGAATGCTCTTTTAATACTCTTTTAAGTATGATTTACAATCTTTTTGCTTGAAATATAAAACTGCCAGATATTCTAAGTAAAATGAATATTTAAACATATATGATTTTCAGATAAGCCATGTCTTTGAGGGTTTTGCTATGAATAGATTTATAAGCCATATTCAACTTAATCAGTATAATTGGACCAGACCCAAATATAATTTGAACCTGACCCGAAGTCATTTCAAATAACAGAAAAGATTGACTTCAATTAGCCTTAGATAATACCCTAAAATATTTGCCAAATACAATACAGAATCATTACACTTGAATAACCATTCTTAAGGTTAAAGGAGATAGTTCTAGCTTTATAGTTAATTTGGGTTTATAATCCTGTGATCTCTTTCATTTTGTTAAATATCCAATTAAAAATCATTGTCATGGATATAATTTTATGCAAAATAGGAGAAAAATGTACTTTGTTCCTCCTGAATATTTCACAAATGCTCTGAGTGGTTAATTAAAAGTTGTGTTATATGAATAAACTATGGTTCTATCTAACTATGCCACAAGTGCCACAAGTGCCACACAAGCACTTCATGGTAATCCTTAATTTAGTAATATTTCAATATTCAGTAGATGTGTGATACAAACAAAGTTCATGAAGATGAAACCGCCCTGCCTCAACATAGATCTTGGAGACTGCCCAAGGTACAGTTAATGATAATTTTGTATAATATTCTACCTAAGTTGAATGTATATTTGGTGCTGCTGTCCATATGGGATAGAATTTCTTTCAAACATTCATCTGGTAAAGATTCATCAAAATATGCAAAACCATCTCATTTTGAAAAATAGTCCTTATGTCACCCATTGTTTAATGTGCACTTCCCACGAGTTGATTCCCAATGTGTTTTTGTAACAAATGGAACATCTGCGGGAGGCTGGGGCAAGGATCTGTGTGTATAGGCAAACCTCAGATATTTATAGGAGTTGTTCATATGTCAATATATCAGTACAGGACAGGAAAGTGGTAACTCATCCAAGAGGGAAATTAAGAGATACTATTCTTAAAGGAAAAGAACAAAGGTGTAAAAATCTAATTATTGTAGCATTCTACAGCTCACAATCAAATCTTAAAAAAAAAAAAAAAAAAAGCTATATATATATATTTACAGAGCGTGTTTTTACAGTGCTAGATATAAGTTTTATAGTCTTATATTGTCTGATTATTCTTGCCAAGTTCAGTAGGAAAAAGTTCTCAGCAATGTATCACAATATCATATCCACCCTAATGCTGCTCAAAAGCTATGTTGTCCATCCTTCTTGCTTCTTCAGCTATTCACATAGTGTTTGAGTGATAATGAATAAGTGCCAAGTATCAAATAAGCGATGGTATCTATACTTACTGGTTAGTAAAATAAATAAATAGAAAAGTCATTAGCATAGGTTTACTAATATTCTATTGGCTCCTAAATTGAGATTCAAATGTAAGAGCAGTGTTGACTAATGATTGCTGCAGGGAAGACTTTTTTTTCTTTTTCTCCTTCTTTTTTTCTTTTTTCTTTTTTTCTCTTTCTAGCTCTAATTTAGAGGCATTGTTCAGTATCCAAAAATAAAAATAAAACCAAAAATAATATATATAAAAAAGTCTTGAGAACACTACAGAAAATTCTATATTGGTAGCTTACTTAAGAGTATCAAATTTTGCTGTGATCTAAAATCATTCAAATAAAAACATTCCTAATTTCAATCACCATAAAACTTTCTTAACCTGAGCTAAGAATTCCCATACATGTATTTCCACTGACATAGATGAAGTTCTTACTCTTTTTAGTGTCATGCTTGTATTTAGAACTTCAAGATAAACTAAAATTCAACAAAATATCTCTGGGCAAAATTCTTATCTGGCTTGAATCAGACAGGTTTTGAAGGAACACAAGTACCTGATAACAGATAAATATTTGTTCTCTTTAAAATGAAGAGGTGGTGTATTTGATGTTGAAATTATTTTATAATTCAAACTCAGGAAAAGAAGCTTCACTCCTTTCTAACAAAGGGTCTGAAGTTTCTTAGCAGTTACTCTTCTCTGATTCCACTGGAATTTTATCAACTATCCTCAACTGTACCCCAATATCTGCTACTTGCATATATTTTCCAGAGAGCTGGATTTGAGTATTAGAAAAGATACACAACAAGCTGTTACCAATATGTGCAACATTTACCAAAAAATGTTATGCATTAGAATGTGAAGAATTTGTTAAAAACAGACTTTATCTGAACAAAATGATATATTATCACTTCTGAGTGCCATAGCATAGGTGTGAAACTTATTATTGTTAATGAGAATTACAAGACAAAGCCTCTGGGCACTAGAATGAGAAATACATCATAAAATGCATATCTAAGTCCCTGAATAGCTATTTGTGTTTCACAACCTTTTTGAAGGGTAAATACTTAATCTAGTATGCTATTTTCAGTTCAGCCTTGAAATATCTAACAGTTGCAAGTGGCTCATAGATAATTAAGTAACTTATTGTGATACAGTAAAAAATAATGAAATTTCTGAAAAAGCAATAGGAAAAAAAATCCCAAAACATCGACAGTGTATTTTGCACTTACCCACAGGAGACATCTCAGGAACTCCAGCAGTGTAAGGACCATCCAGAAATTTTGGCTCATTGTCATTGATGTCCTGAATCTTAATGACGAACTCAGATTCTGGTTCCACAGGTTTATTAGTCAGCCTATCTAGTGCTTGTGCTCGGAGTGTGTAGTAGGCCTGCTCTTCTCGATCCAGCCTCTTTGTAGCATGAATATCCCCTGTGTTCTCATCAATAATGAAAATGGAACTTGCCCCTTCGCCTGACAAGATGTATTTGATGGAACCATCTCCTTTATCAACATCAGAGTGAAGCTGGTGAAAAATTGATGAGAGATGAGATTAACTTACAAGAGAGTCAGTGGCATGGAGATATGTAAAAATAATTCTTATGTCGAGCAGTAGTACATGAAAATTTATTGTTCTTGGAAAGATAAGCTGAATGTTTATCAGGCACAGCACATGAGGGACTATTAGAATCTGTCAGCTTACTCTTCTGAGCAAGACAATTTCATTCCCTTCTGCAAACATCTCATTTTCAAATACATTTTATATCATCTTAGTCTTCTCCTTCTGAAGTTTTATATAGCCACACACATGCACACACATTATTATTATAACCATTATTTACTCCCACCTAAATGTAACTGATTTTTGGTTTCTGCTTATTGTTCTACTAAAGGGTGTGACTTCAAATAAATGTCAATATAAACTAAATGTCAGTGTTTGTTTGCTCCTATGAATGTATGGGAAACCACATACTGTTTTCCACAATGTTTACTGTGTATTTCACTAAAGTATATCAAGTGAATACAATGAACTGGCCAATAGGTTTCTCAATACTATGCAATGGACCTGTAGCTTCACTTCCATATCTTGCTTTCTGTCATCTAACTTCAGAATAATACAAAGTTTGAGAAAGACCAAGAAATGTCCTAACTCTGACTGAACATCAAATGCCAAGTGTAGTTTCCCCATGTCAAAATGTAGCTCCCATTGAAACTGCAAGACATTTTTACAGAAAGGAGCTTTCTTCCTCATCATGAAAGCTCATTTAAGTCATGAAACAAGATTCCATCGCTTTTGTATTTCTTTTATGTCTACTGAGTCCCATGTTCCTGTTACAGAATGCAGACTCAAATACCTCTGATATACTTTTCAAACTTGTGTCAACAATATAATTGATCTAGATATCATGTCAAAGTAACACACACACACTGTAATTGATCATTATTTTTAAATAGCTGAGGAGAATATTAAAGATGATAAGATTATTTCTCTCTTGTCTACTTTGTACCTGCTCTTAACTCCATATCACACTGGTTTTGGAGGTAACTCCATTGTCATCATCATTACAATGTCCTCCACTGAGGAGTTTTTTTGTTTTTTTTTTTTTTTTTTTTTTTTTTTTACCTTCTCAGCTGGGATTATCTTTGAGATAGTAATCACTTCCAGAATGCACTTGCAGTAAATTGCTGTCTCAGGCACAACTTCATACAGCTGCAAAACCTTCTATTTCAGCAGGGAAGAACTGATGATCTGTTTTTAATTTTTCAGATGCGTAAAACCTACCTATTTCTTACACATTAGTTCATTTACACTGTCTTACACAGTCAGAGTATCTCATGCAATTACAGTGCACTTCCTCTCTCTTTTAAGACAAGAATCTGAGCTTCAGAGTGGATCAAAAAACAGAAGTGGGGTGTCTAAAGCAAATTAGGTACATTATTTCAAAATATAGCTTATCCTCATTCGACTGCTTCCTAACTCCTGAGATACCTAAACAATTCTGAGCTTTCTTTGGTGGAGTTTCCCAATCCTTTAAAGTACTGCTTCTTAGCACACTGAGGTGTAGTCAATGCTGACACTGTGAGCAGATAAAGGGAAAATGTATTTCACACCAAGCCTCTTTGAATATCCACTGAACTGCCGACTCCTCAGCCATAATGAGTTCACTCAACAGCTGTTCTTCTCACAAAGCTGGCAGCTGTGGCTCTTGCTGTTTTTTCAAACTTGACTGGAAGGAGTACTCATCCTTCTTAAAAAGGAACAGTGGTGTATGCAAGTAAGAATCTGTTTGGCTTGTTGTTTGTTGTTGTTGATTTGTTATTTGTTTGGTTTGGTTGTGTGGCTTTTGTTTGCTTGTTTGTTTTCCTAAGGCACATATTCTGGGTTCTCTTGTCTGTTGCAGAGGCTTTATGTAGTTTCCCCTAAGTAGCCAGATTACTGCAGTGTAAACTGAAATATTGAGCATCACATTAGCTAAGAACTGAAACTATAGGGTACAAAGATTCAATGCATTTTTCTGCTTGAAGAAATTCTTTTTTTTTCCATATATCATATTGTAGTAGAGAATTGGTCTTTCTGTGGTGGTTGTAATGCTCCCATTATCTCTGTAAAAATTACTCCACTTTCTGTGGCATACTTAAGGATGTTCTGTTTTTCAGGTAGAGCAGTTGTCTGAAGTTTAGAGATGTGAAAGTAGATCTCTTCAGGCAGGTATGGGAACTGAGTCCACACCTGAAATTGCTGAGAACAACCTCACTCTACCTCATGGGAAGGAAGCCTCACCTGTCAGTCCATCGTACCGTGACACTCACTCCTGGGTCTCACACTGCAGGGCTGCACAACCTCCTTTTCACATTGGATTTACATCAAGACCAATCCTGAGTAACTTTCTAGCAGTGTTTCAAAAGAAAAGAGACCTTCAGGGGAGAGACCAGAAGTGTAAATCCTCAAAGATGCACTGAGTAAGGCTTTCACATCCCAGAGGAAAAATAAAATAAAATAAAAAAATAAAAAAATCTGTAACCTCAGCATTTCCCATTTGCTCACACAGATTTCTGATTAACACATTATTTTTAAGGTGTTCCACTCTGAGGTCCATAAATCTCCACATGGATTGCACTACGGTGATTGGTGCCCTGGAGTGAGATACTGAACAGAAGCTACTTTTTGGAACTATGACTTGATAGAAAACTGCACTCAGATCAGTAAAGTGATTAGCAATGGCCTTTGTTACTCCAAGGTTGAAGTTCTGGGTGAGAAAACTTCTTTGAATCTTTTGCTATTTTCTTTTTTTTTCTACTTAGCCTTTATAAAATAACACTGGCCCATGTTCAAGTTACTAAAGTATCATTCTCTACCTACTTACCCGCAGGGAAGGTGATGCAGATAAAGAATTAGTTCATTTCTTGCACTATGGTATAATCAATTCTATGTAAAACACTCTCAAGCATTTGTCTCAACATTTATGTGTATATTTTAGAGTCAGTGTGAGGTCACTTAAACTACAACACAATAAAATAATACAAAAATAAGCTATTACAGAATCCAGATATATGTTTGGTATAGTTTTAAGATCACTTCTATTTGTCCAACTATTTATATTAAGGGTCTATGAAGTGAGAATTGATATTTTCTTTATAAAATTGTCCTTAGAAAATATATTTTTTCATTTTATTTTTATTTTATTTTGTTTTTAATGAAGAAACACACTTAAGAATGAGACTTCTGATTAAGTACATATTGTTATTTTTTCCTGTGATTGATTTGACAGTATTTATCCAAAAGAGTATTAGTCCCCAGAACAGTTGTAGTTTACAGAAAGATTCCAGAAAAATCTGTAGGCTTCAGAAATATATCTGTGCCATCTACTAGCTTGTCTGTTGCTCCTGATACTTTCTACAGAGAGATCTATATAGGATTCAGAACTGCAGCTCAGATGAACACAATAACAATAATATCAGAGAAGCAAGAAAACTGAACTTCAAATTCTTGTTTCAAGAGACATGGAAGATTCAAAGATTCACTGGGTAAATCTCATCTGATCTCATTCTAGAATTTCGCAAAAAGATTTTCTTTCAGAAGCAGTTTGCAAATAAAATATTTTTTCATCCCTGTACAACTCTTTTGAAAAGATGTAAATCTAAGCCATGGTGCAAGGCATCTTCATTTCTCCTACTGCTCCATTCTGAAAGGGGAATGCTATAGATTGTTTTCATTATTCCAATTCATTCCACCCATTGCCACCTCCATGAAATATCATGGAGGTCCACATCCTATTGTATATCATGGTCCACATCCTATTGTTTTTTTGCTAGATTCCACATATGTACAACATGAAGATGCTAGGTGTTTTGGTGTTGGATGTTCTCTGCAATACACTGCAAAAAAAAAAAAAAAAGAAAGCAGCAAGCTTTTGCAGAGAGAGAGGATACTTTTTAGACAGCAGGACAAATTCTGAAGTTCTGCAAAGTTTAACAGAGAGCAAACAGATATAATAAGGAAAGCTACACAAGCTTTGTGGAGGCAGAGAGTGTCAGTGCTTATTAGAAGTGAGCTTATTTATTTATTTATTTATTTATTTATTTATTTATTTTTAGAAGAGAACTTACTGAGTATCTTCTACTGTCTATGAAATCAAACTAAAAAGAGAGCACTTAAATCTTCTAAATGAAGCTCTAAATCTCCCCTCAGATTTAGAAAATGTTTGTTTAGATATGTTTGATGGAAGAGAGCAGTCAGTTTGACTCAGTAGAAAAGGCATGTCTACCCTAACTCCTGTGATGAATAAAATTTTGTCTTCACATACATTTTTCATTCTGCAGCAGTAAATGCTTAGTATACTGTCTCACCCAATGATTTATCCTTATTTGGTCTCTTAGAATCATGATTTGAGTATTCTAGGGAATACTTAAACCTAAATATTATATTTCTTTCCAAGATCCTGAATACTCAATAGCTTTTGGGGTTTAGTGTATTTGTAGGTGCAGATCTGTAGTTTGCATCACTTGCCATTAAAGTGTGCTAATGCAGTATTTTCAGTAGAGAAGGACATTTAGTTTTATCAGTAAGCAGAGGTACTGCAATGCATTAAAAACAATTTATCTGGCCACCACTGATCTTTCTGAGTTCTGAATTAGAGGTTTTCTACTGCTCTAATTTTCAGTTCAGGCTCCCTTAAAGTAGATTCATACATTCAACACTCATATGCTCTTCTCCTTTTTTCTTCTTCAAAGATCTTAGTTTATAGAAGTTCCTCACTGTGGTAGCATGAATGATGTTTCATTGCAGACTCTACAGATTCAGGGCTGGATCCGGGTGAAGAAGCACAGAGGGAACATGAGGAGGTTTGCAGCAGCAGTAGGATCACACAGTAATGATGGCAAAGGGACAGACACAGCAAACATGAGATACTTCAGTGAAACCCAACTCCATATCTACCTGATGCCAAAAGAAAAAATCATTTGTCTGCAAAACAACTGAAGTTTTCTCTCAGAAGGAGAGCCTGCCTGCCTGCACCCTTTCCTTTCTTGATGTGGAAGTAGCTAGAAATGGAGGAAAGAAAGAAAAATATGTCTCATGATTGTGCAGGCATCTGTACTTCTTGGTGATCTGGAAGTGGCTAAACTGTAGCTTTATTTCTGCCTTGCCTCTAAAAGCACAGAGGAAAAAGGAAGGGGAGAAATATATTAGAAAGAAAGAACACCAAGCCATGAACAATCTTCTTGTCTATTTTATAAACAAAACTTTCTAGCACAAAACTACCCAGAACTGTCTGTGGGAGAAAAGCACTCTTGTCTTCATATATAGTATGCCCCAACTGCTTTTTTGGGAAGGTAAAGAAAGGGAACTTGTCAGCTGAATAATGATTAAACATGTAATTGCTAGATGAAGGAAAGTAGGTGATTACAAGCAAAGACTTCACTTGGTTGTTTCTTTTAAATTGTTCTCATCACAACAGCAAAGTTCTTAAAACTTCTGTTCTGAGATTTTAAAATGTATTTTCCACTCAGAATATAACTGAGTGGAAAATACAAAAAATAAGTGTTTTGAATTGTGATAACTCATAAATTGACATTTGTATTTTCAGTTGTTTTTTTTTTTTTAATGATGTTATATTTATTAACTATCAGGATAACTAAGGGTTCAGTACTGATGATTTGGAACAATTTCATGTCAATTACTAATATTTAAAATGCAGCATAGACAATGGAGTCAGCATTTAAATCCAGTTTGTGCACATATCTCTATGTGTAAGAACCTTACAAACATTAGTTATTGATATTGTTCATTTTTTCAGAGAAAGCTATTAAAGTCTCACTTTTGCAAACTGTGACTGTATTTCATTATCACCAGCTTGAGGCATCTTTTTGAATTTCTTTTTTTGGTCTTGTAACAAAAGTAATGTGGGACAGAAACAGATTCTTCAACGTTCTGTTGATGTCAGAAAAGCCTTATGATTCACATGATTCACTTCATACCTAGGCAGTGAAAGTATTATTCAGCAGGTGATGAGTTTTTCCCTTCCTTCCTTCCTTCCTTCCTTCCTTCCTTCCTTCCTTCCTTCCTTCCTTCCTTCCTTCCTTCCTTCCTTCCTTCCTCCCTCCCTCCCTCCCTCCCTCCATTATTTCCTCCTTTCCTTCTTTCCTCCCTTCTTTCTTTCCTTCCTTCCTTCTTTCCTTCCTTCCTTTCTTTCTCCAAGAAACATTGGGAAAATGATAAAAAAAAGAGAGCTTTTGTTTGCTTTTGGTTTTATTAATTAATATAAAACTATAGTAAAAGCTTGGCCTCAGAACAGAATACTCTGTTCCAAGTTCTGTGCTTCTAGCACAACAGGTGATTATCAAGGACAAGAGATCAAGCAAACATAAATGATTATACCCCAAACCCCTAGTATTTTTTAAAAAAGGGAGATTGAATAGAAGAAATTTGAGAGTACATACTTCCGCTGCCAGTTTCCTCATCACAGCAATGTCATCAGTATGATAGGGAACCAGTACAGACAACAGTGCCACAGTGGCAAAATTTGCCACTTTGAAATACTAGCAATTTCATGCACTTTTTTGTTGCCTCTGGACTTTATCCTTGTCAGGAAAGAGCAAAGACACATGGGAATGCAGCGAGGTGCCATGCTGCAGACCACAGCATAACCACATTATATTTATATAATACAAGGAGCTTGTGACATCCTTGTTCAAAACCCAGTCAACCTAAACAAAATTTCTTCTCTGCGTTGAACTAAACCCTTGAAAATTGCATCTAGGGTGCCCATAGCTGACAGAAGACCAAAGAGCTGCTGTAATAACTGAGGTCCAAGACATTCCTGAGATCTCTTAATTCCCAGCATCATCCTTATAGTCTGTCTGAACTTAGGTTGTCTCCAAATCCTCTTTTATATTGCATCTGGTAACACTGTTGTCCTACAAATGACCACAAACTAATATATCTATCCAAGAACATCCCAAAGTCACATGCATAATGAGAGGTTACATATCTCAGGAGTGCATTTCACGTTCAAGGTAAAACATCCCTTTGGGAGTACCAGCTGTGTCACCCCACAGCTTGTCCTTAATAGCCCTCCTGCAGGCAATTTATATGCTGTTTGTGTGTCTTGGGCTTGGAGATCTTCATATTCAACAGTGTATACATAGCCAGTAAGAATAAAGCTCTATCTAAAGTCAAAGTATTCATGTAGATGCATGATAATAAATAAAATAAATAAATACATACATAAATATGTTAAAGAAGGGAGAGAGGAACTAGAGATTAAAAACAAACTAGCAAACAACAACAACAAAAACACGGATGAGAACATAGCACCTGTTCTGAGGGACCAGCAGAGAAGCTGAATGGGAAACAGACTGATGACCTCAAAGGGATGTGATGGGGTAGAGGAGATGGAACATGAAGAGGACAAAAGGACACAGAGAAAATGAAAAACAAGTTAAAATGAGAGGAAATGTTATGAAAAATTTTGGAAAAAAATACTAATGAAACAAAATCATGAAATAGTGAGTGAGCTTTTTCAGTGACTGAACAGTGTTAGGCAGTCACAGTATGTGAGAGTAATGTTGTATAACGTTACCAATACCTTTCAACATCTTTTCATGTTATGTGTAATGCAACAATGAAAAAAAGGCTGATAACCTAAATCTGATCAGGTGTCTTTTTTTTTTTTTTTTTTTTTTTTTTTTTTTACTCTGAAGTAATTGGCTGAGGGGCAGGGAGAGTAGCTTAAGTATCAGCCTATTCTAAATGAACTAGGTATCATTCTTGAAAAAAATAATGATTATTTGCCCTATTAATTTACTTTCTGAACTATTTTTTTCTGCTACAGAATGCATGCTTCTATGCCTAAGAAATTAAAATAATAAGAAATTTATTAATTTCCTCAGACATTTCTCCCATCATCAAATTTGGAATAAGCAGTTAGGCTTCTGTTCTGTCTCCTTCTTCCCTGATCCCTAGTCAAAAGTTCAGATGTCTGTGGGAGAGTTATATAGCTCTTACAGTCTCCAGTGACTGATCAGTGCTCCAGGAGGATAATAACCTTAACACCTCAACGACAGCAAGCGAAGTGAATGTTTGATTTTGCCAACTTTTTTTAAAAGGGGGGTGAAGCTGAAAAGAGAACAATGAAACTTTTAAACTCCTTGATGATTATTATTCAAACAAAATTCAAAATACAAGTACCAAAAGTCTAAGACTTATACTTTATAACATTCCAATTAGTATCTAAGTAAGCCCCCAAGGCTTCTAAATGAATGACAAAGTTCAGATGAAAGGATCCCCTAGGAATAAAAGAAACTGTCATCTAAAGGCTACTGAGCTGGATAATTAATAGGAAATACTGAAAACTGGATGTGATAAGAGCAACCATATCACATTTTTGACATTTTTATTTTAATAATACTCAGTTATTTCTATAGTGTTTTCTATTTCTGTATACATGTATAACAATTCTTTATATAGACCAATAGCAATCATGTACATATAGAAACAAAATGCCTGTATATGCATGTGTATGCATATATACATACATATGCACACACTCATATACATATATTTCCTTATTGTGTCTTCTTTCCCTACTTCTGCAGATGATGTACACATAAATCTGTGCCTCTCCCCACACAGTTTTAATAAGAGAATGAAATGCCCCGTGGCAACAGGGACTTGTGCAGCCAGCCCATTAAGATCAGTGCAGCTACAGGAGCAACTCGAAAGCAGCTGCTGCCGTAGGTAGAGCTGAGTGGGCATATGTATCTGCCTGAGTATTCTTGAAGAGTTTTAATGGGCCATCATCATGGCATGTCACTCTCCAAAATGACTATTTGTCATTCACACTTTTAAAAGACAGTTTGGCAGCTTTGGGAGGTAAAAGCCATCTGTATACTGCGCATCACCATGTACTAATTGCAAAATATCTACTAGGGGTAGAGGGCCAACAATACTGTATTGTAGCACCACCAAGAGCCAGCAGGCAACATAACATGGTTGGAATGGAAAACAGGCCTGATTTTCCCTCACAAACACACTTCAAGTTTTTCCAATGTTCCAAGTTTTTCCTATGTAAATAATATGCATATCACATTTTTTTCAAAACATACTCAGTACACCAGGATCTATCCCTTGGAGTTCTTATTCTGAGTTTTTCAACAAAATTGTATCACTGACAAACCAAGCCATAGAGTAGTGGATTTGTTCTCTGAATTACAAAACAAAAATTATTTCCGCTTCAACCCAAATACATTTATTTTTTTGATTAAATCACATGAAAATACCACTGGAGTGAAATTCTGTTAATGAATTCCTGAGTAATTGTTCTTACTAGCTGTGTAGGGGTCTCTGCATTTATTTATAATCAGAAGATAAAGACTAAGTTCTCTTTTATACGTACCACTAGTACTTTCAAATGATCCAAATACTTGCTCTATACTAAAACAATGCATTTCCTGGTCCAGTGATTTATTTTGTTGCCAAGAATCACTGAAGCTACAAGAGAAAATTCTCCTAAAGTCACTGCTCTTTATTTCAGCAGTATAATAAAGCATGCTCTGTTCCTGCATTCCCAGTATGTAGCTTTTATGAAAGTGAAGAGGCCTAAAAAATGCAACATGGCAAATAAAATGCAACATACCAAAGGCCCTAGCATACCCCATAGAATAACATCTCTGGGCTTGCAGATGTCCATGGGCTTGAAAAGATTTATGCACATATAGTATCTTACAGAAACAGAAGTTTTTAAGAAACTTCAATTACTATTCTTCTTAGATTACTTCCCCACTATGCATCTAACAATCCCTACTGATTGTTAGAGTTCTGTAAGTTTAATATACTTACAGAACTACTTCTAATATACATAATTTCCTTAAATGAAAGATAAATATTTATACATGTATATATGCATATTTTTTTCCAGTTCTTATAGCATTCTATATTAACACATTAATCTGTTTTATTAATTATTTATGATATTAATGCTTTAGATTTATTTATTTGTTTTTGAAACTCCAGAAAATGCATAAATGCACTTTACCTTGTAGTACACAAAAGAAGGGGAGACAGGAGGGGAAACAATCTTGATTGCAGAATCTATACACCTGACATAATGGAAAATTAATACTTCTGGCTTTTTCCAGTTCTTGGAAACAGAAATAACAAAAGAATACCAAGTTGTTTCTCCCCTATCACTTTTTCTACTTATCCATAATTCAGGTCTGGCATTTCAACCATAAAAGATGAAAGCATATTAAAGATTTTTTTTTTTTTTTTTTTTTTTTCATCTCTAACTCTGTGACCTAAAGAATTAGCTGCAATAGCACTGAGTGGTAAAATAATCACACACTTTTTTTTGAACTATTCATATCAATAATACTAAATTTACAAACAAAAACTCATTTGGTATTAAAGTATTTTATGAGATAGGTATGTACTTATACTGAATTACTTCATTTTCAAGTAGAAATTATACCTTCATATTGTGTCTTCTTTACCAAACTACTGATCTATAGTTTAGTGTGATTATCCTGTTTCTGCTTCACTATCCAAAATAGCTTGCAGCACTGCTTGGTTGATAATGATTTTCTCATAGGAGCCTGATTCCAAAGAACATTAGTACCAAGTACTAAGAAACGGATTCCTGGAGGGTGTAGAGTTTTTTTCTTTGTCTTTTTCCCTTTTCCTTTTATTCTTTTTTTTTTTTTTTTCTTTTCTTTTATGTTTCTTTTCCATCTCCTTTTTCTATGTGTGTGTTTTTATATGTTTGTTTTTATCTTGTATTAATTCCTGAAATTTCATTTGCTCTTGAAAGTTAATGTTACTAAAACTCCACTTGTAATCTTACCTTGTGTGCTAACAGGAAGTGCTGAAACCCTAACTTCTAACAGTCTAGAAGACAACTGTAAAATGTTTAACTGTAATCTGTGACAAATTGTGACTATAGAAGCTTATAAAGTACTGAACTATGGCAGACAGCACAATCTGATCATTTTAATTACAAAAAAAAAAAAAAAAAAAAAATTAAAAAAAAAAGTAATTAACAGTGTCTACAGACACACTAACCTTTAATTCTCTGCAAACGGGACTTAATAAATAAAATTTATGAAACTATTAAAACAAAGCAGAATTAATGTCTAGATTATATTTTTTATTTTCTTTTTAGTTACAGAAATGATAATATGCATATCAAAGCATCAGCATTTTTATTGTATTTTTCTTTGTAAATATTAAATTAATATTGACTTTTGTGAAAACAGTAATAAAATATTATAAGTTATGCAATCCTTAGTGCTGTCTTTCCTGAAATCCTTAGTGTCAATTTCAAATGATATAGAACAATTATTCATATCATGATGTTGATTATATGTTATATAGTATTTCACACCACCAGGATATTTCTCAAAGCATTAGCTGAAACCTTATCCCATGAGTATTCCTACTGAGATCAATGGTACCACTCCCAGATTTAAAATGCAAGATTAAGAATTTGACATAATGCTCATATCACACATAATTATAGTCCCTATAGAGGTATGCAGGGGAAACAGTAATACCTGCTCAGAGCTGACAGTGGGTCAAGGAAATAAAGCAAGAACAGATAATTTTGAACATAAACTGTACTATAATATTTTGATATGAGTAAACTATTTTATTTGAAAAGGATAACAATGAAAATCTACAGTAAAGCATTACAATTTCATTGCTAATATATGAGAATAATGAGTATATGAGAATATATGAGAATGTGAGTATAATATGAGAAAGCAATGAATAGCCAAACAAAACACAGTTTTAGATAACTTCCTCTAGACCCTTGTGTAGTGACTTAAAAATGAGAAGTTCACTTAAAAAGAGCAAAAGAATCCCTTGGTTAACTTATTATCTCAAAACACATTACTGTTAGCAGTGTGTTTGTATTTCATTTAGAATCTCTTTTCAGTCTGGCTTGATTAAGTTCTCTAACATTTCTGTAGTGCTTTCTATTAACTGTTATGACAAATTAATAGCACTAAAGTTCAGAGTTTTAAGGTGAACACTGAATAACAAATAAGTTATTATTTTCTCAGAAGCTTATAGGACTAGGTCCTTTATTTTTTATCTTTCCCTTACACTTATGTATTTCACTGAAGGTAGTTCATCACATTCATTTTTACCCCAAAGTGTTTGTGTACAGTATCCATATACATCCATCCATCTACGTTGACTAGTTAATTAACAACTTGTTTTTCAAAATGTACTCAGAAGAGTAAGGAAATTTAACGCTATGTTACATCCATGTATTTTATAATTCTCTGGGTTAAGAAAGCATCCTCATTTGTCTCATCCTCAAACATTTCAGGACTTGCTTAACACTTATGGAATCTTGTGCTGAGCATATGCATAAGCACCGTTCTGAACCTGGGCTTTAATCTCTGAGCAAAGAAAGGGTGCTTTAATAAACAGCAATGTGCATCACATTGACTAATTGTAAGAAGCAGCACTGAAAGCTTAAATGATTCCATTACCTAAGTTCACAATGTACACAATGTAGCTGTTCAGTATTCGGAACAAGTAGGGTATGCACAGTAAATACGGATGTTTGAAAGTCTGTTTTAAATTGTTCCGATCATTTAAGTTTATCCCTTGTGAATAAATACTTTAAAAGGTTTGATTTCTTCTTAACTTTTTTTTTTTTTTTTTTTTTTTCTATTAAAATTTGCAGGTCTACCAGGGCTGATCTCAAGATAGTAATTCATATTTTTATGGACATTTTCACTCCATAGGATTAAGGTCTAGGAAAAAAAAATGCTTTTAATGCCTGTGTTTTATGCTGTTTTTCGGTAAACATTTGAGGGGGAGGATAATGCTTTAGTATTTCAAAACCATAATGAACTGCCTTAACATGAACAATGCTAGGTTAATTGAATATAAAGCCTTCCAGCTTAGAGGGATTTTAACAGCTGTACAAAAAGGACAATGATCTCCTGATGCCTTTTTCTATTTTGGTGAGTATGAGGAGTGCTTAATAAAGACAATCTCAGCAAATTCTTATGAAGTCATTACACCTTGATTCCTTAAATCATATTTTGACATTTAAAATTATGAGAGAATGTAGTTATGGATTAAAACTGAATTTCACTTTTTTTTTTTTTTTTCAGAAACATAAAATAAAATAAGTAGCCAACCCAGGATTTTTAATGTGTTCTTTGTGTTTTCACCATAAGACATTCTTGCTATGTTTCTTAGTCACTACCATTAAATGCTGGCAACACAATCAATGTATTTGCCATTGATGATCAAATGATGATTATGAGGCAGATATTATTTTATGTTGGTCATGTGTACCTGTTGAATCTACTTTAAAATTCAAATTGTGCAGACCTGTTTCTAATTCCGAAAACCATCCGGATTCTACTGAAAATCTTCAAAGTATTCCTTCAAAAAAACATTTACAATGGCTCCAGTACTTCACATATATTAAGAGCTTCTCATTTACATAAAGACCCCTCTGATTATCTAATACTATATTTCCTTTTAGCAATATACAAGGTACATAATTAAAATTCTTAGCTAGTCCCTGATAAAATTAGAACACTTCTGTCTAATGACCATTTCTACTTTGCTTCCATTCTGAGTATAGTCTGGTTCAATGAAAATGGAACAGACAATGATTTTCTTACAAGAACACTCCCTGCTTCTGAAGCACTGGGGTCATTATAGAATCATTAAGGTTGGAAAAGACCTTCAAGATCATCTGGTACAACCATCGTCCTACCACCATTGTCACCCACTAAACCATGTCTGTAAGCATAAAGTACAACATTTCCTTAAAAACCCCCAGGGACAGTGATGATACCACCACCTCCTCGGGCAACCCGTTCCAATGCCTGACTACTCTTTCTGAGAATAAATATCTCCTGTTTCCTAAACTCCCCTGGTGCAAATTGACAACATTTCCTTCAATCCTATCACCAGTTATCTGTGAGAAGAAGCCAACCCCCAGCTTCCCACATCTTCCTTTCAGGTAGTTGTAGAGTGCAATAAGGTCTCCCCTGAGCCTCCTCTTCTCCAGACTAAACAACCCCAGTGCCTTCAGCCGCTCCTCATAGGACTTGTGTTCCAGGCCCTTCACCAGCTTTGTAGCCCTTCTCTGGACATGTTCTAGGGCCTCAATGTCTTTCTTGAAGTTAGGGGCCCAGAACTGAACACAGAACTTGAGTTGTGGCCTCAACAGAGCTGAGTACAGGTGAATAATCACCTCCCCGGTCCTGATGGCTACACTATTCCTGATACAAGCCAGGATGATGCTGGCCCTCTTGGCCACCTAGGCAAACTGCTGGCTCATATTCAGGTTAGCATCAGTCGGCACCCCCAGATCCTTTTCCTCTGCACAGCTTTTCAGCCACTCTGCCCCAACCCTGTAGTATTGCATGGGGTTGTAAGGTATCATGAAGTTATATAAGATGTTAGTATTATATATTCTATTAATGCCAAACAAGATCAGCCATCTGAATTTATTATCTACCTTAAATTGTTGACATTAGTTAACTCTTACTATTTTTTTCTGTCATACTTCTTGTATATACATATTATCAAGACCATCCCAAAGGGGTCTTTTATTAAGCTATCTGATCATTTTCTTTCTATAAAGAAATCTTAAAACAATGGATTACCTTTGGAGATTAGAGTTTAAATCACTGTAATGCTTGCCCCGAGCATTCAAGACTGATCTTTGCTAAGTTTCACTTGACACAGCATGTAAACTTCTCTACCAGATTGTCTGAGCACTCTCAAAGCTTAATTGATCCAATTTGCATGTCTCATCCTGGCAGAATTGTGCATCATTTCTATCCTCTTGGACTAAGTGATCACAATCTAATCAGTTTGTATACAAAGCAGATGGAAACTTTCCAGCTCCTTTGCTATCCCCTTGCATACATCCATATTAAAGCTATTCTAATTCTACAAGCAATCTGATCTTTCTGTATTTTTATAGGATTATTGTCTCATTGATTGGCCTTCTGTCACCAATTGTAATGTTCAGAACTTCATACTCAAAGCATTTTCAACTTTTGTCTTACACCTTCTGTGTGGGCCATTAAAAGAAATACTCAGTTTAACAAGCTGTACCAAATAACCCCCCTCAGGGAAGTTCTGTAAGGTGCTTCACTTGGTGTAAATCACAGCTTAGTGGTCTGCAAGGAGAGAGCAATTTCCAATCATTGAGGAGCTGCTTCTATATTTTAAGAAAAAAAATATATAACCTTAATCATAAAATTTTGAGCTTTGTACATTAATAGATACTGATAAAATTTAATAACTCTCAGAAAGAAAATATTATTTTTTAATTCAATAATCATTTTCCAAATAATAACTTTCTGCACATGAAAAAAAAAAATGTCTTATTTATGGTGGGGTTATGCATACTTTTTCCCTTCAAAGATGTGCAGACTGTAGTTTAAATACAAAAGCAGTTTAGTAAGAAGTTATATTACTTATGAATGAAGGAAATCTAGATTTTGAAAATAACACAAATAAATAAAGGTTTCCACACATACACACACACAAAAAAGTCACAAGCAGATCAGCTGAACTAATGAAGATCAAGGACATATAAGCTTCAAATATACTTAAAATGATGCATTCTAAAGTAAACAAAGGTCTGCTTAATCACTTCACTTGTAGTTCACAGCTGGAATTTATATTCCTCTCCTTTCTCTAATTTATATACATTTTCAAATGCAATTGTGTTTCCTCAGCCTTACTCTATTCCTCACATTGCTAACTGGCAAACTGTTTGTCCTCTTAATGGTCCCACAGATCCCACAGTCTTCTAGGAGTTTGTGGTTGGCTAGTTGCCTGATTAGCTCTTTTGTTTCTTTGTTGTTGTTCTTTTTTTTTTTTTCTATATATGTTTTTATTGCTTCTTCCTATTTTGTTTCTCCATTAATCTCTATTCATATTTTATAAATAAAATGAAAGGAAATTAAATATTTTTGTTTTGTTTTGTTTTCAAATAAGAATACATGAGAAACGTTAAAGTGTGTTGTCTACAGAAATGATCAAACATTCGTGGTCAGTCTATTTTTTGGGCCACAATCTGCTCCTCATCCCGTTCCACCAGCTCATTCAATCCACCAGAAAATTACTTTGTAAGGTAATTAACAAGATACAGGAGAAACATGCTGCAGCTTAACCATCAAGGTCAGAAGAGTTAAGTTTATTACAGTGAATAAATTTGTCAGCAATATTACAGAGTTTTCTGGAGTCCAGCATTCTTGCATATGTAAATAACCTTTTCTAACAGAACTCTGACAGAACTGATGCAAACTCAGAAGTGCCATCATAGAGAGTACCGGGATGAAACCAGAACTTTTTCCCTGACAACTAATTTGATTTGTTGGAAATAAAAATACAGTAATGATCAATGGCATGACACTTTCTTATTTTTTTCTTGATATCAAAGTGCACCTTTGGTTTTGTTAGTGGCAACAGAAATAATGCAATGAAATAAGCTTATTTATTTATATATTTATTTATTTAACTCTAAAACACTAAGATTCTATTTAATAGTGTTTGGTAGAGGACAGCTTTATTTTCTGAGTGATTAATTGGAAGGCAAAGTAGGAGTTTTTCATACTTCTAAAGCTGTGTTTACTATTACCCTTCCTGAAGTTTTGCTGTAATGTTAAATACTTTTAAAATATATATACTTTTTATTATTATTATTTTTACTTCAAATGAAGGTTTGAATACCTTAATGGTGGAGTATGAGACTGTCAGAAGCAGCAGTATGGAAAATGCAGCTCGGAAACATGAATCTCCACACCTTGGGTTTCTTCACTAAGTACAATACAACAGTCAAATATGTGTCTGATTGTTTACAGAATAGCAGAAAATTTGCTCTTAAAAGTGACTGGATAAAATTATACTTAGTTTCTCAGTAGATGAATTCCATGTGTGAGTCACACCTGCCCATTCTGGAGATAATTTTTCCTACTTATTACTGCTATTAGTCCTGCTGAGCTAACACAACTGAGAGACAGTAAACTGCATTCTCTTATTTCTTGAGTGACATCCATGGACTTGTTTGTTATGTTCCACTAAGTTACACCTGCACAATCCCATTGTATGCTAAGGAACCATACATTTTCACAATGAGAACAGAGTCTCAAGATAGCAGAGTTTTACTTTTGTAACCAGATGCATAATTCATCTTGTGGAATGAGCATTTGTCTTTACAAGACTCTACCAAGGTTACAACACAGGAAGCCGATGTATGACTTATCCACTTAGTCTATTTGCAATGTGATTTGCAGAAAGGCATTGCTGTTTTTGTACTACCACTTTTCAGCAAGTAGAAAATTAAAAGAAAGCCTGTTTACTGTCTTAATGCCTTTTTATGATAAAATTGGTTTACTTGGTTAATTCAGTTTGCTCTTTGCCTCTTAACATTTAACTCACTAGATTTGATATTGAACAACTATTCTCCTTCCACTCCTATCACTATTACCACAATTTTTGAGTATATATGAACAGAACATGTCTCTCTTACTCAACTGGCATGCTTTCTCCTTGAGAAAAAAATAGAGCAGTAAATAGAGCCTTCTAGTTCCTCTTACATAGTCATTGTTTTTGTCTTCTAGTCTTCCACCTGTTCTAAAAGTAGATGCAGAGCAAACTTAAGGATATTCCATATCAATGATATTCCATATCCAGTGCTGTCACGAGGAAATGGTTGGCGACCTGCTACAGCATTTGGATGTATGCAAGTCAAAAAACTTCTTTACAGAAAGGGTTGTTGTGACTGGAATAGGTTGCCCAGGGAAGTGGTTGAGTCACCATCCCTGGAGGTCTTTAAAAGACGTTTAGATGTAGAGCTTAGGGATATGGTTTAGTGGAGGACTTGTTAGCATTAGGTCAGAGGTTGGACTCGGTGATCTTAGAGGTCTCTTCCAACCCAGACTATTCTGTGATTCTGTGATTATGTGATTCTGATCCACAACCTCTTAACGCTCCCTTCTACAGTCCAAACTGTATTCCAAATTGTTCTTTGCAGCCTAAGGACTGTAATAAAGAAAGCATGAAATGGTCAGAGGTGGAAGGTGAGCTGCTGTGTCTAATACACAGAAGGTAAAATTATTCCTGATTCAAATGCGAATACTTTGTATTTTTAGTGTAGTCTGCAGATAGACCTTTGTATCTTTAAAGGTCTCAGAAGGATCTGTCATCAGGATGCACCTCTTATCGTTCTGTCTTCCACACAGTCTCATTGCCTGCTTGGCAGTAATTTTGGAAGCAAGACAAAGCACCTGGGCTCTCAGTCTGTACCATCCCTTATGAAAAGCAGTCATTGATTTCACTTTGTGCTTCCAGAAGTGAAATCTGCAAAAACTGTCTGGAAAAGATTATTTTGCTGTCAATCCAGCAGAATGGACCATCACCTTCTACCCTCCTTCCACTTACAAATTAATAGATAAAGTTCTGAGTGTGGCACTATGGCTTACATAACATGAAACAAATCTAATCTTGACAAGACATTAAAATTAGTCTGAAGTAAATGTTCTCGTGTAGCCTGCAAACAGGTTGAAGGAAATACAGTGACATGAAATCATGAATGTTAAAATATCAGTCTAGAAGGAAAGGTATCTACTGAGAAACTGAAAGCCCTTGAAAACCCAGGGGTATAATTATTTCATCCCCTTGACTCCAACAAGAAGTTTACTTCATAAGGTGCAGGCAGCTTTTCTTAGTGGTGAACCACAGTATTAATCCCATTCATTTTTAGCTTTTCATTTGGAAACAGGTTGGACGAGGACCAGATACTACCCTGATGGCTACACATACTTGCATCCTTCTTCACATCTGCTAATAGCTTAGTCTTGCTTGGACTTCTCAAGATCTGCCTCTCTTTCATTAATCCACACTCTATCTTGCTTGACTCAGCAATTCTTTGAAATCAAACTGATAGAAGGCTTTTCTGTCTTGTTCTATGTTGTTTGGCATGATCTTACTTGTGTTTAAGGCTCCTTCAGGTCAAATGCTGAGTTCTCTGGCTTACTGCAGAAATGTTTTATAAGAAATATGTACATTTTTCCTTTTATATCCTCTGCTTCCCTGTTACCAGAAAATAAACATAAAATCACCTTTCCGTTGGGCAGCACTCAATACCTCTCCCAGGGATGTGGTTACAAAATTCGCTAAAGATAGAATTAGTATGCCTGGTAGTTTTTCTCTGTGTTTTAGTTTGTGTTAATCGTGCTTTCTTAATTTGTGTTAATCGTGCTTTTTTATGTTAAAGAAGGGGGAGATGTGGGAGTGTGGCCATGGGGGTCGACAAGCACCATGGTTGGTGATAACATCAGGAACGTAAAGAGTTTAGAGGAGGGAACAAAGAGGGGTGATTCAGGAGATGCCTTGACGTCTCGAGTTGCTTGTTCTCCGGCTGTTGGGGCATGGAATGGTGGTAAAAATGTTATTAGAACACTTAATACCTAGATATGGGATAATCCAGTACATTGATTCTGATCAGGGCACACACTTTACTTCTAAAATAATAAAATTATTATGTCAATCATTAGGTATTCAGTGGGAATATCACACTCCGTGGCACCCACAAAGCTTTATTAACTGTTATCTGTTAGTTGTTATCTATTAACAAGGAAACAGCTGTGAGAACTGCTGAAAAAGGATGGACACGTGTCCCAAGTAAAGGGTCCAATGGAAGAGTAGAAAGTAATATCGGAACCAGGAGAAACTAAACTAACTATCAGATGGACTTGAAGAAGCCCTCATCAAAGAGTATAAGCTAAGTTGCTGTGGTACTTTTATTGTAATTACTCCTTTATTGTAATTACTCCTTTATTGCAATTACTCCAAAATTGTTGTAATTACTCCTGTAAAATGAGTAAACAGAGAAACTCTTGAACAGATACCTATTAAGGGAAGAGATTCATCAATAACAGGGATCAGTTAAGCGTTATCCTCTGAAGGTAACAATAGGCTATCTGCAGTGCACACCCCTTTAAGATTAGGGAAGAGGGCAAGACCGGATAGGGAACTAGTGCTGTGGCTGAGAAGGTGTGCTAAGGGCTTCAGCCCCTTCGGGCTGTGACTGATGATCACCATGACCCTTACTGGACCTCTTCTAGTCCTACTTGGGGTGAGTTTCTTGGCCCAAGCTACAGCCAACCACTGCAGTCAATGTATAGTAAATACTAGAAAATGATGTTTGAGCTCCCTAACATTGGTGTATCATACTGTCTATGACTGTAAAGGCCAGAAAATAGGAAGCTGCATTTTTTTTAACCTAACCTAATACAGAGAAGGTGACAGGACCGTATGCTATGATCCAAAAGAACTCCCTTATCAATATTGGGTAGAAATGAAGACAGATTCGAAAGCAGGCAAATTAATTGGAACAAGTGAAGTTGTAACCACCCTGAATACCTCAGTGTTGATAACCTTTGATACCTGTGATATTATAAATGAAGACCCATATATTGATTGTGGAAGCCTGAGCTGGAGGAGATATGGTAGCCAGCCCAAGTACATTTGTCCTAGACAGGGTGGAACAGTGGCTTCTATGTGTTACACTGATTGGATAGGAGATTATCCATGGGACAGGAGTTAACATTACTGTGGACCCTCAAATTGGGGTTGTGCTTGTTGGAGTACGGATCCTGGGGCTATGGGATCCCAATATGTATATGCTTAATGGAATAATTAGTTGCAAGCTGTAGTAGAAATAGTTGTGAATAAAACCAGAGATGCACTTGGATTAATTGCAAAACAAAATACCAATATGAAAACTGCTTTGTATCAAAATCGCTTAGCTTTAGATTACTTGCTAGCACAAGAAGGAGGAGTCTGTGGAAACCTTAGTAATTGCTGTTTAGAGATTAATAATGAAGGAAAAGCTGTGAATGAACTTGTAAAAAGAAATGAAGAAAATTGCACATGTCCCAGTTCAAACTTGGAATGAAATCAATTTAAGAGAATTATGGAGGGACTTTATGGGTGGTGGTTGGCTTACTATAATCAGCATAGTTGTATTGGGAATATGTGGAGGGCTGTTAATAATTCCATGTTTAATTGCCTGTTTTATCAGATTAATACACTCAGTTATACAAGCAAATATCTGTGGTACTTGTTGACCCAGAACCAGGGGAAGGGAAAACCCATTCCCTGATGATAATAAAAACAAAAGAAGATCCAAAATTGGTACTAATTTGGCAAGTATTGTCTCAATTGGGGAAATAAATAAATAAATAAATAAATAAATAAATAAACACGAATCAATACCATGAAAAAAAGAAATGGGGGATTGTGGAATGCGTTAATTTGATTCGTGTCAGTATGGAACAATGCTAGGGCCGCATGATGAAATATAACCTTCTATTTAAGAAAAACAGAGTGATTAGCGTACATAGTTCTTGTATTATGCAAAAGGTCCAGCAATTTGTGTAAATATAGGGTTTGAAGGGCGAACATTGAGACTCTAGTCTGGGAGATAAGAGGACCAAGGAGTTTTGTTAGGGAACTGCTGACTTTTGCATGGGACGCTGCCCAAGCCTCTGATATCCAGCAGAGAGATCCACCAAATAAGGAGAAAGGGGGAGTTCAAGGATGACCAAAGGACAAAGCCTGGGAGGAAGACTACGAGCCTTCAGCACAAGAGACCCCCAGAAAGACCACCAGAGACTGATACGCATGTGTCCAGAGAGGGTTCACATTCCGGGAACTAACTATAATAACCCTGCCTTTTCTAGGAAGAGTGATGAATAAGGAGCATAAGAATCAGCCACCTGCTGTAATAGGTGTGCATCTTGGTGGAGCAGAGACTTCTGGCACACCCAGCGCTGTTTGCTTGCCTCTATTCACTTAATAAATTTCAAACTTTAATTAGAATCCTATTTGGGACTCAGTCATTTATCACACTTACAATATGGTATAAAAATTAGCTTTTACTCTTGCTTTTCTGATTTGTCAATAAAATATAGTTTTAAATAATGTCCCAAAGAAATTTAGAGCAGAGCACTGCAGGTAGAGCCTATTAGTCTACTGAAATACAGAGCTTGTATTACAGGATTATACAAATAGCATAGCTGTGCCACTGAAGAAAAAGCTGTGATGAGGGCTACTTAATTTACGAATGTTGTCATCACCTTCACTAACCTTCCTCTTCTGTAATGCCACATGTTAAGGATCAATGTTCTACATTATACTAAAAGATCATAAAGCTTCATGTCCTGCTTCAGTATCCAACCATAAGTCTCTCAACCCTATTATCACTTTTAATAATGAACTTACATATAAATTGTCTTTTAGAGCTTGAGCATGTGAAATTGTCATCACTTTAAATCCCCTGCATAAAACCAATTCCTGTATCCATTCAGCTATGTGAGTAAGACAATGACTTCCTATAAAGAGGGAAAGAGGAAATTACACTATAGCTGTGCAGGCTAATGAAATAAACCAAGAAAAAAGCAGTAGATTTGGGTTTATCCCTTCAGATAATTCTTCCTGTGTGCCTTAATCTCACTGTTCTCCCCAGAGATATTTTAGCCCTGCATGCTAAGTAAGAAATATTCAGACTGACTGTCAACTCTGTTATTTGGGGTAATCCAAATAAAATAAAGCATGGAATAACACAAAGCCCATAGCGACTCTCCCCAGTGATGAAAAGCCTGTACTACTAGCAACTTATAACAGCTTGAGCTGGTAAATTCATACCTCTTCTGTATGGCTGGGGCACCCCTTTGCCTTCTACAAAGCAGATATGCAATACTTGAGTATTTTGTTTATTCATTTGTTTCATTTCCAGCACTTGTGGTAGAATAATATTGACAAGAGTGGTATGTCCAATTTTACTTAAAAGGTCAACTGTTACCAATTTTCACAACACAGAACAAAGAGTCTGTGATGGATAAATATCAGAAACAGAGCAGATTCACATTTTCAGTTTCAGAAGTTAACTTTTGGGAGTATATGAAACTACAGTGATTTAAAGATTATGTTAAAATGAAGTTAAAATATAGAAAAGGAAGAAAAGTATATGTAACAATGAGGAAGGAAGTTTTTCTGATTCATTATGGTATCTTTGTTTTCCACATAGTGTACACAAATAAAGATAAGGAACATTTTTTTTCTCTCAGAAGAACTTGGGAAAAAAAAATGTAAATTATTTCTGTGCAGAGCTGTAGCTACCCTCAGCTGGGTGCTCACTTGCACTTTTTCAGAGCAGACTTGAACATTTATGCAGGCTACTTGGAGAGGCAAAAGCCCAAGGCTGAGACTGGTCTTGGGTCTCCATGGGTTACCTCCACAGACAACAAGAGGAAAAAGAATCACAACCAGCCTGCCTCCTCCTCCCTTATCTATAAACAGACTCACCCCTTTTGCCTAAATTTAGTCCTTATAAATTCCCTCCTTCTCCTCTCCATTTCCCAAAGTGACAGTAAAGTTGTTGTAGTGGGTTTCTAGAGAGACGAAAAACTACTGGGATTATTTCTATTCAGAGGTTCTCAGCTTTCTCATTCATAGATAAAGTTCCCTCTGTTTCTCAGTGACTGGTATTTGGTACATTGTTATGAGTTTGACAGAGTGTGGCCAATGCTTCCACAGTACTTACTGATTTAAAGTATTTTAGCAAGAATGTTTATTATCCAACACAGTCCAAAAGTTACCAGGCACGTTTGAAAATGGCAGGCTGTAGGCTGTGAGCCAGGAAAAGAGCTGCATTTCTCATTGTGTCTGTATGGCTTGTTATAGGGCAAATATATTGCGATAGGTAAATATCAAATGTGAATAATTCTGTCACACCAAAAAAAAAAAAAAAAAAAAAAAGAGCCTTCTTCCCTCCAAACTGATGAGCCTGGAAGAAGCATTCTACAGTCTATACCAACAAATAATATACATTTCTGGTTATTTTGCTGCTTAGAAAGCCCTTTCTCCACCCTGCCTCTGCATAACTGTATATTCTGCTTGACATATCACTGATTTTCTAGGAAATGTTTAAGTTCTCTACAACTATAATTTCTTTTAATTTTATCACCAATAAAATTTGAGTTATGATTTATGCTTTTTTTCCCCACAGAAATTATAGAAAGCAATTACATGCAGGGCACCACAGAATTTCCAAGTGTTATTTTTGACAATTACCACTGAGCTTCTAAAAGTTGAATATCATTTTTTTGTCTTTGCGCTCTATTAACACCATTCTTTGTTCCCCTTTATTCTCAGCCCTTCACATCTTAGAAAGGCTTAAAGAAAATAAATAATTTAAAATAATAATAATAATTTAAAAGTTTATCTCAGTAGCCATTGCATTTTTGTTCTTGAAACTGTCTCTGTCTCTAACTATCCCTAAATCTAGAGCCATTGGAAAAGAAGCTTTGATCTGGGTTCAAAATAAAAATAAAGTCAGCCATCAATTTTCACACTCACTCACATGGAGTTCACAGCCTTGTTTCACTTCAAGTTTATTTGTGGGGTGCTTTTGACTCATTTGTTATTTTTTGTTTGTTTAGTTATAAAAGACAAAAGAATTATTGTCTTTGGCTTTGTGTTATTCCAATGCTTTTGAGGAGATCAACAGTCTTGCAGGCAAACACTGGTGAAACTAAATAAAAGAAAAACAGAAACAAACAAAGAAAATAAAATACACATGCATTAAAAAAAAAAAAAAGAAGGAAAACAAACACAAATCCTACAAGCAAACAAAAAGCACACACACACAAAGTCCTTCAAACTAACAACACACACACACACACACACACACACACAGGATCTTTGCATAATTATGTAACAAAAAACATGGGAAAACAACAACAAAAGAATATCAGACATAAAATTAGACTTCAACTGCATCCTTTTTTTGCCTGTGCATACCTATACAGACTTTAACTATGTGACTGCAAACAGATTTTCAAATATTAAGTATTATAGCATATACTTTCTAATGTTAGGTATTTATATATCAAATCTTTTGTAAACTGTTGTGTATTATTATTTTTATGCCCAAGTAGATTCAATTAAATTCATTTATATGGAAAATACAAAGTAAGGCATTTTACAGAGCAATAGTAAACAGTTTCTGGAAAACAGAAGCCACCTAAGCTTCCAGCTAAATTAGTATCATAGTTAACTGCTTCAATTCCTACATGGAATGTCTGAAAGATTACAGGGCCTATCTGGATGGGTAAATGGACTAAATAGTTAATTGCTTCAACCCTTTTAGTGAAAAAAAACTATGCTGTGCTGATAGACAGAAATTTTATATGGTTCAGTCCACAATCTGGCTATACGTTAAACACCTCCCAGGAGGCACTCAGAATTACTCAGGATTGAATCCAAGATGATTAAAATTCATACCACAGAGAGGAAAGACCTACATATAAAAGCAAACAAAAAACAGAAACAACAACCAGTAACAGCAACAAACTTCAATCACCTCTGATTCCTATTAGTGTAAAACTTTTGGTACTTCTCCAGAGGTTTCTCCAGAGTGATGGGAGAAATAAGACCCTCCTGTCTCAAGAGAATAAATACATTTAAAAACAAGCAAAAAAAACACCACTGAAAATAAATGGCATTTCAAGGATTCAGTACAATTAATGTATGGATCTGAAATCTAAATATGAAAACAATGAAAAAAATATTTTAAGTAAAAGACTCATTTAATGAAGTGAATTGGAATCCTATTATGTAATTTCCAAGGAATTGGATTTCATGCAAAGAATTGCATGATCATGTCATTCATTGAAAATGTCAAATTGCACACACCCAGGAGGACAGAATTAATGCTAAACATGGAATTAACATTGGTATTTCATGACTTTTAACTCATTTGCCATTTAACCCTAACATTCTTCAAATACTGCCTCATCCAAACAGAACTGCCTAGGGCTTTTTAAAATTGGATAGTGGCGGAGAAAAAATATTCCCTAGCACAGCTCTGTTTGCCTGCATGTTTCTGAAGCATTTTTCTCTCACAGCCCTTAAAATCTGAAGGCATATTCCTCCTTCCTGGGTGTCCACGTTCAGACTGGCACCCTGCAAAGCATCCTGAACTTCTGCTCAGGTAGAACAGGACTGACCTCCCCAGGAGCAGAATGCTCTGCAGAATATGAGGCAGAGTCTGGTTGCTGTTTCCACTTCACTTGATGAGAGAAGTGAGTTATGACAGTTCTTCACTTTCGTCACCAAGAGGAAGGAAAAACCACCACCATTCTATCCAAATCCCAATCTCCTCAGTGCCTACCTGCCTACAGAGGCTTTGAAACAGGCACAGCAATTTTTAGGGGGAGAAAAGGGGGAGGAAGGTGACTGCTGCTCACTTCAGAGTGGTGCTACACATAATATGTTAACACACCGAAAGAAAATCACTTCTTCACCTCTTTTCTCCCCTGCACGGGAATGCAGCTTCAGTCATGATTGCACCTCAGGAACCACACATTAAATAGCCTCTCCAGAGTGAAGGTTAGGAACTGGGCACATCTTTCTTACAAGATGCTCAGCAAGAACTCTGTTTCCAGGAAAATGTGCTTCCTTTTCCAAGTGCAAATTTATGTCTGCTTTTCCTACAAAATGAATTGCTGGTACAAATGTGAATTCTTAAGCCAACAATTCATACTGCTGATACAAAAGCAGGCTGGGCACAGACTGTTACTAGGAAAAAAAAAGGTGGTGGGAGGGGGGTTGCTTTTCAAAATATATATATGAATGCTAGTAATCCTGTAAAGGACTGGAAAGAGCAGACTGTGAAGCTAAAAATAATCACGTCGTGTACTCTAGTGTTACCACAGCATATTTGGCCAAAACACAATAATCGAGTGAATATGAGAATTGCTACAGATCAAAACCAGACTTCTGTCAAGTATTTAAAGACATTTCTTTTCCAGAAGAGAAATTCTAAATTTTAAGCCCCACATCCTTTTATATCACGAGGTAAGAATGCCAAATATAATATTTTCCAGAAGCACAGGAGAGGCTCCCAATTGAGAATGTTTTGGAGCTCCCCTTCCCATTCACTCCCCTCCACCCCAAAACAAAACAAACAAAAAACCTTACAAAGCCGAGCAGTTTCCAAGTTGAAACTGCTACATAACCTCCAACTTAACAAAAACTTTCATGACGTTTGCAATTAAATATATATCTATGTTTATTCTAGTTATTCTTTCTTTAGTGCTCAGTTGTGCATAGTACTAGCCCCAGTTTAGAAAAACACGTAAACACAACCATAGCTTTAGTCACAAGAGCAGAACACCATTCAACTTGATTATTTGATGGCATGATTAAATTCTAAGTACTTTGCTGTGTTAACTCAAACCAAAAGAGAAAAAAAAAAGGTTTTTGCCTCAGTAGGTTAAATCAAGTAAGATGAAATTCCCCGCACTCATACATTTGAAGTGGTGGATTTCTGATTACTTTTTTTTTTTTTTTCTCCCCCTCCAGTAAGCATGTCATTTTGCCAAAATCTGTCACTCCCTTGTTTTCTATGCATTTGCTATATTTTAATGAGAAACTGTATTTATTGATTATCATATTACATAGAGAAATTAGTTTTTCTTTCAATAAGATGATTACACATAAATGTTACGTATAAGTACAAGAAGGCTGGGCTTTTTTTTTTTTTTTTTCCTCGATATTTGCTGAAGCATATTACTCACCAGCACAACACAGTCAATGAGCTAAGGCACAGATTCACAGCTGTGCTCAGTGTGCTCCACATGCAGCTGACAACGAGCCATTTGGGATGCCCTGATGTTGTTCTGTGCTGGCCTGGTCCCCATCAGAGGGTGGGTAAAGCCACAAGGCTATGCTGTGCTCAGAGGGCAGTGAGGCCCCCAAGTTGCCGCTCTGCCAGCCAAGCAACATCAAAGCATAGCAGCAATGCAGATGTGCCCTCCTTTCCACTTGTCACACCCCTAGATGCCTGAATCTTTCCCTCTTGACCAGTCATTAGGGAGCAAACAGGATAATAATTTCCCTCTAGTGCCAGTCATTAGGGAGCAAACAGGATAATATAGAAATGCTGTTTTCTGGGACTAGTTTTTTGTTCTTAGGAAAGAACATGCATTATTATACTCCTGTACTCCCATGTAACAAAATACAACTAATATTAGTAATAAAATATTGTCTTTCTATCAGTAATGGTAAAACACTTTCATTATTGTACTCCCTTAAAGAAGCACAGACAATAAATTAAGCTCTTAAAGAAAATTGTGAGAGAGGTCAGAAACGTGATGCATTGCTGTTTTGAAGTGCTAAAGGCTTTTCTTTTTCAAACTGCATAACTTTGTCCCATCCTGGTTTATTTCAGACACACTGACAAAGTTTTATTTTTCAGGTTACACCAGATAAACACATCAAAAAGCAGGCATCTGTACTTTCCAAAGTTTGGTGAAATTCCCTACCTTTCCTACATAGAGTGGGTCTGTGCCCATGTATTCTTCCAGCACAAAGAATTGATTCCACACCCAGCTGCGTTTGGTTCTTGTCCTTCCTGATTGAAAGTAGGGCTTTGACCTGGACCTTGAAGGCTCTGCTTGATTCATCCCAGAAAGACACAGGAAAAGAGCTATTATCTGTAACAAATGGCAGAACTCCACTTTGCCCAACTTCATCTTTTCTCCTTTTGACGAGAGCAGGCACAATTCCAGTTGTCTCTGCAGCTCTAGCTTTCAGCAGGGTGTCAGCTGGGAGTCCAGAGATAATAATTTGTGGAGTGGTCAATTGGGAGAGGTCACCACTGCTGAGTAGCCTTCACCAAAGAAATGGCATAAGTTACCTGTCTGGGAAAAAGAAAAAAAAAGACAAGAACTGTTGTCGGAACTTTTTTTTTTTTCTTTTTTACCAATGTAAATTATTTGCAACATTTGTATAATGCAGAAATGTTTATTTATGATTTTTCTAATAATCAACACAGTTGAGTTTACTAATTAGTCTGTGAGTTTGGACTTCATTCCTTGGATTTTGCTACTACTGATAGGTATGTATTTATATTTATAAAGTTTACTTGTGACTGTTCTCTAAATACACCCATTTCTCCAGTACAGAGGCTGAATTTTCTTCTCTTTAAAATAAGCAAAACAAGTCTATTTATTTTATAGTTATTACTTTTGATTTTTCCTCCTCTGCCTGCTATAGTCAGCTTTACTTGAAATTACCATGACATAATTATAAAACAGTTACAGGCAGGAAGCTATATTAATGCAAAGGACATATGGTAGCTTTTTTCCATATAACTGAAGAGTAAAATAACAGAGTATAAGATGAATCACAACAATTTGATTGATTCTTAGTCACAGTAGACCAGCTGTTATGATTTGTTCTTATCTGAATCTGACCAGCTAAAAAGCCCTCCGAGTGTCCCCATTCCATTTTTCTACACTTCGAAAGCAGATGTCAGGCATAAGAAGCATGTTAGACTAGCTTATGTACTTATACACATGTATGTTCAGCAAGATCAGAAAATAATTTGATTTTGTTTTCAATGAAACCTTACTTTAATGATGAATGATTTTTCAGCAGAAACACACAGAAGTTTTATCTTTCTGTGCGTCTTGTCTGTTTCCTTTTCAAAACCTTGATCATTTAGTAATTGATGGAACTTGCTAAGAATAAAGAATCATTTACAAAAGCAACAAAAACTTTGAGAGAATTTATAGCATTCTTTTTTTAAAGTGCCTCTTACAGTTACAAATCTTCTCTGGCCAAGTAAAAATATATACATAATATAATGATTATACAAGTACAAGTTCTGTTAGCCAAAACCAAATGCAGCTTTGTATTTCAAGGGAATCATCTGCATTAAGCCCAAGTAAGCAATGCTCTCTCTGAAATAGGCATCCTCCTTGTCTCAGTGAGCAATAATGCAGACAAGAAGTATTTAAGAAGTGCCAAATACAAGGTGAAAATGAGGATGAAATTAAAACGGATAACAAGGCTTTCAATTAAAGTGAGCTGTTGCAACTTAGGAAGCCATGGAAGAAAGAAGATTGCATCCTCTATACAGTGTATTAAATCACATTATGCAGTAGACGTTAAATCACATATGAATTAAATGCTCTAGATAAACTCTTACATTCCTACCCACTACTATTAAAAGTGATTGGAATGCAATCTCTAATATCTGTTTTCACTATGTCAGGCTCTTTTAGCTACAGAACTATGTACCATGCTGCCAAAGGTACCTAGAGGGCACAAACATGAAACAAATAAAAAGCTCTTCTGATTATAGACCGTATTTAAAGCCTTTTTATAGTAATCCCTTCTGTGGTACTACCCTGCACCAGAAAGGCTTTGCTTAGAGAATGGTGGGATAAACCACAAACCCACTGATCATGTATGCTAAGCAGCAGCTATTTGAAAGCTTCCATATGTGAACGTTTAGTGTCTCCCCACATGCAAAACAATGGGAATAGGTGTTGTCTTACCTAAATATCCTAATTTTCAAAACGTGATGCACAGTTAGAAAACATATCCCCCTCTAACCTACACCATTTTTTTTATTCTTATTATTTTCAGCAGGATTAATATGCAGGTGTCATCGTTACTAAAAGAGCGTAATTTAAAATGATTAATCACAACTAGTCATAGCTAGGTTTTGATGTGGGCCATTGGGTAAATCCTGACCAGGTGACACTGTAATAACCAAAAGAGCTACCATAGGTGTTAAGGGGAGTAGTTGGGCTTCCCAAGTGGCACATTCACTTCCTACCACTCCTTTCAAATATGATAAATATTGTCTGTATTAGAGACTGTTTGCACACCCTTTAGTTTCCCTTTCAGTATCTAAGTTACATTAGGTTAAATACATCTGATATTGATAAACTGTCAGTTTATTTCAAAGAAGCAGCAGATTGTTACTTAACAGAGATAAAAATATGAAATGGATTTTCTTAAGAAATGTCAGTAAAACATTTACAATATGTTAGAGTCTTTCCACTAAGCAGTTTGAAATGTCTTGTTCTTGCTCTGAACAGACATTTCAAACCTAGAATTGCTCTAACCTTTATCTCGAACAGTGTTCTCTTATATCCTTTCTTTTACACCTGCAGGGAAGTATGAAAGCCACCATATGGAGTGCCATGGTCCCCAGTCACACACCACAGAACAGAACTGAAAAATGCACCCAAAATACCAACTGAAAAGCAGTCCATATGCTAGACAGCACAATCTGATGAAAAACAGAATACTCACACCCCCTGGAAAAAAATAAAATGTTGTCGTTTACTCATTCTCAAATCTTTTCACCACATAATCTCCAGAAGTCCAATTATTTTTGTTCTGCTGTGTGGCAGCACTTTGCTCTGAAACATTCTTCCCTCCCTTCCTCCCCTTCAGGATAAATCTTCTCCTATTCCTCTTAGAGCACACCTCCCCTTCCCTTCCTAACCCATCCCCCTCCGTTTTTTTAAAAGGTTTTTATTTATAGTTCTTTCAGCACATTGTTTTTTGAGTGTGATACTTCCCAAAGCAGAAGTAAAAGTGTCTGGTGCTTAAAAATATTTTCTGTTTGGGGAATAATTACTTATTAAGTTGTATTAAATTGTATCTTTTGTTCTGAAATAGACACACATATTTATATTAATTTTTTATGGTTATGTGTAAAATATATATATATAAATAATGTTTCTGTCCAAGTGCAACTAGCACTTCAACATCATCTGCTCTGTGAAACGCCTAGGTATGAAGTTGATATGTAAATCACAAGCAACATCACGGCATTCAGAAAACTGAAAAGTAAACTAAAAGGTTGCTTTTCTTCTCATCAAGGCATAAAGTTAATGTTCTGAGAGCGCTTGCAGCTACAGATATGACAATGACAGCAATAGATGGAATGAAGCTCTCTGATTTAGGTGCCTTCTCTATCATCTGCATTTATGCACTTGAGTGCAAAATGAAGGCAAAATTGACCTGCACTGTTTTGTGCTTAAGCATTCTCTTTTATGAAATTATAACCCGTTCTGTACAAACAATGCAGAACATAGTATTTGTACTTGTAATTAATGTCTTTAATTATCCTAGGACATTAGTACATCTTCATATAATGTTTCTAAATCCACAAAATGCTACTTCCCTCCTCAAACAAGGTCTCAGGTGCAATAATGTCTCCCCAAGCTTTTTCTTCATGAAAAGTAATTTAGGCTTTAAAAATAAAATGAATTTGACTGCTCATGTATTTTAAGCAAGAGGCTCTACCTTCTACATCTAAGCTTGTATTCTTTATTTACTTTACATATAGTAACAAAATTCACAAATATAAAACATATAAACCCAAACAACCAGTTGTAATTCAAAGAGTATGTTATGTGATTTGGACTGTGCTTGTAGTGTGCCTTACCATATCAGTAACGTGCTGTCTAAGTGAACAACTGCAAGAAATCCCATCCTCCCCCACAAAATTCATTTATATATATATATACATATATATTTTTTTCAGATATGTGTTTCAGATATGTGTGTGTATATATGTGTATGTATATACACACACACCGAATATCAACTCTCTTGTGTTGTGTTCTTTATTCTGATGTTTTATAGATGAACCAAGTATTTAAGAATACACATCTCAAAAAATAATAACCTCCTTATTCAATATATACCATAAAATTTACATTTTCTCCCATCTGCTGTAGAGAAGTTGGGCTATATTTAAGCCATAGCCTAGTAGCAGAAGTGTTCTCGTGAACACTGCTAATCTGAAAAAAATGTTACTACTCTACTTCACCAAAACAATCTGCTAGTGTCAAAAAGACACCATTATGCACTGTCTCCAAGGGGCAATCTTGATTTGATGAAAACATTCAAATCATGAATAAAATCCTCAGCTTTAAGGAATAGTTCCCTTTACTGCAAGCAATTAAGAGTAATTTACACCCACAGAAAATCTCTCTGAATATTTTGTTTCACTCCTTAATTTCTAAAACAACACATCAAGAGTAGTCCTGGCTATACTCATGTACCCCTGAGCCCCATTAGATATGGAGAAAACATGTCTTCAGTCCCCTAGATGTCCTCATGAAAGCCCTCCTTCCCCACATCTGAATTTTCCCCAGTCTTGTGGGGCCTTTGGTGAAAGCCTTTGAGGTCTTTTTGGTGCCACCTAACCTTTGCAGCCAAAGCCCAAATTTCTACAGTTTTCCACTCACACATTTCTGCTGGTATCACAGTGCCAGCTTAATATATGAACCATATTATTTCCCTATCAACCTTGTCAGCCTAACATAGAATTTTGTCCATCAGCATATATTGTCCTAAAGTCTTTGCAACATATAAAATACTTCAGGAAGAAGAGGTGGAAATCCAATACCTTTTCCATTACTAGACTCCACCTGACTGGATTACATCTCTCTGTTTCGAAAACTCAGTGTCAGTTCAGAACATCCATTTAAGGTTTAACTGAAGAGTTTTTTTCATTCCTATTGCCTCCCTGACCCCTTATTCTCCTCTCCTAAGATTGCTTCAATTTTTGATACTATAGCAAAAATTTACTGTTTAAACTCAGATCTCACTGTCTCTGGAATTGCAGCCCTGAAAACACCTGTGAGTAAATTTTATTTTAGCTTGATCCATAGCACACAGTTATCCTTCCTGCCCAACCCCCCTCTCATTCCCCTACCCACCTCCTCCTCTTCCCCTCTCACCCCTTCCCCATACACACTTTAGCCTTTCAATAAAACAAGACCCTCTGTGTTGAGATAATTCTGAGGGTGACTATTGCCACTGGATCTTGAACCAGGATCCCATAAGCACAGTAGAATCAGCAGGTGAACCCCCTGACAGTTGAACTAATCTTGCTGAAATATTTATGTTTTGACATTCAGTTTTACAATGCCCATTGGAAAAGGTATCACTTTCTGTGGAAGAGAAAATTCCCCTTTGAGGAGCTGTAGGCTCACAACAATGTCACAGCTGAAATATCACAGGGACTCTTTTTGCAGGCACAGGAACTCTGTGATCCTTGAGACAAAAGGCTTAGAGAAGAGAATGTGTCTAAGTATGGTGCAGATTGCAACGTCTGGTTACAACATTTTGTCATGGAAATAAATAAATAAATGAATAACGTAAAAAGGAGGGTGCCTTGGAGCAAATGAGCTGGGGACACTTCCATGAAATGAAAGTTTGTGAGTCAGGGCAATACGATCAAAACTGTTAACTCCCTGTGCCAGATGACATTACATCTACAGACCACAACCTCCTGCAGCTAACTGGCCTAAATATTCACATGGGAGATCTGTAAATGGAGTGAACATCCTGCAGTCTGCATCTGGTTATCAAGCAAGAAACTATCACTGCTCCAAACATATGGCACTGTTACACTAAGCTGGCTCCAATACCCTCTGACTCAGGTGAAAGGACCTGACGACACAACAGAAAAACACTAGGCACACTTCAATAAATGATATGGCTTCACAAAATGCAGAAAGAATACCAAGCAACTGTTTTTGGTGTTTCACAATATTCTGCAGTTGATCATAAGACTTTATGTGGCTGGAGAGCTTTTGTTTTGTTTTGTTTTCCCTCCCCCTAGAAAGAAATACAAATGAAAGAAATTTTATGTCATTTTCTCCATGCTTTGTTGGTTTTTCACCTTGCTATGGTACATTTTATAGATCTAGAGTTGCTGGAAAAGAAAATGCTAATTTGATCAGTTATTGAAAAGAAACGCTAGCAGTATTTGTATGTGCGAGACCAATCAAGTCAAATATTTAAACTTTTACAAGCTCAATTTCTGCAGCCTCATTTAAACTGAGGATTTTCGCATAATACCTAAGGGAAGAAATGACTTCGTGGCATTTCCTTGCAGAACCACTGAATTCCCAGAGGAGGCACTCCTGCATTACTGCTTAGAGTTAAACCTGGTTTGACAGGCAGGACTGAAGTAACCGTCATATATTTTATGCACCATTTCTCAGCTAGAATTTAATGATTTTTATTGCTACAAGAAAACAATACCCAGTAGTAGCATGAAAGCATACATAAAAAAAAAAAAAGTGCTTGCTAAATAAAGTAAATTGGATGGCTCAGGAAAAGTATTCATTGAAGAACCACTGAGCAGATCAGATATTAAGTCAATAGCCAAAAAAAAAAAAAAAAAAAGTTACTAGTCAATCTTCCACTAAAACTGCCTTCTGAGCAGTATATTCACATGCAAAGCATTTTTAGTTGGAAATACCTTCTATTTTCATTGCACGATGGAGTCAGTTTGTGTGTTGAATACCTTTGAGAAAAGGCTTAGCCAGGTTTATAGCAAAGTAGGACTTTAATTTAGAGTAAAACAACCAAGGTTTTGCATTAATAATGATTTTCTTGAGCCAAGCATCTGACAGCTGAAGAAACATAGAAAAACATGGACATAACACACTGAGGATCCATGAAACGGATCCATTCTGCTCATCAGATAGTTCATGGTTAATCTGCAGTTAAACAAATTATTTAAAATTACCCCTTTATATGTAAGGTTTAATGGAAGGTGTCCCTGCCCATAGCAGTGGAGTTGGAACTAGACAATCTTTAAGGTCTGTCCCAACCCAAACCATTCTATGGTAAGATTTCTATGTTAAGATTTCTTTGCTATTAAATCAATAGCAAATAATCAAGTGTGCTTTGCAATTATATCAATAAAAGTAGACTTAACAGAGCTCTGAAGCTGTCATGTGATACATTATTAACAAACACATCTCTAATAACCTACAGCAGCCTTTAATTACAATAAAGTCTTCCATTATAAGGGTGAAATGCCCTCTGATTAAAACTCCAGTCTTTAATGATTTTTTTGTCTGTTTCAAGAAAATACTCTACATTACCAATGATTGTTTTTTTCTTCACATTCACTCACATTTCTAAAATGCAGTCGTAGTTCAGATTATTAACTTGGATATTTAGTTAATTTTCCAGACAGTTTTTAATCTATTAAATTCACAAGCACAGAATATTTCACATAACATAAAAAGTTGTCAGAGTCAGCTTTCAGCTTCTTTGCTTTACTCTGCTTCCCATGGATTTTATTGTAATTATTTTTTAATCTTACTTAGGCTTTCCTCATGTCCCCCAAAAAGAAGCATGTCTTTAGATCCCCTGGTATTTGCAGGCTGGGAGAGCTAGAAAAGTGTGTACAAGGATTTTAAATAGGATGTCACATTTGGTCCCTAGAGAGTTGTTTTGGACTTCTTTGGTGCCTTTTATTATTATTCCTCCCCCCCCCCCCCCCGAAGATGATAACACCACAGTCACACTGAACTAGTTTCAAATGAGGCATGCTTATTATTTCTATACATTCTCACTTCACTTCTCCATTTTTAAAACTGTTATTACTAAGACCAAACCAGCACCATTTCCCAACTAATCTTTATCTTCTGACCCGTTGTACATTCAAAAGCAAAAAATTCTAAGCAAACTTCATTTATTTATACAACTTGCATGCTCTTCATTTAACTTGCTTGTCTGAATAGCTCTTCACCTGAGATTACATAGACCTGTCTTTTCCAGAAACAGAATAACATCTACCTTTTACCAGTAACAATCCCTACAAACTTTGCAACATGTAACAGAGGAGCAATTAGTAGATATGATAGAGGTAGAAAAGTAAAGTCACACATCACTGTCAAAGAGAGGCTGTTACAGAAACTGACATGCAAGAGTTTTTTCTCCTTTATCTATTTATTTACTTATTTGTCCTGGAAAACAATATATTTTCTGAAAAGCTTTACGATCACCTATGTTCTAGCTGAGAAAATGGCAAGGCACTTTGTCTTGTTAGAGAGAGTATAAAGTATACACTGCCCTTTCAAGTCTCTGCTTTGACTTGAGAAGTTATCTATCAGAACATGAGATTTTTTTTTATCTTGCAATGGGAAAAAGATTAAAGTATCAGCATTTCAGTTCCCAGAATCAGAGTGCCTCACGAGTCTCAGTCTCCCCTCCCGCCCTAAATCCTCTGGTTTGCTGGGAAAGCTATCATTGTTTGCAGAATCCTGGCTCACCTGAACTACCTCACCTTTGGAAAGCATGGGGTATGAAGGCTAAGTCCTATATCAAAAAGGGATATTTCCCTCTGTTTACCGACTAGAAGTTGGATCCAGATCACAAAATACTTACTCCCAGTGCACACGCTCTATTAGAGGAAAGCAGGACCTGTCTGTGTGTGGATATGTGGATAAATGAGGGAACGGGGCAGGGGGGGAGGGTCAGTATCAAACAGCCAAGCACTGCAGAGCCTGCCTTACCAGCTGAATGCTAATCAAAGAAGTAAGCTCCTCTCATTTTCACATTTGCAAACTCCAGAATATCCTTGACATACAAGGAGGAAAGCTCTGGGAAATAACTCTCGGGAAATTTCCCGGCCTCTGCAGTATTGCTCCGTAGCATCAAAGCTGGACTCAGAGAGCCAGCAAGACAACCGATTTGCTTTAGTGGAAAGGACCGAGGCAGTCGGGACTTGGTGCTGCCTACATTTTGCACAAGTCTGTAGCCCTCCCTTCCCCCACTCCATCTCCACCTTGTCTGCGAGACTTCTCCGAAGAGTCAGAGGGTTGTTATTGTTCTCTCTCTCTTTTTTTTTTTTTTTTTTTTTTTTCCCCACTTCTTGTTACGGTAGGTGCACACAAGCGTAGAGCATCCGTGCTCTCTCACTTCCCACCGCTCCCCGGCCACAGCCAGCGCTTGGGCGGCCGCTGCCAGCCGCGCTACCCCGCGCCGCCCCTTCCCTTCCTTTCCTACCGCCCCCCGGCACGGGGGAGAGGAGACCACGGCGGCGAGACATGGAGGAAAGTTGCCGCTGCTCCCGCGGTCGCTGCCGAGCCGGAGCGGTGCGGGGCCGAGGGAAAGGAGCGGCGCTCAGCCGCCTGCCCGCAACTGCTCCCATTTCCCCCTGCCCGCACGGGAAGGCGGTGGGGGCAGGTGCAGCCGGCGCTCACTCACCTGCCGTCCCTCGGCTGCCCAGCGCAGTGAGTATTTTAATCCCAAGGGCCGGCGGTGCCTCGGAGGAGAAGTGCTGTCAGGATGCTCCCAGGCGGCGGCCGGGCGCCCGCCTGGCATCGGGGCTGCGCGCCCGCCCGCGCACTCGCCCGCACCCGCGGAGGCAGGAGCGCCGCCGCTGCCCCGCTCCTCCTCTTCTTCCTTCCCCTCCTCCTCTTCCTCCGCGGCGCGGCACGGCACGGCGCGGCTAGCAGCTGGGTGCACGGACGGGGAAGTGGGCGCTGGTGCCAAGCCCAGCTCCGACTGGGTGCGGATCCTGGCTGCGGGAGGAGGAGGAGGAAGAGGGGAAAGAGGAGGGAGGAAGAGATGGAAGGAGGAGGGAAGGAGACGGAGGAGGTGGGGATGCTGCTCTGGGCAGGGGATGTCAACGCTCAGCGGCCGGTGCCAGCTGCCAGCTCGGTCCGCGGGAGCGGAGGAGGCAGAGCGACTTTTTGTACCTCCAGCGGTGCCTATTGAGCAGGGACCCGGAGAGCAAGCAGCCTGCCCGGCGCCGCGCCCCCCGCCTCCCGTCCTCCTTCTCGACAGGATATACAGATTGAGCCCTTTGGATAAAAATCAGGAGCAGGGCTAGGGGGTGGGGCGCGAGCCAATCTATCTCTCCATTTGCATTTGAAAACACGGAGCTGAAGGAAAGAGTTTAAGATATATTTTTTTTAATACTCCCTGCTCCCCTCCTCTCCCCTCCCCCCGCTTCCTCCCCTCTCTCCCCCTCCCCCCCCCCCCCATACACAAGCTTGTCCTAGGAGCCGTGATGAGTTGATGCACGCGAGGCGTGAAGGCAAAGTCGCAAAACTAACGCGAAGTAGCCGGGGTCCCTCCTTTGTAATTCAGCCCTTTCAGCCGCACCAGCCTGCCCTGTTTCCAGCCTGCAGCCCCCAACCCCCAAACTGGCCTGGGCGGCACTGGGGGAGCCGGGGGTCACGGGGCCGCTGGGAACGGAGCTGTCACCGACCAAGCGACCTCAACCCCCCTCACCCCCTGCTGCTCTCACCTCCCCAGTGCCGCTGTCCTTCCTCTCTTCCCGGCTCTGTTTAAAAAGGGGGGAGGGGGAATAATAATTACAATAAAATAAAGTGTGTATAAATAGCTGGAATAAATAAACCAGGTGCTCTCGTTGAATAAACGGTGAGAGAGGCGCCTGTGCCAGGGGCGGTTTGCCTGTGCTGGAGCTCTGCGCACCGGTAGGAGGAGGAGGAGGAGGAGTGTCACGCTGGGGATGGAGCCTGGCAGCAGCCACGCACAGCCTCGCATCCCCAGAGCTGCCCGGGGAAGCCGCTCTGGGAAGTGAATACCTGCCTTATTTGGACTTTGTTCGGCTGGGAAAGCTGCAGCACAAACTTTCTGCCTCGTTTCAGCACCGCTGAAGCCTTTTGGGTCTGGAGTGTCCACCAGGTCTTCCAGTTAAATGCGATCACCCGGGACTCAGGACGCCTCCTGAAAAAAAAAAAAAAAAAAAAAAAAAAAAAAAAAAACAGAGGTTCCAAGCAAGTGCTGGCGGAGCTGCTGAACTGACATTTTCCACGGACAAAAATATTTTAACACTTACTGTTTTTAGAACAATGGATCAAACCAAGGGCAACAGCAAGAAATGAGCCTTGGCCAATGTCTTTTGATTTATTGCTTTATGAAGAAAGCATTCTCAACCTACTATGAACAAACTAATAATCTGTGTTTGTAATTAATTTTAATTCCTCATATATATACAATAAAGTGTGGTGTCAACAATAATGAAGTAATGTGAAGACAAAGTCATGTCTTAAAAATAATTGATTTATATCACAGACAGTTTTTCTTTTTTATTTTTTTAATATAATTTTAGTTTCTGGGTGTGGTTGTAGCCTTTGAATTAAAAATGCAAACAAGTATACATATTTTTTATAAATGTAATAGGTAATCTCTATGTGTTTCTTGTCTTGTAGCTTCATTTTCAGATATGTAATTTCTGATGTGTCGCCCTTCTAACCAGAGAACGGCAATTCAGCAACATGGCATTTGAGGACAGGAGAAGTGGTTTAAAGAGGGCAACTAGAAGCAATCTTCATTCTGGATGTTCAGCAGCATCTGAGTGTGTGGTTACAATGCAATAGGATGTATTCAGGCAAGAAAATCCTGAAACATGATTGCATGCAATTGCTTAAGATTGCAATTAAGGATTCTTCTTTCCTTTGTCCTCCTTCCCCCAATCCCTAATGCATCTTTCACAAATTAATTGAAATAAGACTCTTTGCGCTGATCCTTAAAGGGCAAAGTTCAAGGACAATTTGTCTTTTCGCTCACAAAATATCACAAACACCTGTGCTTTATCTTCTTTCAGACTCATTCTGTAATGAAACCAGTACTTGGGAAAATTATCTTTTCATACTTAATTCAAAAGCTGTAACTTCAATGATGAAAAATGAAGGTTTATTTACTTATTTAAGAATATTTCATTGTTTGGGAATGGGATAAAATGAAAGAAGATTCTACAGAAGGTAGAGATCTTTATAAATTGTACTTACCACCTTCAAGCTCTTTCTTTGCTCCTCAGAATCAAAATATGGACTAAATAATTTTACCATCATTTTAAATCTTTAGAATAGAAGGATTATTTCTCCTTAATTTTGATTCTGATCCTGATATTCCTAATCAAGAATATCAAGAATTGGAATAGCCAAATATCACCGAATTAAGAAGCTTTCATGTGTAGACTTTTACAGTGTATTTCATGGCATTCCTAATAACTTAACAGACCACTCTCAAGGATGTGGTTTAGGTTCCAAAAATCTATATTCTCTCAAGCAAAACCTTTAATTAAACTATATGTCTGGGAAAATGTTTGAACTTACTTTTACTGTGTTGAAAATAGGATAGATATTTTTGTCTGATTACTTTTTTTTCTAACTGCTTACACATCACATCAAAATAAAATGTATTGTACCCTTTGACTTTCACAGGAGCAAAACAGCCTGGTGACTCCAAGCAAGAAGTATGACTAAGCAGACCAATTTAATTTCATTGCCCTGGAAGAAGAAAATATAAAGAAGCAATTATTCTTAGCCAGTTTTGGCAATCCACCATTTTTAGTAACACAAGCAAATGTACATTTTTTTTAATACAATTTGTTCTTGACTGTCATCTTGGTGTGTTTTTGCCAGTGAGTCAGTCCATTCCAGTACATTGACTGGAAGATTTTGGCTGTAATCCATACTTGCAATGCTGTTATATTTCTTTCTAATATGGTTTGTAGTGTATTTACTCATCCTGAGAGGTACGTATGTACCACTTCCATGGGACAGTCTACCATCAAAACAAACATTAGACCTGCATCTTAGGCCCTGTAAAGACAGCTGCAGGCATCAAAGAGCCTGGCACCTTTCCTTTGACTTCTCAAAGTGTAATGTATGCCAATGAACAATATGAGTTGTGATCCCATACTATATAGCAGAACCATAGGCAGATCTAGGACCAGAAAACATGCTATCACACACTCTCAAATACTTCTTACACAATGATGGCTTTGGTGGCCACTGCTTAGAGAGCATTTTGACCTAAGGCAGAAAACTTTTACAGTTCTCTTCAGTTCCTTGAACTACTGAGAGTCTCTCAATATTGATATTTCTATCTTTACAAACTATGCATTCAGAAACAAACAAACAACATCTGGTAACTGCTACCTGGATGCTGGTAAATCATTCACTATGTAGGCAGAAATAACTTCTATCATGCACTCAGCAACAGCTTGTAGAGTTCCATTGATATGCTTAGAGGCAAATGCTAACTTTTCATTATGTTTCCTGAAATCCTGAAATCTTATACAGATATCAGGTTTTCATGAGGCAAATAAGAGAGTTTGCAGTTTAAGATCAGTTTTAAAGGAAAACATTACTAACCAACATTAGCACATGGCTGTATGAGTACTAATGCAATTATAAATGACTTTTAGATTAGGGCTTCTGCTGTCCATAAATATTATTTACAGGTGGCTATAGTTCTGATGTACATTTCTCACCTCTCATATCACCGTCCATTTCTATGGTTATATTAGTTCAGATTCAGATCTAAACCAAAGTATTGCTTGTCTGATTTTTAGCCTTCTTTTATTCTAATTTCTATAAATTGCAAAAGGAAAAACAAAAATCCTATTGTAATTTAAGATGCTTACTGCCTTTAACAAGGTATTCAACACAGGAATGTCTCAGCCTTTCTTTGTCCACCCTGTTATGACTTAATTCCATACTTAGACTGAGTTTTTTAGTCAATTACGTTGTTGCCTAGGTTCTAGGAGTTTCCCATATTCCAGGAACCTCCCATCAAGCCACAGTAACTATGGGGACATACTTAATAAATCCCCAAAGTTCAGCAACCTGCTTTATAGAAGAGTTTATGCAGAATACCCTTTAAAGACTCGGCAACCCAACTGAGATAATAATATGAACTAAACTGTAGAAAATAAAAGTAAAGGTGATTCAATTGGTCAAATTATTAAGCCTCCACAACCATCCATTCCACTTCAGAATTGGTACTTTATCAATTCAGCATTAGCATCATAGCTCTACCTGTTTCTCTTGTTTCTCTTGTTTCTCTGTATCTTCTCTTGAGTTTCCACAGTCTTTTGATGACATGGTGGGCCCACATATGCTGGCACATGTGGTGATATATTCTCAAGAATGTTATTCTTCTTTGGAAATAAATCTGATTAATATAAGGGAATGTAACTGTAAAAGTAATAAGTTATTATTGCCTAAGGTAATAAATGTGAATGCAGATAAAAATGGAGTTCATATTGTCAGGAAGTGTAATTTTAAGAATGTGTAGATAAAAAAAATGGGTTTTTAATCCTAAAAAGGGTCCAAAATTAAAATAAAAAATTCTACCAATTAGAGTAACTTACCATTCACATAGTAGTAAGAATAGCACAAGCAGAAATCAGTTGGAAAAAAACCAACCAAACAAACAAACAAAAAACAAACAAACAACCACAAGAATTTCATTATTTCATTTCAAAAATCTCACAGGAAGATTGTGGCAGATGTTAAGCAGGCTGTCAGAAGACTGAAAAGAGAAATGAATTTCATTATGGCCACACAGGAATGAGCAATTTGTACAAGCAAGGAAGGTTGCTTAAAAAACCCTAAGACTGGGATGTAGGATGTGTGGCCAGGCTCCAGATACTATTCATCATATTATAAGTGGATGTACCAAGCTGACCAGCACTGAGATAGAATATGGTAGGACAAAGCTGGCAGTGTTGTGCTCGAAGCGCTCTGCAAGAAGTATGGATTACCAATAAGGAAAAAAAAGAATCATCAGGCAAAGAAAGATACTGAGGATAAAAACATGAAAATAGTTTTTGAAACATTAGAATTTATAAAATAGGAGCTAGGACTAAGGGATAAGAAATAAGATATTGTGATAAGAAAATTAAAAGAGAGGAAGAATGGTTCAAAGCAGACATTTTTTCTCTTTCATTTGATGAGATCATTCAAATAGCATTTAAATGCTAGGAAAGGCACAATCAGGATAGGAGCAACAGAAGAAAACCTAGTTCCTGAGAAGTGTAAACAAAGTGCTAACTACTTGTGTATCCTTGGACCTCATGACGTGTCACTCACATTACAATAATACTGAGTATGTCAAAAAGTAGCTCTCCAAGAGACCTCTCACACAGAGACATTTATTACCATCTCTAAAATACTATTGAATATAATAGCTCAAATTGCAAACAAATACTGCACAAATACACCCACAAACACTTGAGTCTTAGATTAATACCAGCAAGATCCTGCTGGTGGAGGAGAGGCATCACCATTTTTTAAAATCAGCACTTCTCTCTTTACTGATGTATGCAGAAAAAAAAAAAAAAAAGGTTAGATAAGTTTCTGTTGGGTATTAAGCTCAGTTCTTCAGGGCATTCACACTGTGGCAAACTAACGTCAATGTTTCAGAGGAATTGCGCTGCAGACTGAGAGCATTTGTCTGATCTTATGAAAAGTTATGCATAGGAAGTCCAATTGACTTCAGGGATTTTGGCATGTTTCAGGGGGCTACTACTGTGTAACATCCTTCTGAAAATCTGCAGCTAAGTTATGTATGAAAAAATCCTAATTTTATATATATATAAAAAAGAAAAAACAACAACAGTAAATGCTTATACACAGCAAGATGTATCACTTCAAGTTACAGCCTGTATTCCTTCACTGACCTCTAAGCCCATACCAGATTTTTGTGTTCCATTGTAGCTTGTCAATACAAACACAAATATTTTCATAAACAAAATCAGAGATTACAGCTGCAGTTTTAGAAAGATTTTCTGAATAATTAGCTAAAACTATTTACATTATTGCATCATGACTGATATTCAAGATCTCATAACCTTCCCTGTGTGAACACATTAGCTAAGTAAACAGATTTCATTTGTATATTTTTCCCCTGACCACAGCAATAATTGGACAAGCTCTCTCTCTCCTTCAAAACATAAAAATTAAATTCAACATCACTAACATTTTAAAAACATACAGTCTAAGCATTATAAGCACTAGAAACACTATAAGCAAGGAACCTGCTGGTGACCCTACTTTTTCACCTTCAGGCAATCAAATTTTTCATGTCTGAATGTTAAGCTAAATGCTAAACTCCTATACCTGAATATTTATGGAGAGAGAATTCTAAAATGACATGTAAGCAGTTGTATGGGAAGCAGATAGAAATATTTTCTCATCGAACTATAGAAAAAAATTGTGACTATCTCCATTATATTGAACTGCTTATTCTAACAATTATTTGTTGTGAGGGCCAAAGAAGACATCTTTATATATATCAATTTTCCACCAAGTTAATAAAATCAGCTTCCAACCCCCCACCCCCACCCCCTTAGGAATGTCAACTGAAACATTACTTTTATGATAAAACTGTTAAAAGCATTACAAATCTCTTAATCCTATCTAAGTTCTACATGTTCTTGGGATGGATTCTGTGTTCATTAAAACTGAGGGGGGGGGTTGTCAAAACAAACAACAGAAAACACACTGGATTTGATAAGAGAATAATATGTTTTAGGAAACATCTAAGTCCTTGTCACTTTGAAAATTAACTCGGCATGGAGCACAGCACTTTGCTCAAGTCCTAATGAATGTGGTGGAAATCACTTCTCATTGCTCTGAAGATGCATGTCCCAAGACAGTATATACATGATTGTGTTGCAATAATCAAAATCAAGGTTTATCTGTTCCTATTTCCTCCTCTTACTTCTTGTGCCTGTAGGTGTAAGGAGAAAGAAAAAGGCTGAGGGCAGTTGAAAGAACATAACAGTCCTCTGAAACGTGCTTCTTCCCACATTTAGGAGGTTAATGGTGTAGTGCCTTGGCACCAGAATTAAGAACAATTCAATCCCCTTCACACTTTCAGTATATTTCCTCCACAGTCTGGCCTTTAGAAATGCTGGTCACTAGGATGCTGTGTCTGATCACTCAGCAACATTGACCTTAGTGTTACCAGTCCTACATGCCTTGGTTTTTCAACAGAAGCACTGCTTTTGTTCTTCTTTTAGTCACTAAAGTTTGTGTCATATTTCTGTTGTGAACTTTCCAAGACAAGACTTTTGTAGGTCATATATTTCTACAAATCACAGGATAGACAGAACACAAGCACCCTGATCTCCTAGTGGGAACTACCACTGTACACATAAATATTAATAATTTACAACACACATCCAGAAAATACACACTTAAGCCAGCCACTTTAAGTTATCTCATGTTAAGGAGTTAGTGTTCATCCATACATATTCATGTTACTTAATGACCATGGCCAGACAACCCAAACAAAATTCAGTAAAACTGAATTTCTTCTTGAGCACTGTCTTTGTCTAATATTTTGTACTTACACAAAGCTTTGTTGCTAAACTATGTAATTGAATAACTCTACTTGACTTCTTTTGAATAGCTTTTATTTAATTTATTGTGATTATCTTCAAAATACTGGAAAGCTGATAAGAATGGCTTAATGTATGAGATGCAATATACATTCTCAGTCCCAAGGCCAACAAAATAATAGGTACCTTTTCAGCAGCAGATGCCTTCCAGAGGATAATATACCCACGACTCAGCTGCTTCATCTGTCATTTTTATGAAGGCATGTCATGGTTGGACAGAGCAAAATTGCCTGTGAAAAGCTATGTGAGGAAAAAAAAAAAAAAAAAAAAAAAAAGAGAGAGAGACAGAAACGGGTAACTGCCTCTTCCTAAATGCTGGATAAAATTAATGTTTGGGGGGAGTGAGGTGGTGGGGAAGAGAGAAGAATATACAGGAAAACAAACATAACAAATAACATCAAAGTGCTGCAGTTGTTCCAGCTCTACTAGTAGCTGTTTAAAAAAAAAAAAAAAGAAATTAGATAGTAACAGATGTGAAACAATCTTAAGCAAAAATTCCTTCATTCTTCTTATTAAGCATGGTTAAGATTTCAATTGTCAACTGTTCTTTAGTTCAGAGAATGAGAGCAAACAAGGGAAAATTTAACTGTTCTTCAGCATTGTAAGCCCACTGAGCTCTATAATTTTCTGAAGATTTGTTTTCTGACACTTTCACCAGAAAAGGGAGAGAGAAGAGACGAAAAAAATGTGTTTCACCAAAAGCATTCTGACCCATAAAAAGACCCAACTGTGTGTGTTGGGAAACATGTCCAAATGCTTCTCTATTTAAGGCTTTTTTCTCTTTCAATAAAATGTCAGTACCTCTTTGAATAGATATTGTCCTTGGCCAAGACCCCAGTGAAAGGCAACAGATGTTGCTAAGATTGTACCCAGGCTATCCTCTATCCTGTTTTATTTCTGAAAGGGAAAAGAGAGAAAGAGAGAAGAAAACTTGTTTTAAATCACTAGACCATTTTGTACTTCAGCAAATCTGTTTGCACATGCTCGACTGGCCTCGCAGAAAGGGCTCGCCTTTTGCATTCAGCCTGAGGTCAGTCCTAATGCTCTGTTCAGTGGTCCACACTCCTTTCACATGGAGCAGCTGCCTCTGATTGCTAGAACAAATTGAGGTGATTCAGGCCACCAGCAGGGCCATGGTACAAGTGCTTTTCACCAGAAAGGGAGGGAAAGCCTTAGAACAGGACTAACTGGGGTTGCCCACAATAAACCGTAGGATTAGATTTGATACACTCAATATTAAGACATGCTCTTGCTGAAAAGTAGGCCATAGTGACATAAACTACAAGACAGTTGGACTGAGAGAAAATGATGTTCAAACATTTATTAAGTTACACCTAATTATTTAACTGGCAAACATTTAAAACAGTAGCACTGACCGTTCAGGCTGTGGAACAACTTGCTGTTTTAACCCTTGATGGAATATTATTGATGTAAATGTGATTACAGATCAGCTTCTCCCCTGCTATAATATTGTTAGAAACATTGCCTACAAGTTCTCTAGACTATTCGTGCTGTCAATTTCTAGAGAAGAATAATCATCATTTCCTACCATCTTATCAACCATCTCAGTAGCTGGAAACTGCCACACAGCTGTTAACCTAAGGGGTCGGGGAGAATAAAAAAAAAATACAAATGATGAAGATTTGGTATTTACCTCTTTTTTAATTATTTCTAATCTACCAAATGAGATAAGAGCATACAGCAGGCATTAGCAGGGAAGGATGAATGCATAACCCTCCCCCTTTCCCTGGCACAGCCAATCTCCTGCAATTACTTGGTTCAGTCCCAGATATCAGATCACAGTATTTTCTACTGTGCGAAGGATCAGACCAACAGCTCTCTGAGGCTGAGGTCAAACAAAACAATACAGTACTGCATTAAGCCACAGCACCAAGCACTTACCACTTCAAAAGAATTCATTATTTGATGCCTCTGACAGGAAAGCAAAATCTCTATGTGTATATGGGTAATTCCACCAGACTGCCCCCCTCCCCTACAACAAAAGAAAAAAAAAAAAAGAAAAAAAAAAGTTAATTCATAAAACTATGGATTTAAAATTGAGGAAATTAGCAATTAGAGAATTTACTCTGGGTGTGCATTCAGATGGAATGTTTGGGTCTAACACATGACCTTTGAAGAACATTCATTTGTAAGGTAGTTTAATATGCTGAAACAAAAACGAGAAAGATCTTTATATGTGCTCAGTTAACAGGTATAGAAATGGAAGCTAGGGGAAAAGATAGGGGAACCTCCTGTTGACTCAAAAATGTTGAGCTGTAGAAAAGAAAGTGCCAAGTGGTATGCTAGAGTCTCTGCTACTTGACTTAACCAGAAAACAAAACAAAACAAAACAGGTTTTAACTCATTGAATAACAGATGAAAAAAATGAGATATATCTCAATCGTTCTTTACTATTTCATCCTATTGCTTGTTGCACAGATATTAGGAAAAAAAAAAAAAAAGCTATATATTGAAATAATTGAAATAAGAGTTTTAAAATAAAAGACTAAAGTAAGTCTGTATCTTCAAGATAAAAGTTCAGTTATTTTCCTGGTTAAGAACAATAAGTAAATACATAGTTGGTATCATTAAATTTTCTTCATAGAACTTGTTAAACCTTTGTTTTCTCTGAAGGCACAGGAAATAATTTGTGTATGAATTTTGAAGAGCTACATCTGAAAACTCATTTCTACTTGTAACATACAAGACAAAATAAACAGTGACCAATGCCTACTAAACAAGGTTTTCAGCTATGTGAAGTGTGGAATTGTGTGTTTTGGTGACACTGACAACAAAGACAGCTGAAACATTCCTCTTCTCCTTCCTACCCCTGTGCTACTGCTCACCATCTCCTGTCAGCTGGTGTGACATAATGTGTGTGATGCTACATTGTAAAACACATGGCTCTATGATTCAAATTGAATTAGACAATGAAAAAATGTGATCTTTCCCATTTGCTTTCTTCTTCCAGTATCAACTTTTAAGCAGAAGTCTGTATCAGCACAATTGGCCGGAACAAATGACAGGGGTGAGACAGCAAGAGCAAGCAATAAGTAAATCTTCACTGTAAATTTCCTTCAGAAACCACATAACCTGGGGAACCTCAACATAAAGAGTCTTTGGGCGCATCTGCTGGTATATTATCTTCTTTTTATTTCATTCTATTAGTGGTTTATATGTTCTTCTTGTTGGTCTTTTTCCAAACCTTTGCAGTCATAATTTCCTCAACTATAGACATTGAATGCAAAAGAGGAAGGAATTGAATCTTACTAAGTTCTTCATACTAAGGTAAATTCTGGAGATAGAAATGGGGACTTCTGGGATTAATCTGACAGAAAAGATCAGTCACTCACATGCTTCTGCCTACACTTGCCAGATTTGTACAGCATGTAAGCAGCAATGTATGACTGACAGTGTCAAATACTGCTGAGGAGACAGGCAGGAAGGGTACAGGTATTTGCCAGTTGTCAGTCCAAGGTGATACGCACTTTAATGAGATAGTCACGGGGGAAAAGGACTTGATTAATGCTTTGAAGGAAACAAGTTCTCATCTGGGATTCTACTAGCAAACAAAAAAAAAACATGCCACAATTGGGTTTGCAGGAGCTTGTGCCAGCCCCTTCTGGGTAGCAAATCATATTGAAAAAAATAATAATAACATCAGGTCAAATGTTGGTTCAAATGATGGTTCAAATGTTAATATTCAGGTGTACAAGGTTATTTGATGATATCTTAATTATTTGGTGATATCTGGTCTTACATAAATAGGCCTTAGCAGGCCATAGGCTGAAACCCAAATACTCTAACCCTTAAAATTTAAGCAGAGAAGCTACTAGAGAAAAAAATCTTTAAACCCCCACTGTTACAGAGAATTAATGGATGGCTATTGTTATGACATATTTTAGTAGATGTGTTATCCATATCACATGTATTATATTCCAGGCAATTTCAGTACTGATAGGAACAGGAAAGACCACTATGGAACTAAATCTGATCTTCTGAATGTCTATGGTTTTAATTGGTATCACTCACTTAGGGTTCATAAGAATCTCTGATGAGTACAATGGAAAAACAAACAAACAACAACAACAACAAAACTACAAAGCTTATTATTACAGAGAGTTTTACATTTTTAAAGGGCTATTACTTCTTGGGATATTTAGCAAAATACATCAAGAAGCAGACAACATAACTGATTTAGAATTTCAAGAATCTTTTGAAAAATTCCTTCTTTTAAGGATATTAAGTGATGAGAGGGGATGATGCTCAATCGTGTTATGGATTAAAAACTAATCAGAAAACAGAAAAAGAATGTATTCCTACTCACAACCTAGAAGTGAGCTTCTTTCCACAGCAGTGCCAGAGCTAGCCTTATCTGCGCCAAACTACATTCATTATTCTCTACTATATTCTCTACTATCCTTACAAATTAAAGGAAGAACAAATCAAAACATTTTTTTTTTTTTTTTTATTATTACATTAGGACTGGATGTACCACAGAGATGTGCTAGTCTGAAGGATACAATGTTTTATAGTTTTGTTCTTGACTAACTGGAAGAAATAATTTATAACGACATGAAAACATCCACATGGTCTCTCTTTTTCTACCTGAAACAAGCTGATGGAAACCAAAAGGGAGTATTCAGCTCTGAAGTTGCTTCATTCTCTATAGAGGCCATAGTTTTTGTTGTCTGTAGTTAGCATACAGGTTGATCACCTGGTTAATTTAGTGCTTGTATTACATGCCTACATTTAGTTGGTTGGCAATCTCAGGGACCTTCAAGAAGAAGGTCCTTCTTCTTGGTCAAGGACCTTCAAGAAGACTGGACAGCAGTTCAGAGATTTAGGCCACAACGGGAACCCTTCAGGTCAAACTGTGCTCATTCTATCCATTCATGGACATTCATAGGTCTCCCTTCAGTTATGATTACTCAGTAACGAGAATCTCTGGCATCCATCCATTTGCATATGGCCATGCTGAAAGGACAGGTGATACTCCTAACACTATGATGACTATAGAGTATAGCCCTATGAGAACTCATTATGTCAGTTTAGTTCACAAGTCATACTCTGTCAGGCCCTTGAGGCTACCAACGGCAGTAATTCTTTTCCTATTTAAATTAGGAGCCTATGGCAAGTAACTTACTTCTCTATAAAGTAAAAAGTCTTCTACTGCAAAAAGCCATCTACTCTCCTTTCTTGTTTAAATTGAATAGAGGCTCATAGGAGGTAAAATGAATATGGACTGAAACGCCAATAAATTAAAAATGAAATTCAGGTTTTAGTATAAACTCCAGTCATATTTTCATGGTAAAGGAGCTTCACTCTTTCCCACTTGTGCAGTATCCTTTTAGTCTCTGGACAGTAAGATTTATCAACAAAATAATCTGAACCAAACACAAACTGAATGATTATGAAGGTTTTTGATCTTGGCTTAGTTTTAAACCCAGAATAAGGAAAAGATTATAAATGAGAGGATTAGCATATACAGAAATTTATACTGCACTTTCATCACCAGGCAGCACAATAATACCTCAGAGAAATAAAATCAGAACATGGATCCAGTTTAGTTGACTGAAAATTATACGATGGAGGTAAAGATGCTTTTAGGGAATGAAAAGCAGATAAGAGTTGGAGTTTGTGCACACTATTATTCCTTGAGTATCCCTTGTGATGATTATGAGAGCTATTGTAGCCCATTGGTTCAGTCTGTGTACGAATGCCAAAAAGTTTTTTTTTTATTTTTTTTTTTCTTCCCAAAGGAAATAACAAGAATTAGATTTTTGTATATTGAAACATATTGAAATACTTCATGCTTGGGGTTCCAATTAATCATTGCTTGCAACCAAAAAAATAAAATAAAATCCAAACTCAGGGCTGACAACATGATATAGCGTGACTGGGGAAAGGGCTCCTGGTCTTTAGAGAATCCAATCTTGTGGTGATTTCACATTGTTCTCTAGCTAAATTCTACCAGCATTGCCCCACCACAAAGCAACTACAGAAGAAAACACTATGACAAAGGGCTCAAGACTTTTAAAAAACACTTACCATCGCAGGCAAATCAGGCTCAGAGTAGGGAGATTAATGTAATTTATTGCCTATCATTAGCAGATTAGAGCAGTGACAAACTAAAAGCAAAATGAAAGTGCCTTCCTCATCCTCCCTCCCCCTCCCCCCCATCATCCCATCTCCCCTCTTCAACACTCTTCCCTTGAGTGATGCAGGGGAATGGGGACTTTGGTCAGTCCATAACACATTTTCTATGCCATTCCTTCATGTTAACAACCTTCCCCAGCTCCAACGTGGGGTCTCTCCCATAGGATGTTGTCCTTCCTGAAATTATCAGGACAGGTTTTGAAATAACAGCTTTCCCACAAACTGCAGCTCTTCATGAAGCTGCATGAAGCTGCATACCATGGCGTGCAGTTCTTCAGGGCAGGACTGAGCCAGCAGGGGTCCCCCACGGGCAGCAGCTCCCCCCAGCGCCCCTGCTCCCGCGTGGGCTCCTCTCCACAAGTTCCGGCCCAGGGCCTGCACTTCCGGGGGCTCTATATGGGCCACAGCCTCCTCCAGGCCACATTGACCTGCTCCACTGGGGTCTCCTCCACGGGCTGCAGCGTGGAGATCTGCTCCATGTGGTACCCATGGGCTGCAGGGGAACAGCTTGCTCCACCAGGGGCCTCTCTACAGGACACAGGACTTGTGGTCTGGTGCCTGGAGCACCTCCTGCCCTCTTTCTGCACTGACTGCAGAGCTGATTCTCTTATCATTTTCTCACTCCTCTTTCCTAGCTGTTGCACAGCAGTTTGTTCCTTTCTTAAATCTTCTGTCACAAAGGCGCAACCTGTGTTGCTAATTGGCTTGCCTCTGGACAGTGGTTGGGACTGTCTCATAACTAATTTGAGGAAGTTTCTGGAACCTTATCTCAGAGGCCACCTCTGCAACCTCCCCTCTAACAAAACCTTGCCACATGAGCCCAATGCAGATCTGAATGAGTATTGCAAATCCTACATAAGAACTGAATAATGCAGTCACAGAACTACTTGTAACTTTGCAGGAACATGTCTAAGTATATGTTGTGTCACCTTTTTACCTTACTAGAACCGATCCAATGGTGAGCTCTTTCACTGAACTTTTGTCCAGGAAGGAACACTGTATCAATTACTGAGCAGCTATAATGTGTGAATGGGGAGTAGCCAGAGGAGTTGTGCATTATATCTCCTCCTATGTACAGTGCTTCCTCAAAGCACTTTATAAACATGAACTACTTGTTCCAAAGAGCTTATATTAACACTAATTTTCCTATATGAATCACCCTTAACTCTTTTATCTTAGAAAAAGTAACAGACAAGAAAAATCAATGCTAAAAATTCCTTATAATACAGAATTTAATGTCATCAGCTTTCTTTTTGAAATAGAAACACTCTACGTTTAAATTTAAATGTACTTGGCAGTTGAAATGGTACTTTCACCATTTCTAAAACCTGACACTCATTTTTTTACTATTATTCTTATTCTTTTTCATTTATCCTATTTTGAAATTTGCCTATTCCATATTTATATATGTATATCTATCTATACATCTATGTGTATATATATAGGTCGTTCACTATTTATTTAGATAAAACTCTCACTGAAGACAAGGAAAATTGTACTAGGCATAAAGTGAAGATTTAGGATACAGATGTCTCTCCAAGATAAAGTGTTCCATAAAGTAATATTCCTTGACTCTTTCAGGCTACTTAAGCCTGAAGAAATGCCACTGGGTAGCATATCATGAAGAAGAAGAACAAGCTCCCTTCCAGACCAGAGGCTTTCATTAATATCTTCATTTTCATGCAGTTATGTTTTCCTTCCATACATTTTATGATACTTCTTTGAATGCTATTTAAGTTAAGAATAAATAAGGAGGTGGGGAGGGAACACAGCCTGTGGGATAATTTGAGACTAAGCCATAATGATAACACATACTTCATAAAATATTTGGAGTGCAATTTTTTGAATATTGTTTATTGAATATTTGAATATTGTTTAAACTCAGAGATTTAAATAGATAAATTCCACTATCATAGACAGTTCCCACAAATAGCTACAGTATAGTATACAGTGGTATAATGAGGTATATAATGTTATTTAATGCATCAGGTACTTTAATGTAACACAGTATGTTTGATAAAGTTTTTGTATTTGTAGGATACCTAGAGGCTGTACATGTTATCTCAGAATCACAATCAGAAACAGTAAGAACACTCACACAATTTCTTCAGAAGAACTATGCTATAGATTTACACCCAAAATTAGTTGGTCCAGTTATACCAATTATTTGTTCCAAACAGACTTTTATTTTTATTATTTTTATTTTCATTGTATTTATTTTATTTTATTTTTTATTTTATTTCTTTCCTAAAAGCAGTTCTTATCCTTTGTTACAGAACTTAAGTGAAGAGTTTCTCCTGCTACCATCATAAGGTAGCAGGAGAAACTTATCAAAAACAGACAGGAGTAAGCCATAGTTTAGACTTCAGAAGAGATACATATTAGCATCCTTTTATGTGGATAGAGATTAAGATTTATTTGCATGAATCAGAGTAAGGTTTTTTTGTTTGATTGATTTTTTTTTTTTATTTTTTTTTAATTCAGTGCTTATTTTCCACTGGTAGAAAAATCATCTTGAAGAACCTAAACAGTACTTTTTCTAGTATAATATATTTTACATTCAGTAAATACAACAATGTTAACACAGAAAAGTTCCCAAATATCACACAAACTAAATTTCTTCTGAAGTATCATGAATGCATAGGGTCATTTTGTTCCAGGCCTGATCTCTAATTACAGAGATTATGGCAAGGGTCATTCCACCACTCCTTCCTACAAGACCTTTCAAAAGAAAATGCATTTTAAAAGAACATTTCTTCTCAAATGAAAAGAAGAATCATCCTACAAAACTGGTGTCTGGTGAGGTTACTGCTTTCCTAGAGATATGAAGGAACTGAACTGGATGTCAAATGCCCTCTATAGTTTTAAAAATTATAGTCATTAGACATTGAAATCTATAAAAAGCAATTCAATGCACTCATCTGCTTTCCTATAATAAAGAAATGAAGAAATGAAATGGAGAAATCATGAGTAAAAATTCAAAGCAATGAATTTTGGAAATAAAAAGAATATCTTAAAGCAGGATACAAATAGTCAACCAAATAGTCAACAGAAATCTGTTTTTACAAGAAGAAAAACATAGAGAGAGAAAAAAAAATCTAGGGGTATGTTTCCTTATTTATTATATATCAATTTCTATAGTGATTAAGAAAAAAAAAAAAAAAAAGCATACACCTGAAATCAAAGTCAGTGATGATCATTATGTAAACTAATTTTAACTATGTTGTAAACTAGGCTGATTTGATAAACTTAAACCTCTGTCCCTAGCAAAGCCATCCATGCTCAGATGAGCAAGCTGACAAAAATCCCAATACTTGTGTGTGTGAAGGTGTCAATTCTTCACACTTTGATCATTCTACCTTTAGTTCTCAAAGTCTGTTCTGTGTATCTGGGAGATGGATGTTGCTATCAAATCCTAAAACGTAAATATGCTCTGAAAATAAGAACTTCAAGAATATGACAAATTCAATTTGTTGTTTGGTTCATCTAATATTGAGTGGTAGTTCTGAGACATAATAAGAAATTAAAATGTAAATTCACTTTTCAAGTCAGTTTGCTTGGTCTTGAGGAAAAAAAAATGCATGAAATTGATCTGCTGGGACATTATAAGTCAAATCAATAAATCCATACTATTTAGAATGACTGTAAATGCTGAATCAACACAAGCTCTATTAAGATGAGTGTTAAAAGATTAAATTGAAATACATTTTATACAGTGACATGGACTCTGTAGTCTGTATATATAGTTTCTCAAAAGGTTTTGAACTGTATGTAAGCTGTATGTAGAAGCAACTCTACAGATAAGCAAGTTCTTAAAAACCATGCTATTTTTAATTGTAAGGCACATTAACTTAGATATTGAATGTTTTATTTTTAGTTATATTTTGGCACATAAGCCTCTTCCTTATCTGGAGAGATTCTCTGCTTTACTCTGAATGATTCTCCTTACAACTGATGAACAATCTCTCAGAACACAAGATATGCTGCTGGGCACAGATCCCATGTAAGGAAATACAGCAATTGAAAGATCCAATGACTGATAGAACTTCTGATGCAAGCCATCTACAGGGTCAGTTGTGTCAGCTAAGGGTCAGGGTCAGCTAAGATTGATACGAAGAAAATGTATTCTCCACTCAGCTTGCATTTGCTTGAGCCTGAATATCAGGATTGCAGCTCTATAAACGTATTGAATCACTTCTTTAGAAAGAATTGCATAAACTGCACTTAACCTGGCCTTGCAGTTCTTTGGAGATTGCTCAGGAACTGATTTCTTCCTCCGCTTCTGGTTTGACCTCTAGTTTTGTGTTGATTTGGGGGCATTTTACTGACAATCTCACTGTGACTCTTTTTGCAACAGCATGTGCTGTATCTGAACCTGATGGAGAGACTACAGAAGTTATAGCTCTAGGGCTAATATCCTTGCTCTGTTTCAGTTCACATGATCTGCTTTGAAATGGATGTAAATCTCTTACCATACTTTCTTGGGTGGGTTAATCAGGATCATCCTTCCTTATGGGAAATATCAGTGGTCAGGCAACAAAAATTTTACAAGCATTATCTTAGGAAGACTATTGTTTGCCTCTGTATCACCAAGTGATAAGTGAAATTACAGCCTTGGATACAGCAGAAGGAAAGCCTTTGCCAGTACTTATTTCATAGTTTCATTTCAGTAGTTACTTACGCAGTTTATGATGTTCTTGTGACTTGTGATGTCTTTAAACTGGTTTGGGAGTCCACTAGGCCTCTTTTTTTTGAAAAGTTTCTTCAAAGAAAAATTAGTGGAAATCATATCTAAAGAAGCCTGAGTGCTTTCCTTCATGCCCAGGAAGGTGGGTCCAACGGTGGGTCCAACGGTGAGATGTTGATGCAGAGTTGTTGGTTCCTGAGAAAGCATTTCCAATTTTAAATGTCAGTTATCAAAAGCTTGTATTTTAGTAACTTAGCTTAAAATAAAACATGTACTTGAGGGTTTCTTGTTTTCCAGCTGTCAGATAGGTTATCTTAAAAATATTTTTCATTCGATATGTGATTAGCTCCAGAAATTTCCTTTTAGTGATTCTTTAAGTCAAATAAATAGTTAAAGAATTACTGGACTTTTCTTCATAAATGTTTCTTGCAAAATATAGTATGCACTTAACAGAGGGGACCTTCTTTAGCAGCATTCACCAATCACAGTGCTTGAAATCTGTACTGCTTAAACCACAGAACACACAAAAACAGATAATCATTTTGAATATTAGCATTTTTTCATTCAATGATTGCTGCCACATACATTTTTCTAGAATTCAATTAGTTGTTCATGAATTACACAACTTCCACAATAGCAGCTACCTGCTTGGCTTAGATAGAGTCATGTGAATTATTTTGCCTCTGAGAATTGCTTTTCACAAGGTTGTTCTGAGCTACAGATTCTTTTATAGCCTTCAGAAAATAAAAAGACACTTTGCACTTATGTGAAACTTTCCACCTGAGGCTCAAAAAGCTCTTCCTAACCCTTCTATTACATTTCACAATCTTTGTGGTACAGGCTAGTACCATTATGATTGTACAGATCATAAAAGTAGAAAGGAAAACTCCGAAAATTTACATCATCAGTCCTTATCAGAAATAGAGGCCAAAAAGTAGACTAGATTATTAGTGTACGTGTAAAATAATACAAGCAGATTTATAGTGTTGGAAAACATTTCTCTCTACCCAGACAAGGACACAACAGCCAGGGCAGAGTAATGGGGAGGTGGGGGGGGGGGGGGGGGGGGG
>CM021732.1:102372267-102410899 GCA_011075105.1 Heteronetta atricapilla
GGGAGGTCAGCCTACTCACTTTAGATCCAAGAAGTGGCCAACTAATGTACTGATCACTTACTTTCTCTATCTTGTCAATCAACAGCATCCCTAACTATATTGTGTTTCTCTACTGAAGCTTCAGGCTGGCCTCTGTGTTGCACTGAGCATGTGGTGGCCAATTTTTTTCTTAACTTGAGAAAGAAACTGGAGGAAAAAAATAGACATCTCAAGTTGCATTTTCACTCATTGTGATCAAGGTTATCAGAGGAATGCATGATGAAGCACATCAGATCAGTCAGAGCAGATTAGTGCATGTGGCATAATCTGGATAATTTATCTAGTTGACTGGTTTTAGATATAAATTTGGACATAATTTTGAAATTTGTGTGTCTTGAAATGATGAATTAAGAGATTGTGAAAATAATGTTTTTTTAGTCTCAGAAAATAAAAATATATCAGTGAAAGGTACTCCAATGGAGGAAATTTTGGACTATTTTGGATTTCAAACCTGTTGACATCTATTCTGAAAAACTCCAGTGAAACCAATAACCTTATTCTGTTTTTATACAGACTCTTGAATCTAACAATATTGAATTTCAGTGGCTGCCACCCCAAACAAAAGAAATTTGAAGACTTTTGACAGTATTCTGTAAGAGAAAAATATTACAATGTATTTTTTCTTACTACAGAAAAGATTAATTCATATGCAATAGACCAGCACACTATATTTCACATTCCAACTCAGAAATATACGCATGTACTCACTCTCACAAGAGTATACAGTAGCTACAGTCAGATTTATGTCTCTGTGGAGCAATTTGAAAGAGTGTGATCCAGAAACTAAGCTGAACATTAAGCCTGAAGGAGCTGTTAAGCAACAAGGATTTGCTGATTAAAACATGAAATTTATTTTAGTTTATTTAATTCATTTTGCATTTGGCTGTTTTACGTTAATTAACTCGTATGCAATTTTTATTAAATTTACTTTAGGCCTTAAATGAATGTTTCAAGTTGCTATTGACAATAGTTTATTGAATATCAAGTCCAGGTTGAATGTATTGCAACATTTAATTTCCAACACAGTTACGAAAAAGGAGCTACAAAGCAGAGTTTTTCAATGGTCTAAGCCAAGGATGGTAAGTTAGGAGATATAAATCTAAATGAAAATCTTCACTGCACTCACTGTGTAGGTTGGAAAGGTCTTAACTATTTTAGACTGGGATCATGACTAATTTTTAGATGATGAGCAACCTACAGACTACTAATGTTTGGAAGAAGATATCTTGGAAAGCCTACTATGCTCAAGCCAACACTGGGCCCCAAAACTGAATAAATTTGAAAGACAGCTTTTTACTGTACAAATGATAGAAAAGAAAGTTACTCAGAGTAAAGTCCCAAACTTATGTTTCGGTATCTTCATTTATAGGATCATAGTTACCTACATGTGTGAAGTACTTCAGAGTTTATAATGCTTTACAAAGCAGATTCAGCCCTGGTATAAGTAGATACAGTTTGACTGGCAGTTGTACTACAACAGTGTGTAATCTTTTAAGTAATAAGCAGTATCAGTAATTACATTTATTAAGAAGCACTATTAGCTTAGCTTTGCAGTGCAAGACTGAATTTGTTGGAGTGGGAAGATGATCTTGTAATTACAGAACAGAAGTTGTGAATTCTATATCCAATATCACATAGGTAATATAATAATATACTTTATTATACACTTTCTTAGAGAGCCTAGGGTAGCGTCTCTATATTTGAGTCATTCCCCTTCTTGTAAAACTATGTATACTATTAATATTATATTTTTTTCAATTTTTTTTTAATTTATTTTTTATTACTGTCACAGCATGACAATTAAAAGGCACTTCTTCTGAAATACTCCTTGTAGTCAAAGCTCTGTGGATAAGTTCATTGTTATCTTTGACTGTGTTTGCTTTTCTTCATTTTAGTTGTTAGTATTTTGAAAAATGCAAAGCTGGCAGCAGTGAAAAATTAATTTCATTTATCCACAGCCTAGGAACATTAAGAAAAGTGATGTGCATTAGACAATTTAACATCTGGAAACTTCTGCAAAGTAGTTTAGCTCTCCAATGTCTCCTGTTTTAAAGTCACTAACAGATAGCAACATCTGTTCTAATGATTTTTGCTGATTGTTATGCCTCAGTAGCAGGAAACAGACTAAAATCAGCAGCTCATTTTGTAGGCCAAACACTGCAAGTAGAAATATGTCTATGTGGTCAGTTCCTCTAAAAAGAGTTAGATGAAATAGTCCTCTCTAGGAGCAGAAGGACTGGCAATGTTGGCAGATGGTTACTTTAGTAGACCTAAAGTAGAAGTAGAAGTAGACCTAAAGTAGGAAGTAGACCTAATCAAGATGTCTGTTAAAAAATAACTAGTTTTGAAAAAATGGTGCTATGGAGTTAAATGGCTGAGGAAATATAATGGCTTTTATTACCTTGCATTAGTATTTTTGCTGAAAATAAGATACAGAGGTGTTTTAAGTGCGTATTTTATGTGTAAGTGTAAATCCCCTCTGGAAAAAGCACAGAGAATGATGGAAGATTATAGGGTGTGATTTATTCACATTCATATCCTGAGAGACAAAGTGCCTTGAAATACTCCAATGTGGGATGTAATCTGTTGTAATTGTTGTGGAAGTAATAATGAAGAATTATTTCATATGTAGAAAATGAATTTTCACATATTTGAGAATCTCTTGGCCACCCTAAAGAGTCGTGCTTCTGATTCCCCTGTTGTGTTGTTTCTGACAAATCATCAGATGCGTTATTTTTTAATTTTTTTTTTTTTTTTTAATGATGTGCACTTTTGCCCCACCCAGTGGCCATTACCTAAATTGCCAGGTCTGCTTATTTTGAGTTTTCCCCTCTTCGCCCCATCTACAGTGTGGATCTGCCACTGAAAACTGAATAAAAGCAGCAGCTGTCCCCTGTTGCTACCACGAGTATATTAGGCTATCATTATCTGCAATGACACTACCATCTGTAATGTGCTCTGGGGCAAACACAGGCACTGCCAGTAGCTTTAGCACCACCGGCAGATGCTTCATCATGCAAGAAGATGCATGAAGATGAAATATGTTATACGTGCATCCAAGTACTTGAGAAGAGACAGTGAGGAGAGGAGAGAAGAAGAGGGCAGCCGGAAAATAAATGCTGTTCATGTGCCTCATCAACAAGGATGGAAACAAGGAAGCACAGGCTAGGTCAGATGCATTACTCAATCTAAAGGAGTAACAGGTATAAAAAAGAGACTTTCTTTCACTAGGAAATCTGAGAGTCTATAACTTTTTATGTACTTTTATATCTTCCTTTTATTTTTTTCAAATTTTTTTTTTCCAAAATTCCTGTCTTCACTCATTTGGAATAGAAAATGAAACACTTGCACACAAAAGATGGAAAATAGAGACAGAAAAAATACTTTTATTTATTTTTTCCTTGTAATGATTTTGTTCCCTGTAGGTCAGATGACTTTTATATTGAACTTTATTTTCGTTTCCTTTAACCAACTTCCCTGTTATTAAGATCTCAAGGAAACAGAACTCTCTTCCTGGACCTCATTGTCACATATGAAGGTGCAAATGCACAATAATGTTATATAAATCTTTTCAGGAAGCAAAGACATTCTGGGCAATATATTATTTATTCATTTATTTATTCTTGATCTCCTGATTTCTTGACCTGTAAGACCTACATGCAAAGAATGCAGTTCTGTTCTTGTTATAAAGTAAATGTCTACAGAATATGTTCATTATATTATAAGTCTACTATAACACTAGCTATGCGCCTCAACCAAAACCAGGGCTTCAGTATCATATATTCTGTATTCAAAAAACAAAGAGAGAACTATTAATAAAATGTCTCTGCAAAAGCTACTTCAGTACTTTCTCTTTAAGTCCTCTAACATGAGCTGCTGCAGATCTACATTTTGGTGTCATTTCTTCCTCACTCTTTTTCTCCCTTTCCGCATGCATGGTCTCAAAAATTTACTTAGTACCATCAAGAAATGGAGCGAATGGCTGCAGGAAAAAAACAGTTCCTGAAATATGTAAAATGCATGTCCCCTGATGCAACTGTATACAGCACATTTATATATTAGTAACATTTTTTGCACTCTTTCATTTACTTCATTAAAAAAAAAAAAAAAACACACATCGTTAAGACCAAAATTGATCATCATTTTCACAGAAGTAGAGAAAGATATTTATTTTCTATAAATATGTTGAATTACTCAACTAGCTTTAATTGCTATGAGGAATAGAAGACTGTCAAAATTCTATGTCATAATATATAGGCAAAGACTGAAGGATTATGGTTTCTTGGTCCAGAAATTGTTGTACATCACCCTTCATTCACTCTTTTAGTGCAGTACAAGTATGCTGCATTGCTGCTGGAGAGGAAAAGGTGTCAAGTGATGCTGTTGTATTAAGTGGTCCATTGTTGCCTTTATCAAGATTAATTAGGTCATTTTATAGGAGCCCTAGCCCATATGGTATTTTGCAGTAGGAGTTTGAAGTTTAACATACAAGCAGCCATCCAGACAGCAGCTCTGATCACACACTATATGATACCATATTTCTCTCAGAGATTTCCCATCCAAATAAGCACAAGATATCTTTGACATATCTAAAGAGAAAATGTTTTTTTTTCTTTTTTTTTTCTTTTTCTTTTTTTTTTTTTTTTTTTTTTTTTTTTGCTACATTTTCTAATATGGTAAAGGTTTTGTTTATAATCATCACAAGAAGTCTGTGATGATTTTCTGGATATTTGTCCTTGGCTTTTTTAACTTTCTGTACATTGCTACTTCTCTTTTGAAATGTGCCTATTTAAAAATGTACTCCTAAAGAGTTAAAAGAGTTCAAGCTATTCTAAACTTGCTGCATTTGTCTAGGGGAAGTTCCAGGGGGTTTGTCAATTTTAATTAGAAATGGCACAATGATTGTGCACAATATAACAGATTATCAGAGCTACTTGTTAAATTATAAAAGCCTGGCTAAGCTTCGGAGTGAAGCTACTGTCCAAATTAGCAGATTTGATAGTTTATGCTCACAAAAAATAATCGCTTTTTTCTTCTTCCTTTTGCAGATTGTGTTCTTCATCTGAGAAAAATACTAAGCTTATAGATCTCTAGCTAATTTCTGTGTATTAAAACTAGGTTCACAGCAAGTAAAATGCCATGTCCTTTTATATGCCTTATCTATTTTTAACTTTTCTTATTTTTATGTTAAATTCACCATGTACTCTTTGTTTTAGTATATACCATGTTTTCACATCAGAAGGTCATTTATTGTGAATCCTGAGAAAAAATTTTTAACTAAAGGAAAAAAATAGCTGTTTAGCTATCTGCAATAAGAGATAAAAATGGATAGAAAAAGGAAGAGTACTAGTCCACCCAGTACCTTTTTCATTAGGACTGTCTGACACAGAAGAGACCTAGTTACCTGTGCTTCACTTGCTCCAGCTCTGAGGTAGAAGCCATGTCTCCCTCTGACAATATGGGAGGGGAGGGGAGGGGAGGCAGAAAGTTCTAGTCTTACACTCTGAAGCTGAGACAAGTGAAACAATGGTTCACTGATTTTAAAAAAAAAATAATACTGTAAGACTTCTGCATAGAAACATAAGCCTGAAAACTTCCAAGGGAGAAAATAGGACCAGGAGTGAAAATCCAATTCATGCATATCAAGTCCAGCCTCTCTACTGATAATCTGATTGCATTAACACCCATGGGACACAATAAAGACAGCTTGAGAATATCCCAAATCTGTTACACTCTAGGATATGTCTTCACTCTTTGCACTTTCGTAGTCATCCCCAATCTATCACTTGATCAATGTTGGTTTGCTAAGGTCAAATGTTGCAGTTGGAATGGGGGGAAGTGCATGCTGGGGGGGGGGGGGGGGGGGGTGGGGGGGGCACAGAAAGGACTGAAAAGAAGTTCTTTCTTCTTCTCCCACTTCTTTTCTTTCTCTTTTCCTCCCTTGCTCCCACTCTCTCCCATTCTTCTATTCTGCTCCCTTTCTCACATACTTTGCTGATTGTTGAAACAGTGTATCTTCACTAAGGCATTACCTCTGGATGGAATATATTATGAAGTAAACTGCTTTATTAAAGAAAAAAGAATAAACCTGTATAATGATTAATTTCATTAAGAAACATCCTTCCCTGAAGGCTCCTATTTGTAATGAAATCTTCATACAATCTCTACCAAGGGAAGTCACGTCTGCTAGGAGCATTGCAAAATAATTATAAAATGACAAATATGATTTACTAACTTTTTTAGATGATTGAGTAATATTTTTTTTAAAAAAAGCCCATTTTTTGATACTTTCAACCTTTTTGCACTGCATGGTGCAAAATGAACTTTTACTTAACTAAAACTTTACATTCACTAGAGCACACCAACAACATGCAGAACAACCATAGAGAATTAAAGAAACCTTAATTTTCAAATGTTGAGTACATTGTGTATTCCAGAAATGAGAATGTTCAGTGATCATAGTTATTTACAATGGTTTTGTTTTGTTTTGTTTTAATCTCTGCATGCCACATTACTGAAAGACTGGCTGTTTTGTTATAAATTTATCAAATGTAAAAAATGTGAAAACTGTCCAACACACACACAAGAAAGTATTTTCTTAAACACTTAAACAATTAATTTAGAGACCTGAATAACACCCTTTATGAACTATATGGTAAGAATTCCAGGAGCTTGTTTATGAATGTTTATTGCCTGAAAATATCTTAATTCTAAGACTGAAGAAATACTTACTTTGAATTAGAGTAACCCTCATTTTTGAGCAAGGGCTTATGTTTCCTGTGGATGATGGTTTATTTTTGGTGCTTGTTTTGTTTTATTTTGTTTTTCTCTCTCTACACAGACAATTACCATGTATTGACAATGACTTATATTGAAGAAGCCTTCCTCTGAAGGAATAAAGAATTTCTCCATTGTGCACACATTCTTGCACAAAATATTTACATTTATCTACAAAAGTTTAGACTCCAGTAAATAGGGACTATGTAGTGGGTCTGCCCTTACAAAGGTTTGGTTACTGTGCGAAAATGCAAGCCTCATCTATTGCTTCCTTTATTGCTGATTTTCTTTGCACCTCTCATGAATTCACAGATAAAACATGTTTTGACCCCTTTTTAGATAAAGTTGCTTCATTCCCACAATTCACGCTCTATCTCAACTTCTGGAATTCACTTGCTTGTTCTAATTTATTTAAATGTAAGCCTCTTTCAGCATTGTTTTGTTCTGCTCTATATTAAAATGATTGCAAAGATATTCAATTTTCAGAACAGTGCTTAATCTCAGACTACAGAGTGGGCATTATAAGAAAAAAAAAATCTGATTATTCAGCAATGCAGCTCATAGTTTGAGTGTTGTACACAGGTCAGATTATGTCATTCCAATTGCCTTGTTATTGCAACTATCTGAGCAAGAAATTGAGGAAAAAGGAGAAGACAAACAGAAGGAAAGCCCGTCTGTCATGATATGACTTTTCCAACTCTACTTGTTTGTTTGTTTGTTTTAAATAAAATTTCTATTTACTTCAAGAAAGTGATAAATTCCTTTGATTTTTGCATGCTTTTGAGGAAAAAAAATAAATGATTTTTCATGCTCAGTCTATAGTTATTTTATTTTCAGCATTTGAAAAGTTGAAAAGTACTTGCAAGTCTAATGCGTGCAATGTAACTATTTCACTAATTAAAATGCAGTGATTGTCATTACGAGTCCAATATTTGCTCACAGTTGTTGCATGTTGATATCAGAGACAATTTGAAATTACAGTTTCCTTACCATTGCAAGATAAGTCATGATTCCTTTCCCATGCAGAGCAATGCATTAACCACTATTGACACTCTTATTAACTCATGGAGCTCTGTTTTAGCGCTATATTTGGTATGCTCTGTAGGATTGTCTTTCATGCATACTTGCATCAGTCTATGTAGGTACATTTGTCTTTTACCTTTCATTTCCCTCTTTTCATCATCTCTACATCAATGATGGGGTGAAATGAAAACCTTTCCAATGAAGAATGCAGTTATCATTCCATAGCTCTGTCTCAAGCACCTGAGACTGCCAGATGATTTCTGTAATATTTGGGTAGACACAGAGCTGATTTCTAGTTTCAGACAAGGTCAGTTCTGCTCATCATTACAGCAGATTCAGCATTAAGCTCTATGTTTATTTATTTATCTATTTATTTATTAAGTGTGTAACAGCACTCCAATCTACTGGTTAGTACCTAAACTAAGAGCCCTCCATACTCTGCTTCAGGCCCTGTTTTCCACTCACTCCTCTCTTTTGAATATTCCCAAGTTTCCCTTTCAATGTATCTTCCTAAGATTGCAGAGGGCTGCCAGTCCTCAAATATGATCCATCTCAGGCACAGGCCAGGTAGCCTGGGACATTTGTCCTCCTCTGGAATAGAAGGCACCTGGAATGACTTAGGCTTACTGACCCCAAAGCAGCAGCAGCTTCTTCATGAAACAATGACCTTGTTGGAGCTTTCAATCAAAATCACATCCTAGCATCATGGGAATTGAGACCTTTCAAGCAGTTATTTTTCCTAACTTTTTAAGGAAACAGTTAAGATGACTTTTGCTGAAACTACTTTAAACTGATGCAGGTGAATTGTACTGTACACATTCCAGCTGGTTGTGCTGTGCACTGATTTAGATACTCATCCTGAATATAAAATATATTACAGTATGCTTCCCTGAACATGGAAGTGGAAACCTGAGGTGCCAGAATGTGAGTCTTAATGCTGCCACACTGCACAACGCACAGCTATGGTGCTTGTGTTGCCACCAGCCAGACCCCCTCCTTTCTGCCTTACTGAATTGAATTTCAGCCTATTAGGCTCAAGACTCAAGCAAAAGAAATGCAAAGAAAGTTACTTAATATTAATTTGAGTTACTTAATATTAATTTGAGTGACAAAGTATTCCATTAAAGGGGAAAAAATCAATAATGGTAACATGCAATATTTTACTTAATAAGTGTTGGATGAATAATTAAAAATGTTCAATATATTATTCTGAAAAAAATATAAAGTCTAGCTAATGATTTTTGATAAGTATATCAGTAGATTTTCCAAACAATCTCACAGTAAAGAAAAAGAAGAAGAAGAAGAAGAAGAAGAAGAAGAAGAAGAAGAAGAAGATATCCAAGTACTTTTAAATAGTTCGTATAAAATATAAGAAAATATATTAAATTTATAATTTGATGAGCAATATAATGAGATATATTAAATTTATAATTTGATGAGCAATATAATGAGACATAACAAAAGCCATTGTATTGAGTTAACATGGAGAGTTATAAAGTATGACTGGGTTGTTACTAATTTTGATGGTTAATGTAGAGTTTCTCTCTTTCTCTGGGCACTAGTAAATGTGTTTTAGAATATGATTGTTGTTCAAGATATTTAGAAAGCAGACTGTTTATTTACTTTTCTTTCAATTTGATGAATTCTAATATGTTTTGAAAATCCTGTAGTAAAGTCTATGCAGAGATTAAAAATTTACCCCACTAAAATTAATAAATGTTATTCTTGTTGCTGCAGTCTTTGTAAATGAAAATTTGTTCACAAGAAAGTTGATAAAATTAGAAGATATATGATTAAAGTATGCTCAGGATTGGTTGGATTTCTTTTAGTTTATTTCAGTGTTTAATATCTGGTCTTCCCCAAGTTGAATGTCATTTATTTGGTAAGGTCATTATCTAGAAAGTAAATTCACCATGCGTGTCTATGAGAAACTCAAAATTCTTCACTGAAGCACCTCCTTTAGCTTTCATCAATTATAGAATTGATGATATATATATATATATTTATATATATATATATATCATTATATATATATATTTATATATATATATAATTGATGATATATATATATATGTCATCATATATATATATATTTTTTTATATAATTATATAAAATTAGGCTTATAAAAACATAGCTTATTTAATATTGAATTTGGTGAGACCAAGTCTGTGATCTGCAGAAATACCTGTTTCTCCTCATATACACCTTTTCTGGAGCCTTAGAGATTTCAGGGCATCACTTACTTGTAATTGAGCAATAACTATGAATCTGTTTTGAGAGATGAAGAAGAACAGAGTGCATTAGACAAAGCACAGTATAAAACAGGGAAAACAGTTCTATTTCAGTATATTTAGATGTAATAGTCAAAGGACTAAGGCCTTTCTGTGTGTGTGTTTGTTACAAATGAGTGGACAGCCTCATTGTGATTATTGTTGAAACAGAAAACATCTTCCGTATCACAGAACAGTTGGGGCTGGAAAACTGACCTGTTGGCTAGATGGTTGGCTGGTATCCTTCTCTGTAGTGCTGGATGTTTGAAATTTCAAGATTATGAGAACATCCAGAAAAACAGGTTAATTTTATGTAAAATATTTCCATTGCAGAAATTGCTGATTTTTATTTATTTATTTATTCAATAATAGTTTTTGTTTGTTTGCTTGTTGTCTTTTTCCCAAGTCGATATATATTTTTCCCCTAGGAGCTGAAAACTCAGTACATAAAAAAAATAGTCGTGTTACATATTAGCCAAAAGTGCATCAAGGGGAAAAATCTTTGCTAATGAACCAAACCTACTGAGAGCAGTGGCATGAGACTTTTGAATGCCCATGGGGCATTATTATCAGCAGATGTGAATAAAAATATTTCAGCTGAGTATTTCTGACATTCAGGTGTTTTGTTTTTATTGAGTAAATGCAATTTTCTGTGGAGAGCAGACGTCTTTCTAATTTTATTATTATTATTATTATTTTTAGTCAAAACCTATTACAAATGTTTTGATAGAATATTTTTGATGAGGTAGTTGTGAATTTCAATTTCTTTTTTTCTACACTGTACTACCAAAATACAGACTTATTTCATTACTGATAGATTTATTTTGCTTTCTCACTCTTATAGAAAGAAAATGAGCTTGAGAGAGAGCATCTTTTCAAGTACTATATGCACTTTGATATTAACAAAAATAGTAAGAAAATAGGATAAAAACAAAGATGTAATTGCTTTTGCTGCATGACTGATTGCTTCCACAATACAATTAAGCAGAAGGGAAAAAATATTGCATCTTTGGCAGTTAATTCAGGGTGTAGCACACCACTAATCCTCAAAGGACTTAATTTTCTGCCAAAACTAAACAAAATAAAAAACATATCTGATCACTAGAAGAGAAAAATACAATCCAAACAGCAACAACAACAACAAAAAAGATAAATAAACCTCACCTCATAAATCAGTGTCAGACTACAAACTCTGTTTTAACTAAAGCCTCTCCTGCATTGAATTGAAGTGTTGTATTTAAAGAAAACATTTTTACATACAAGTGAGGTTGTTGTTTTATTTATTTATATATATTTTTTCTGTTTTTCTGTTTTTATGCAAACAAAAACTCATTATATCATGCTAAAGCACTTTTATTTATTATTTATTTATTTTTATTTTTATTTTATTTTATTTTTTATAGCATCAGTGGATCCAAGCATTTGATTTTCCTTCAAGACAAAAATATATTAGTTTTACAATATAGGTAAACTCATGCATGCATAAGTAAATATATGTGCATATTTTCATATTTTCATATATTTATGTTTATATACACATATGTATATATATACATATACATACATGTATATATACATATACGTATGTATATGTATATATACATGTACATACATGTATTTTAACTCATATGGCTCAAATAAACAATTAAAATAGTATAATAGTAATTACAGAACCTTGCAAAAGCATTTTTTATCAAGATACTGGGCCTCTTGAAATATTAATTTATTCATTTACAAGAAATAAATAAAAGAAAAAAAGAGAAAAAAAGTATGAAAAAGTATGGACTAAATAAAAAACACAGACAAGAAAGAGCAGCACCTTCTTTTTCAAGCACTTGTCTTAACCATGCCACACTTCATCTTGCCAGTGTACTGTCATATAGTAAAGAAATTTAGTGACAGGCATTAAGATGAGAAACTGAGCTCTGCTTCCTCCAGGTGGCAGAGGTGAAATCAAATTGGCATTTCAGTATGCTCCGAGCAATAAACTTTTGTGAGTGTTCTGGCATTTTTTTTTCATATTTTAACCTCTTACATTGTTAAACAAAAGATGTTTTAAATCCATGGCAATTACAACCAAGGAAAACATCCTACAGTTCTGCAAGTAAAGCCCCAGCATTGAAAGTATGAGTACAGTGAGAGAAGTACAAACCCCTAACTGAAATATTTAATTATTTGCTGGGTTCAACCTTATTTTATTTTATTTTATTTTATTTTTAGTCTTTTTTTTCAAAAGGCAGACTTTTGAAGAAAGTGCTTTGTGTATTCATTTATTTAAATAATTTGAAGTTACTTATGGAGGTCAGGAAGCAGATGACCTCCAAAAAAATGATAAAGGCATTACCATGACCAAAAAAATGATAAAGGCATTATAACCACTTCACCTGTTCTGTCCTGTATTTCCCCTGGTAAAAGGAAATGCTGTTTCTATCTCAGCTACATACGTATATTTTTTCTTGAGAAAGTATGATCTTCTACTGAAATCATTCAAAATAAAATAAGAAAAGTAGCAATCTTCTACCTTCTCTGACACAGTTTATTCATGCATCTTTGCAGTGACTCTCAATTCCTAAGCCGTTTCCTAATAAGAACCTTCCTCATAGCTCAAAGTATTTTTGAACTATAGTAATGGCTAGCAATAGCTCACAACTTTTTTTCAATTCTTTACAGAGATTCAGAGAAAATATCTGAACATACACATGCAGTCTGCTGTGTGAGGATCCTTCTTACCACTGAAACAGTAGATAGTATGTTAGAGAATCTACTCTTGATCGTCTTGTGTAAGAAATATAAACTAAGAGCAGGAAAACAAAATCTATCTGACTGTATTTTATTGTTTTCTTGTTTGTTTGTTTATTTTTAATTCATGTTTGTCATCCAAAGGGGAAAAAATAGTCTTTGTACCTAAAAGAATCCTCAAACATATAATTCTAAATAAAAGATTAACTCAAGGACAAAAGAAAAAAGATGGAGTTGCCAAATAAAAGAACTCCATTGTCACAAAGTCGCTCTTTTTAAAACCAGTGATATTACTAAGAGATTTAATTGACATTTAATATTTCTTACGTCAAGGATGTACAAAAAGACATTAGTGATTTGTCTCAGAATTTCCTGCATGAAATTTCAGCTAATGACATTTTACAAACCACTATTAAAGATGTGATCCTGTGATCCAGTGTGCTGATGAATCACACAAAAGAAAAGGTGTCTACAATAGCAAACTATGGTAGGTGTTTATAGGAAAGAGATGGGTTAGGAAGTATGCAAATAAACCTGTCACGTTCATTCATAATTATATGTGGATAATGAACATAAGGATTAACTACAATATGTAGAAGAATATAAACTTAGGGTCAAACAATTAAGTAAATTTAGAAATAAATTTATCTTGTTAAACAGTCAGTTGAAGTCATATTTATATTCCATATAAATAAGGAATAGATAGGACAGAATAGAAAGAGGTGAGATGAATAAGGAATTGAACTTCTTGTAATAAATGTCACTGAAAAGCTACCAAGAGATTATCTTTTTATCTTTGCATCATTTTTTTTCACTATTTGCCACATAAAACATACATTGAAATATAATAATGCCATCTACTTAAGAGAATAGCTACTAAAAATAACAAACCTTTTAAAAATGCCAGTGGGAGGTGACTTGCTGAATATGTATTTTCTGTGTAAAAAGGATAAATTAATGTCACTGAAAAAAAAAAAAAAAAAAGTTCAATAAATATATGCATTTTTAACATCAAATTAACAATTGCCATGAAAATAAATAAAAAACAAGAAAAGAAAAGATAAAGGTTACAAATAAGACTTTAATCTTTCTCTCTCTCTCTCTCTCTCTCATCTTACTGTATTAACATCTCCAGTGTAATTCTGAATTGCCAGAATCCCCCCCTTAAGGAATATTGAAACATTTGAAAGCTGAAAGAAGACTCACAATTTTCAAACTCGTAATTTCAAGTATCTCAGCACCTACAGTGAACTTTAGACATTTACATGCTAAATTATCACTGGCTATCATTGGAAAATGGAAAATATCCTGGAGAAGAGGAGGCTCAGGGGCGACCTTATCGCTCTTTACAGATACCTTAAAGGAGGCTGTAGTGAGGTGGGGTTGGTCTGTTCTCCCACGTGCCTGGTGACAGGACGAGAGGGAATGGGCTTAAGTTGCGCCAGGGGATTTTTAGGTTAGACGTTAGGAAGAACTTCTTTACTGAAAGGGTTGTTAGGCACTGGAACAGGCTGCCCAGGGAGGTGGTGGAGTCACCATCCCTGGAGGTCTTTAAAAGATGTTTAGATGTAGAGCTTAGGGATATGGTTTAGTGGGGACTGTTAGGGTTAGGTTAGAGGTTGGACTCGATGATCTTGAGGTCTCTTCCAACCTAGAAATTCTGTGATTCTGTGATTCTGTGAAATAGACTAATATGCACCAGCAGAACATATCAGCTGTTGGTACTCAGGGGCAGTGACTTTCTACAGGATGGAGGCAGGTAAAGAAAGGACAATATTTATACCAATATAATATGTACCACTGTACTTCATACCCAGGGAATTTTCAATAAACACACAGTGAGACCCAGCAGGCTCAGTGAGGTTCAGAACCAAGTTTTATCTGTCTACTACTTTTCAATCAAGAGTTTTGGTGAGAGTTTGTCAGTAACAGTGTAAAATAGGGCTCTACTTTGAAATGTTGTTCTAGTCACCAGGCATAGGGAAATTCAGTGGATTTCATGTGTATGTGTTGATATTCATTCAGATTCTGGAAAAAAAAACACACGAAACATAAAACTATTTGCATAACATCTGCACTGCTTGGGGGGTTGTAACCTGACAGAAATTAGATCTGCATTCTATAACATTCACTTGCATTTCAGGCAACTAGGTGAGTTAATTCAATATTTAGTTAAAAGAGAATATCTATTTTTTTTTCCTTTGTTATTAATGGTATACCAAGAATCATTTCATAAGCTAGATTTTTTATTTTTAAGCATATAACAGATTTGCCAAATAAAATTTTTAAATGAAAAAGCTTTGATGGACACTTAATTTATTAATATGTGACTGTTTGTATATGCAGTGTGTGTTCTAATTTGACTGGTTTTACACAGCTGCTCTTCTGCAGCCTATAATCTCCATGTATGTGATATAAGCATAACCTTAACGAAAAATATTCACATGCAAAAGTTGCTAATATAATGCTAGCATAGCAACACCTGCCACCTCTCTACAATTAGATGTTTGTGTCAGCATTTCAATTATAAGGCGCCTCCTAATTTAGAGGATTACAACTTGACAGTAAAAATTCATTGTGTTACAACTTGACATGTAAATTCTGAGTTCAAAGTGTTTTTATTAATATAGGTATAAATTGGTTTAGACATCATGAAGTTCTAGGAGTCTACAGTGCAAAAAGAAGACACTGGATGTTTTTTCATCACTACTGTAGCTCAAATGCTTTGAAAGGTAAATCCACAAACATTACAGCTGTTTATATGTAATTGAGATAAGTGACTGATGTGCTTATTTATTTTTGTATTAATGCAGCAGCAATCTCTAAGCTTTAAAACTCCCCAGTATAATGTTTGTTCCTTTCTATTGTTTCTAGTATGCATATTTATTAATAATGTTAAGTATAATATATGGATTGCTTAATATATTCATTTTTAAATATACCAATTCAGCATTAAAACAGATCATGAGAGTATATGTGTGAACATGTATGTGGACTGAAGGTGTCTCCTTAATGCTATATCACTTACTGATTGCATATCCATGAATTACAAACTTTCCAAGTGTGTATTGACATGAAAAAAAAAATAAAACAAAACAAAACAAAACAAAAAACAATTGTTCCAGCTGAGAAATTACCATCTAGTATGTCAATAATCTACTTGTCAAAGTTGCCTATTGCTTGGCATTGACAGTAACTGCTAACTACTGCTCAGACATAATACTATCTACTGTGGGAAGAAAATCATTTTCAGATTGTGACAGAGTTAGGATTCACAGAGAGAGATAAATGGCAGGGATTTTATTCTATTCTTAGAGGGTGGTTGTAAGAGGAAAAAAATACCAATAACAACTAGATCAGTTCGGTGACCTTGCAGAGAATTGTCCCTTCCACTACTATTTCTAACCCTTTCATGCTGTTTTCAAAGCCCAAGAGGACTGCAAAGCATTATGAGGAACTCCTAGAGTTCAGCCATACATGGAACGATGTGTAAAGGTTCACACTATTTCCTTTTGTTGCCTGATAGAATAAATAAATAAATAAATAAATAAATAAGGCATTTGTGCTCTATGGGAAAATTAAAAAGAATAACCTCTGATCAAGGCCAGCATACTTTATACCACCTGAGGTGCCAGAGGAAGGGTAGCTCACTGTGCAGGGTTGCCATGAACCACAGCAGCAGGGGAAATTCCTTGGTAGCCAGATGCCAGCTCATGGGGCCAGAGTTTGACGCAGAGCCACTCTGTACTGCTAGGCACTTCATCTGGGGAATGTTCATGCATGAACTTACCCATCTCACATCTTGTCCGTGGCAGAAGATGGGCCAAATGAATCCCCATGTCCTACAAAAGGCTCTGCAGTCAAAAAGACTTTAGTTCCTAAAATTATTTTCCTAGGCACGTGTAAAATCTGTGCAGTTTTTGGCCATGTTATCACTCTTGTGAGCAAGGGAGCTCTGACCTTGCTAAAAGACATGTTTGTGTCTTTGCTGCCATGGATAGTCATATTTGTGTCACTATTTCAGCAGCATGTCTAGTGTTGCAAATAGATGCAGTAGCTTGAAACTGTTGTGCTCGTAACATGTCCTGAAGGTCCAACAAACCTCCAAACACACTATGAGTTTCTTTACATTTAAGAACAGGATTTACAGATTTTGTTTGTTATAGGGCAATGTCACAAGTAAGTGGCTTGTTAACTGTGAATTAATATTAAAAGTATAGCGAGGGAAATGTTTGTGATGGTGGAACAAAGCAGAGGATTTTGTCAAAAAAGTGTTTAGAGAAGGTAAAGGAAAAAATTTGGGCTTCCTTTATAATTCTTCAGCTCCATGTACTGATATCATATATAAACTGCTTTTGGCTGAAAATGTTGCCAGTCATACTAGTACATAAATCTCATATCTTCCTGTAACACACTTCAGTGCTCATTATTTTGCAGGAGGCTTTTAATTGGCAGCTGTTTTCTCTTTTATTTCTCAGAGTATTTTAAAATGCCAGAAGTCTGGATATTTGAAGTACCCCTCACTGTAATTTATTTCACAAACTGAAGTCAATGTATTTCTCACTGTCTTTAAGAGGTCATAAGTAGGCACCAAGGGTCAGAAATATATGCTGTGATTTATGCATTTATAAACACTTCAACTAAGATCATACCACACAGTATTTCTTCTGCTACTCTGCTGTTTCATTTAGAAGTCTTTCTAATAAAACAAAATCAAAACAAAACAAAACAAAACACAAACAAACAAAAAGGCCTGGTCTTCCATATTGTATTAAAGACTGTTATAGACACAAAAATGTACTTCAATCTTTCTGGAAAGGTAGAGTTTTTACTTTCTTATTTAATCTTGACTCAACATAACAACATGTTAATGGTCAGAAGACAGACTTAAAAGAAACTTAAGCTATTAGATGGCAAAGTTATCCTATATGGACTCATTCATATACAGAAAGGGTAACACATGACCTTGCTTATTAAAATTAATTTAATTCATTGCAGTACCCTCTAGTTACTCATTACCAAAATCAGAATGTTCTGGAAAATGAAGAGACTAGCAAGAGAAGACATTAGTCTGAAGAAAAATATATTTGGAATTAGTATGATGGCAGAAGTTATTCAGTTTTACTGTTTCAGTCTCATGAGGTAAATTAAAAATAAATGATTTCTTGAAGACTCTTATAAACACAAATGCATTTCCTCACTCTAAACAATTCCAGGAGAGGAACTGGATTTATTTGCTATTTGAAACCACTCCATTAATATAAAACCATTCTCTTGTTTATATCTGTTAAGACCCTAAATTGACACCTGTGGAATTCTTAAATCTCCTTTATTCCTTATGCCCTATATCTATCATTGTTCAATACTTCTGTCAGTGTGCTCCTGCAGCATGATCTGATAGCAGGCACCTGACAACTGCTTCATTGTATGCAAGTATTTGAGCATCATTTTTGCAGTTTATTATAATTTGGTCCTAAGCATTTAAATTCTACTTAAAATCAACTAATAACCTAATGATGTATTTTTTCTCCACTTTTAACAAACATAACCCACCTGCTAATACAAATCCAAGGATACATATGTAAAATAAAGGCTTTATTACTGATTTTTGCTAAAAATCCTGATAATATAATTTAGGAAATGATAGCACTGTTTGTGAAAGGTTGTCTAGCAAGATATTGGTGTGTTTTGATGGTTTTATCATTGTATTAATGTTTATGTGGCTATAAATTGAAGTGTTGCATGATAGACATCTCTGTTTAACAGGGTGGCTATGGATTTACCAGGTTGTACACATAAAAGTTTAGGTTATGGAATTTCACTTTTTTTTTTTTTTTTTTTTTTTGTCCAATAAAACATTGTCCCTAATGAATTAATAAGTTTTTTTTTGTTTGCTTTTTGTTTGTTTGGTTGGTTGGTTGGTTGGTTTGGTTTTGGTTTTGTTTAGTTTGATTTGGTTGGGTTTTGACTTTTGGCCTTCAGAATTAAACTGCTCATAAATACTGTCATAAATACTGTCATAAAGCTACTAATTCTGTAAGTGATAGTTTGAAATGTGAAATATGGTAAACCTGTCTTTCCTAAATATGCATATAAGTAATACCTAAACAAGTATAATTTAAACAGAGTGATCTACATGAAATGTTAATGAGATGTGATATTTCTAACTGTTTTGCTGTATTTAGAAGTGTTCTGCTGGCCAGAGACTAGCCAATGAGTGATATTGGTTGTGCCTTTGTGGAAGCATATTTAAGAAAAGAAAGAAAAGAAAAAAAAAAGGAAAAAAAAAAAAAAAAAAGTGCTGTTCAGCAGCAACTGGAAGAGAGGAGTGAGAAAATGTGAGAGAAACAGCCCTGCAGACACCAAGGTCAGTGAAGAAGAAGGAGGGCAGAAGGTGCTCTAGGTGCCAGAAAGAAGTTCCCCTGTGGCCTGTGGAGCTGTCTGTCCCCCTGCAGCCCATGGGTCCCATGGCAGAGCAGATCTCCACACTGCAGCCCATGAAGAAGCCTCTGGAAGAGCAGGTGGATGTGGCCTGGAGGAGGCTGCGGCCCATGGAGAGCCCCCACAGGAGCAGGCCCCGGGCCAGAGCTGCAGCCCGTGGTGAGGAGCCCACACAGTAGCAGGGAGTCTGGGGGGAGCTGCTGCCTGTGTGGGACCTGTGCTGGAGCAGTTTGCTCCTGAGGGATGGACCCCATGGTACAGACTCATGTGGGAGCAGTTCTTGAAGATCTGCTGCCTGTGGGAAGCCCACTCAGGATCAGTTTGAGAAGGATGGCATCCCATGGGAGGGACCCCACATTGGAGCAGGGGCAGCAAGTGACCATGAAGGAGTGGCAGAAATGAAGTGCTATAGACTGATCACAACCCCTATTCCCCCGTTCCCCTGCACCGCTTGGGGCAGGGGGGGAGGGGGGGAAGGGGTAGGAGGTGGAAGAAGGTGGATGGTGGGAATGTGTTTTTGGTTTCTTTCCTTTGTTTCTGACTTCTCTAGCTTGTTAGTAATAGGCAATAAATCTTATTATCTCCTTAGTCTGTTTTGCCCATTACAGTAATTGTTGAGCGATCGCTCCCTGTCCATATCTCAACCCTTGAGCCTTTTTCATCGCATTTTCTCCTCCTGTCCCTTTGAGGATGGGGAGTGAGAAAGTAGCTGTGGTGGAGCTTAGCTGCCCACCTGAGTAAAACCACCACAAGGAGGGTGACTGGGGAGGAGAAGGGAATATATTTTTGCTCTTATTTTCTCACTGCTCTAGTCTGTTAGTAAAAGGCAATAAATTTTATTAATCTCTCTATGCTGTGTCTGTTTTGCCCATGATGGTAACTATTGAGTCATTTCTCTGTCCTTATCACAACCCTTGAGACCTTTCCATCATACTTTCTCCCCTTTTTTTCTCTGAGGAGGAGGAGCGAGAGAGCGGTTGTGGTGGAGTTCATCTGTGTAGTAAGGTAAAAGCAACACAGACACTCTACGTTGAAGTGGAAAGTTAGTAATGTAACCTTGTCAGAAATAAAAACCTTACTATTTTCCTTCATCCTTTCATCATAAGTAAATGTTGCCATACCAATATACCATAGATAAAAATGGCAACATAGAAGTACTTCAAAAATAGATGACAATTTATTTGGCATTGATGTACAGTGTGGAATCATAATCCTCCTGTCTTCTTTCATTTCTTTCAAGAAACATTTACTATAAATATTTATTCCATTAGAGTATATTTCCCCACATATGAGGGTCTAAAAATAAAGCAGAAATCCAACTTAAATCCATGTCACTTAATTTTCTTTATTATTTTTTTTATTTTTTACAAATACTACACACTGTTCTAGAGGTTGCTTTCCATACCTGAAATGAAACTTAAGACCATTTATCATGTAAAGGAAAATGGTTACTACAAAAGGAACATTATGCCAAGAGCAGTAATAACTATATTTGTCTAATGCAAGTTGCAGTCCCCTTAATGGCTCTATGTGAGAGAGGTGCCTTTCACATCATGCTCATAACAGATCTCTGCACAACTCATTTATTTTTAGTTGTCTCAGATTAAATTCTCTCCTTGTTTTTCCTGTTCTGCTGTTCTCTCTCTTGAGCAAGTTCATTCAGTAAAGGAAGTGGCTAGACCTAACTCCAGAAGATATTTCTTGTTTATATAGAATCAGGCACTGAAGATATATATGTGTAGGAATTCAATTTTTTAATACTCTGATGGACACACTACCTTACCTATTCTGTAGAGTCATTATTATACAATGACCTGTTTCTGTCAAATAAATTATTTCTTACTCTGATAATTCACCTCAAGAAGTTCTAGGTCTTACCAAATATCGTTCCACTGATACTTTTCCTTTTGGTGACCACTGAAGGACAGGAGGCAATAGGTACAAACTGAAACACAGAGCAACACAGCTGAACCCAAGATTTTTTTTTTTATTATTATCATTATTATTATATCCCATTTATTTATTTATTTATTTATTTATTTATTTATTTTTACTGTGAGGATGCTCAAACACTAGAATAGATTGCTCAGAGAAATTGTGGAGTCTATGGAAATTATTATCTATAGAAACAGTCAACACCAGACTGGACACAGTCTTGACCAACCAACTCTAGCTGACCCTGCTTGAGCAGGGGTTTAGACTAGATGATATGAAGAGGTTCCTTCCAACCTCAGTTGTTCTGTAATGCTGTGATTCTGTGATTATTCATAATATTTATCCACATTTTCTTCCTCTTTCACAGTGTAAAATTCACTTTCTGGTTCAAGTTCTGAAGATATTTGTTTCTCTTTCTTCTTAGTAAGCATCTTAGTATGTCACTAAGACATAAAGCAAAGATTTCAGCTTCACGTTCATCTGCAGCTTGTTTCTAGATGATGAAAAAAGGCATATCATTCAAAACCTAGCCTTAATTTCCCCCTCTATTAAAAAAATATTTTTTTTTTTCTAGATGTTTCAATAATCTTAATGAGATTTCTGAATGGTGTTTTCTCTTAAGTTACCAAAGGAACTTTCTATATATTAAAGACACGGATGTATCCAAATTTTGTTAAACGCCTTATCCAGGAGGTTTTCAGGGCATGCCAGTTCACTCCATCCTGGGAGTTCTGCAAAGATCAAATCTCCTCAAAAATCATACTAAAGACAACAGTATTTCCTTTGCTCACAGGTAAGAATACCAGAGAAAACATACCTTTTGGCATTAATTTAATGCTAATTCACTATCAGATTTATTAAGCATTTCATGACAATCCAAATATCACATCAAGATTGTATCATTTAGTGCTTTGAAAAGATAAATTTAGAATTTATTCACATATCTTTAGAGGAAACTGCTGAGGCAGAAATATTTGTTTCATATTAAAACTGTTCGGTGTCCTTTTTATGATATATATTTATTGTCTTCTACAGTGTCTGCAGCATAGTCAGTCTCCATAAAATGATGAAAGGTAAATCTTTATAAACAGGAAGAAATAGTACAATACATTTCATTCCATTTCATCTTGTTTGCACTTTTGATGAAATTATAGAAATTATCAAGAACAAATTAAATTGGAATTATCTAACAAATTATTCCTTTCTGCCTTTAATAATTTAGTGGACATCTTGTTAATATTTTATGTCACACCATTCCAAGCACAAAGATTACTTTTTAAATTTCTTTGGGGTTTGGCTCTTTCACATTTAGTTTGCCTGTCTGAAGAAAGCTGTACATCATAGCTTGTATCCTCTGTCCAGTAAATTATAACCTTTATACAATCATCTGATAAGGATCACTAATCTATATCACATCTAATAGGATGAATATATCCTATTCTGTATTTTCAGGACATGCAAAAATATGCAACTTCTGTGTTGTAAGTCACACCAGTGTTAACAGTTTCTTTATCATAAAACTGAATTTGTTCCACAGGATAAAATCTGACCATGGATATGTTTCTCTTTTCCTGTGAACCCCAGTTACTTATCTTCAGTTGTCATTAAATGATAATCATTGGTTGTATTTATTTCTTTACTTATTTACTCATTATTCAGTTTTGTTTTATTCCTGGTGTTCATGTTTCTAAAATTGTCTTTATTTGAGAGTTTTCCTCTTCATATTATCTTCTTCCATGTTCTTTTCAAAACAGTATCTCAAAGCTTTTTATCTGCTCCAAACACCTGAAATTCCTTTCCATATTTAGTATAGCTCAAAAATTCTACAGAGCATCTTTGCACTTTCACTTTAATTCAATTATGAATCAGAACTTTTTAAAAGGATGCTACTGATTCCACTACCATTTTTCTAAATAGCAGGTTTATACTTTTTCTTTCTTTCCACTTTTCTTTATAGTCAGCCAAGAGAACATGTTTTTGATGTTATTTGGGAGTCTGTATTGTATTTGTTCCAGTTATTGATAACATGATTTTTTTACCTTTTGATTCCTCTTTGTTTATGGTTTTTGATATAGTTAATATTGTGTCATTTCTCCTTTACTTTTAGATCATAGATTAGCTCAATCGTAGAAGTTAACAGCTGCTGATAATATAATGTCACTTCTGATAAAGTACATTCCAATTTCAAGCTTTTTAATATCTCTCTCCTTTATAAAACCAGTGTGATTATTTTTAAAGATAACAAGTTCACACTGTTTTATAAAGAAGTAGAAGGAAGACAGTAAAAAGTTTTATTTTGTGCCTTAATGTCTGGATTTGATAATACTAATATGACGGCAAGTATCAAACTATGTTTTATTGTGGTGTTAACAGAGTAAAGAATTGTATTACATGAAATGTATTTATAATATACTGTTACGTATCATGAAATGAGCTGTAGTCATCGGAATGCTACAAGAGCCTTTCTAGACTTTTAAAGGAAAGTAAGAACAAGTATGAAAAAAAAAGAATTTGGGCTACCAAAATACAGCAAATGATCCATGTCTGGCATCTGTACAGTATGAAAGGAATACAGTCCTTCATCACAGTATGAAAGGAATACAGTCCTTCATCACATGACATTGCAGTGGGTGTCTCCTCTAAGCCAGCTGATCTGGAAGAACTAGTGGAAGAGGCTCTTTTCATCAAGTCTGTTATAGATATATAAAACAAGACATATGCCAAAGGGTCATGCTGCCATCCAGAAGGACTTTAACAGGCTGGAGAAATGGGCTGGTAATAACTTCATACAGTTCAACAAGAAGTACAAAGACTTGATCCAGGGGAGGAATAAACCTATGGTTCAGTACTGGCTGGGTGCCACACAGCTGGGAAGAAACTTTGCAGAAAGGGACCTGGGAGTCTTGGTGGAAACAAAGTTGAGCATGAGCCAGCAATATGCACCAAGAAAGTTAATGGTATCCTAATCATGATTGTTATTAAAGAAAGGTAATCATATCCTGATCAGGTAAAGCAGGTCAAGAAAGGTGATTTTTCCCCACTACTCAGCACTGGTGAGGCCACACCTGCAGTACTGTGTCCAGTCCTGATCTCCCCAGTACGAGACATGAACTTAATGGAGAGAGTCCAGAGAAGGGCATCAAAGATAATGAAGGGACTGGAGCACCTTAGCTATGAGGAGAGGGCTGAGAGAACTGGGACTGTTCAATCTAGATAAGGGGAGGTTTGGGGGATCTCATCAATGTGTATAAATACATGAAGGGAGATGTATGGATGGAAAGAGGATGGAGACAGGCTCTTTTCAGTGGTGTCCAGTGAGAGTACAAGAGGAAATGGGCACAAACTGAAACACAGGAATTTCCATCTGAACATTAGGAAACACCGTTATATTGTTAGGGTGGTTGAAGGAGGTTTTCCAGAGATGTTGTGGAGTATCCCTCACTGGAGATACTCAAAAACTGTCTGGACATGGCTTTGGGCAACCAACTCTGGGTGTCACTGCTTGAGCAGAAGGTTAGACCAGATGACTTCTAGAGGTCCTTTTCAACCTCATCCATTCTGTGATTCTGTGACTCTATGATTCCATGACCACTGCGGCAATACATCAATGCTTCAATGAATCTAAATTCCAGTTAAAACTTGTAACAGTAAATTGTCAGAGTAAGCTAGCAAAATTCAGAATAAGACTTGTCTTTAATGTCACAAAAAATGCCAGGAAGATTGTCATTATTTGATAAAACTACATTTATATAGTCTTACTAGCCAACAATTTATATAGGACATAATAAAATACCTCAAGGTAATAACAAGACAAAAAGAATTTTTTTCCCCACTTAATTTCTGATGAAAAATAGATCTTAAAAAATGGCTAATTCTTTGTATGAAGTGAATGCAGATATAAATAATGCAGGATAAATTTTGTATTTAAAGGTACTAAATGTTTACATTTTTGAAAAAAAAATATTTCTTTGTAGAATCTTAATGCAGTATTTTCTTGATTTCTCAATGATAACAGACAATTACTCATGCTTTTTTATATTATCCACAGTCCAATTTGTTGACCAATAATCAAGCACACAAGTTATTTTACAAACTTTCAACAAAAATCCCAAAGATGTTGCAATTTCAGCCTTAAATTCCTTTTCTTGTATTTGTTCTTGTTTTTTTTTCCCAGAATAATGTCAGTTTTGAAATATGCAATATCAGAATTTTCTTCTTAGTTATTTTTATTATCATCTTCTCTGGTAACCTAGCAATTGGATTTAAGTCTACAGAGATTTTTGCTTCACGTTTCTTAGATCACTGTGTATTTTGGCTGACTTGCATTTTTATCTGCATCAAAGGGAAGGGAAAAGAAGAAATATGTTCTTTCTGCTTCCATATAACTCATGCATAGGAAAGAAAATACTTGAATAACAAGCATTCACAGCATCCTATTCTTCCACTGAATTGTTACTGATGCATCTCCAAAGACTCCTCAGTGTGGTCTGATTTAAAATGTTCTTTGAAGCACCTACAAGCTTGTTTTGAACTAATTATCAAGTAACAACACACTGTCACAAGTTGCACAATTTCTAAGTAATGTAAGTCTCACTCTTCTGCTTTGTTTTTCTTTTTGATGGTAAAACTAATCCTGACCTTAAGACATGTCAATAAATCTCACCAGGAACTTGCTGACACAGCTTTTGAAAGACAACTAGCCATTTATCATCTTCATAGTTGATAATATCTCCTGTGAAATTATATCAATTAAAGACAGGAAAAAAAAAAAAAGTGTGGTGAGAAAGCCTTGCAGAATATAAGTATAATTAAGAAATGAGAAGATGAAAAATACTATGATAAACTCTAAACAATTTGCCTGTATCTAATGAAATATAAATTACAGACTAAAATTTAATGAAAATCTGATTTCTAATGATGGGAGTAAGATTATGATGCCCATTGTTTTTTGTGCGTTTAGTTCATAAAATAAGGATTTACAGAGTAAGACTGAAAGTTGACAGTAACAAACACTAAGTTACGGGCTGTTTTCATTGTCTCTGCTGTACAAACACACCCCTCATAGATCTTTCTTTTAGATAGATTGGGGACTATCTTTCAAGATTAGCTTTCTCTTCTTCTGTTTGCAAGATACAGAAAAACTCACTTGAAGCACTTGAAGCAGAGGGATTCACTTGAAGCAGAGGGATTCTCCAGTCCTCTTCTCCACAAAATTATTCAGCAGTTAGATTGACAAAAGATTCATTAACAGGTTTAGAGGTCTAGGAAAGTTGATACTGAATATTCAGTTCTAGGACACTGTGGTGGTTTTACTCGGGTGGGTGGCCGAGCTGCATCACAACTGCTCTCTCATTCCCCTTCCTCAAAGAGGAGCAGAGAGAAAATACGACGAAAGGGGCTCAAGGGTTGAGATAAGGATGAGGAGATCACACAGTAATTATCGTGACAGGCAATACAGACTCAACATAGGGAGACAGTAAGTTTTATTGCCTATTAACAAGCTAGAGAAGTGAGAAACAAAGCAAAGAAACCAAAAGCACCTTCGCCCCCATCCACCCTCTTCCACCTCCTCCCCCTGAGAGGTGCAGGGGAATGGGAGTTATGGTCAATCTATAGCTCTTCTTCTCTGCTGCTCCTTCTCGGTCACTCTTGTACCCTGTGCTGTGGGGTCCCTCCCACGGGATGCAGTCTTTGCTGAACTGATCCAGTGTGGGCTCCCCACAGGCAGCAGCTCTTCAAGAACTGCTCCAGATATGGGTCCGTACCACGGGGTCCATCCCTCAGGAGCAAGCTGCTCCAACCCAGATCCCTCACAGGCAGCAGCTCCTGCCAGGTCACCTGCTCCTGTGTGGTCTCCTCTCCACGGGCCACAGGTCCAGTCCGGAATCTGCTCCGGCAGGGGTCTTCTACAGGCCGCAGTCTCTGTCCGTGCAAGTGCTCCACTGTGGGGGAGCACTTGCACTCCATGGGCGGCAGCATGGAACTCTGCTCCACCATGGTACTCCATGGGCTGCAGGGGGACAGCCTGCTTCACCATGGTCCTCACCACAGGCCGCAGGGGACTTCTGCTCCAGCACCTGAAGCACCTCTCCCTCTCCCTCACTGGCCTTGGTGTCTGAAAGACTGTTCCTCACTCCTCTCACTCTCCCAGCTGCTGTGTGGTGCAGCATTTTTTTTTTTTCCCTGTATTAAATATGCTCTCACAGAGGTGCAAAACAACATCCCTTATTGGCTCAACTCTGGCCAGCAGTGGGGTCCTTACCAAACATGGGGCAGCTTCTAGATCCTTCTCACAGAAGCCACCCCTATGCCCCCCCCGCTACCAAAACCTTGCCATGTAAACCCACTACAGGCACTAGAAAGCCAAATCTTCAAATTTATCTGTATTAATACTCCTGTCAAATACATGGAACCATTCATTGCTATGTCAGCAATTTTGTCATGTTTGTAAAATACTGAGGTTGATATGCATGCATGTCAAGCACGCAATGTTTTGCATTTTTACCTTCATCACAACATACATCATAAAAAGGTGTAAGTGTCTCATCTAACAATTTCTCTTCCAAAATTCAGTCTTAATGAGGAGGTTACTAGACTTTATTTATTTATTTATTTTAACTTTAATTTTCATTGTATATATGTCATATATCATTAAAAAAGTAAAAACTTTAGGCATTCCTTGCAATCTTAAGATGCCAAGTCAGACCATATTCATAGAATCATAGAATGTCTTGGGTTGGAAAGGAACCTTAAAGACCACCTAGTTCCAACTCCCCATCCCCCACCATGGATATGGATGCCACCCACTAGATCAGGTTGTGCAAGGCCCCAGCCAACCTGGCCTTGAACCCTTGCAGTGGTGGGGCATCCACAACTTCTCTGGGAAACCTGTTCCAGTGCCTCACCACTTTCTGAGTGAAGAATTTCCTCCTAATCTCTAATCTAAATCTTCCCTCTTTTAGTTTAAAATTGCTCTGCCTTGTCCTATCACTATCTGCCCATGTAATAAGTGTTTCTCCATGTTTTTGTTAAGACCCCTTTAAGTACTGAAAGGCTGCAAAGAAGTCTCCCTTGAGCCTTCTTTTTTTCAGGCTGAACATCTTCAGCTCTCCCAATCTTTCTTCACAGTAGAGATGCTCCAGCTATCTGAACATTTTCATGGCCCTACTCTGGACCCTATCTAACATGTCTACATCTTTCTTGTGCTGGGAGCTCCAGACCCCTATTCAGTACTCCAAGTGTGGCCCTAAAATGGGAGAGTAGAGGAGGACAATCACCTCCCTTGCTCTGCTGGCCACTTCTCATAATGGAGCCCAGGACACAGTTGGCCTTCTGGGCTGCAGGCACATACTTCTGGCTCATATTGAGTTTTTCACAGAATCACAGAATGGTTGAGTTTGGAAGACACTTCTGGAAATCATGTAGTCCCACCCCTCTACCAAGCAGTGTCACCTAGATCATGTTGGACAGGATCGCAACCAGTGTACCAGAACCCCCAAGACATTCCCCGCAGGGCAGCTCTCAATGAGTTCTCCCAGTCTCTACTCATCTCTGGGATTGCCCCAGTGCAGGTGCAGCACCTTGGACTTAGACTTGCAAAACATTATTAAGTTTATGTGGGCCCACTTCTCAAGCTTGTCCAGGTCCCTCTGGATGGCATCCCTTCCTTCTGCTGCATCAAGGAGTATTGGTTGATAGCTGAATGTGAGCCAGCAGTGTTCCCAGGTGGACAAGAAGGCCAACAGCATCCTGGTTTGTATAAGAAACAGTGTGGCCAGCAGGTCCAGGGAAGTGATTGTCCCCCTGTACTCAGCTCTGGTGAGGCCACACCTCGAGTATTGTGTTCAGTTTTGGGCCCCTCGCTACAAGAAGGGCATCGAGGTGCTCCAGCGTGTCCAGAGAAGGGCAGTGAGGCTGGTGAGGGGTCTGGAGAACAAGGCTTATGAGGAGCGGCTGAGGGAGCTGGGATTGTTCAGCCTGGAGAAGAGGAGTCTCAGGGGTGACCTTATTGCACTCTACAGGTACCTTAAAGGAGGCTGTAGAGAGGTGGGGATTGGTCTATTCTCCCACGTGCCTGGTGACAGCACAAGGGGGAATGGGCTAAAGTTGTGTCAGGGGAGGTTTAGGTTGGATATTTGGAAGAACTTTACTGAAAGGGTTGTTAGGCATTGGAACAGGCTGCCCAGGGAAGTGGTTGAGTCACCATCCCTGGAGGTTTTTAAAAGACATTTAGATGGAGAGCTTAGTTATACGGTTTAGTGGAGGACTTGTTAGTGGTAGATCAGAGGTCGGACTAGGTGATCTTGTAACCTTGGAGGTCTCTTCCAACCTAGATAATTCTGTGATTCTGTGAACTGCACCACTCAGCTTAGTTGTGTCTAACATCCTGCTGAGGGTGCACTCGATCCCACTGTCTATGTCATTGATAAAGACATTAAATAGCACCAGTCCCAAGACAGAACCCTAAGGGACACTATTCCTTATCAGACTCCACCTGAATATAAAGCTGTTGAACACAGATCTCTAGCTGTGGCTATCCAGCCAATTCCTTGTCCACCAATTAGTCCACCGTTCAAAACCATCTCTCTCCAATTAGAGATAAAGATGTCATGTGGGACCGTGTCAAAGTACTTCCAGAAGTTCCAGCTAGATTACATTGGTTGGCCTTGTTGACTGATGCAGTCACTCCATTGTAGTAGGCCACCAGATGGGTCAAGAACAATTTGCCCTGTGTGAAGCCAGTCTGGCTGTCTCAGATCACCTCCTTGTCTTGCATGTGATTTATCATTGCTTCCAGCAGCATCTGTTTCATGTTCTGGGCAGGTACAGAGGTGAGGTTCACCAGTCTGTAATTCCCTGGGTATTTCTTTCAACCCTTTTTGAAAATTGGAGGGACATTGTTCCCCAGCCCCTGCCTAGATGTTGTGGAAGCCTGACTGGCAGTGAAGACTGAGATAAAGAAGATGTTGAATACCTCAGGCTTTTCCATGTCTGTTGTTACCAGTTCTCCCTTCCCATCCATCAGAGGGGGTACGCTCTCCTTGACCTTTCTTTTTCTGACCAGCATACCTATAGAATTCCTTCTCATTATTTGTTGTCTCCCTTGACAGGTTCAGTTCCATCTGTGCCTTGGCTTTCCTGATCCCATCCCTGCACTTCCAGCAGCATCCCTGTACTCTTCCCAGGCCACATGACTCTGCTTTGACTGTCTGCACATTTCCTTCTCACACCTCAGTTTGACCAGCAGATCCTTGCTCAGCTATGCCAGTTTCCTGCTGTCCCCGCTTGATACTCAATGTACTCCAGATGTCTGTGCTACAGAAGGGTTGCTTACAACTGCTGTGTAGGTTTTCCAGACTGGGTTGTTGAAGTTCCATCAGGATGAGTGTCTGCAAGTGTGAAGTTTCTTTTAGCTGAGGTAAAAAGGCCTTGGCAACATGTTCTCTTTCATCAGGCAGCCTATATTAGACCCCAACTGCAAGGTGTCCTTTATTAGTCCAGTCCTTAATTTTTACCCACAAGCTCTCATCCTATTCATGGCTGTTTCTCAGAGGCAGCTCTTCAAAATCTAACCATATCTTAATATAAAGGAAAACACCCCCACCCCTCCTTCCCTGCCTATCTCTTCTGAAAATCTTGTAGCCCTCAATTGCAATATTCCGGTTGTGTGATTCATCACACCATGTTTCTGTAATAGCAATTAGGTTGTAATTTTCTATTTGCACCGTGGTTTCCCACTCCTCTTTCTTGTTTCCCATGCTGCATGCATTGGTATAGAAGCACTTCAGCTGGGCTATCAACCACAACACCTTTTTGGAGGAGCCCTTCCTAATTCCTTTGGGGCAATTCACAGGTTGCTTCCTGTTGCCCTGTCGCTTCCTGAAGCCTTGGTGTTCTTTGGTTCTTTGTCACTCAGAGGTACATCCACTTCCCTCACTGTATCTAGGCTAATACTCTGCTAATAAGTCCAGCCAGCTTGCTGCTGGCTTGACCTAGGGCTAACAGAACATGGTGAAAAGAGGATCCTGACTATTTTCAGCACAGGACAGTGCTAGGTACACAGCCGTAAATTAGTAATTTTTAGGCTTTTTCTTTAATTTGTGCTGGGAAGAAAAAAAAAAAAAAGGTAGATATAGATATGCAGGCTGTTTTAGCTGTTTCCTTTAATCAAATGCACTACTGAGATCACATTTTATTACTTCTCACAGCTGATATTAAAATGGAGTCAGCTAGCTAGCTAGAGATTTAGAAGTAGCCTTTCAAGTTCACCTTTAGGAAGCTGTAATAGCTTTGCCTAGTAGCCTGTTTAGTAATGCAGCATATGGCATATCTGGCTTTAGACAGGACTAGAGATCAAATCTAACCTCATAAATCTCTGAGTTCATGACTACAAGAAGCTGTCAAAAACTAGATGTTGTTTCATTCTCCAGGGGCTGGTGCATTGCTCTGGATCTCTCTTAAGTGCCCTCTAGCAGCTGATCACCAAAATGTGTAATAGCCTTGGGAAGAACTACACTACCCTTTTGACTCCAGAGGTAATATTTTGATATGGCTTGACCTTAATAAGACCGCTAGCATAAGTGCCTAACAGTAACAGTAAAAGAAAACCTTTTCTGAATAACAAACAGCTGAAGAAAACATTTTCTGTACACTCCATAAATTATGACATTTACCTCTGGCAAGTATATTTAGAGAAAGTCATGTTCTGAATCAAATTTTAGAATACTCAGATTTAACACTGGTCTCTAATTCAAAAAGCAAACAAATACTGTAAAAAATTCTGCCACTGACTCAATTTTATCATTATTAGTCCAACAAATCCCACTGAATATAAAGAGCTGGGCTTTTTCTTTCTGATTTACTCTTTTACATTTATCCTACTGTTTAAATTATTTAATTATTTTTTTTTGAATTTAGGATGAAGGATAAGAATCGTAGATTCCTTAAGTATGAGGAGTATGAAGATGCTTTTTTTTAATTATTTTTTTTCCCCACAATAATGAAAGACAATAACCTTACCATTTTACTGACAATAGATTCTTGATCATTATTTGTAACACTATTACTTGGCAATTACAAACAAAACCTGACAAATTCTTTTCTTATTCCTTTCCTTTTACAGCTGTGTGTCACAGACAATGTACTTCTTTCTGCGAGTCTTACCACTAATACAGTTTCCTGCTGTACCCTGTGGGAAAGTACTGTCATCTGAGCCACTTGGTCCATGATGATCTTAATTTCTCTAGGATGCCAGAGAAGTTAAGTGGTTTACATAGTGTGAAGAAACAATTAAGCTGCCTAGAAGCTACATGATGCATAGCAAAATAAGGTAAGAGGAGGACAGAAGCTTCAGTGAGCTAGATTTGTTGTACAGACAAGAAATTTGGAATGGCTGAAGTGAGGATGAAGGGCACATTGGCATAGAATTTGACCACCAAATCATTTTCAGCAATGGCAGTGCCATGATGCTTTTCCATTGCTGATTTTTGTTTGTTTGTTTGTTCTCATCATCATTGCAATCTAAAAGTACTTGCATGTACTTATGTAAATATTACATCGTGCAGACTTACCTGATTTTATTCTGTAGCAGAATGTAAACTAAAAGAAGATTTCACTCTATATGGAAAAGCTCAGATAATTTTCTTGGACTTTTCAACCTGTGAGGAACACAGCTTGAGAGGCTGAGTATCCTTGAAAACAACCAAGTCACTTTATCCAAATTCTGTCCCTGATATAAGAGTAGTCTTTTCTTTGCCCCTCAAAATGCCTTGATGCAAAAGGCACAAAGATGAGCTCCAGTTACATTGACAACTACTGAAACTGTCCAGTATTTTGCTCTTATGAGTAAGTTCCATCAAAACTTATGGAACGGGGAAGAGTGGAAATTAGATTTTGAAGAAAACGTACCTGTTAAAAGTTCCATGGTTATTTTGAGAAGATGAAAACATGTTCTCTTCATTGAAACAACAGCACAGTGTGTATTTTATTTGGTTTTTATTATTTTTATGGATGAGATTAAAGCTCACACACACAAAAACAACAATGAAACAGCTATTTTTTTAGGACAAATATTTATTTATTTATTCAGGCTATGGTATAGATGCTTACTTATGACCCTTTAGATAATAATTTTATTTGTTCTATTTACCATTCATAAAAATCATAAGCAAAAGAATAGTGAAATATCTAGATAACCCTTTTTATGGCTGAAGCGCAAATCTAGCTTTTCAGAGTTTTTATTGATTTCAGTTCCATAATATGCAAGTATTTCCCAGGTTAATTAGAGTAGTATAGCAGGGCTCCTAATGGAATCTTTAGCTCTGTTCCCTCAGTCATCCAGTGAAACTAATTGGGCAAGGTTTGCTTGTTTATATGTTTGTATGGAAAATGGTAGCTGCTATTGTGAATGTCATTCTAATTATGGTGAAAAAGATTTGTCAGAGAGGATGCATGAAGAAGACGCAGTCAGACTTTGAATTATTCTAGTCTCCCCTGAATATTTATTTCACACCAAGATGTTTCTGCAACATATATTCAGTTCTTATAAATATATCTCTTTTGGTATTGTGAACCAAGATACCAATAATGAAGATAAGGTATTTTCTAATAAACACTCTGCAAGAAGAATCAAGATTTAGAAGTCTTTTGAAAATCAGTTTCCAGTAGCAAATCAACCCTTGTGTGCATATGGCAACATGGCACCATATGGCAACTATGGCAACACCTGCAAGAGCAGGATCTTGAGAGAGAAATGAAACAATACATCTCTACAACTTTCACTTCCAGATATGGAAAATTATAGCTATTCCATTCTGAGTGTAGCTGATGCACACACAGATCATTGCACACAGATCCTCATCAGACACAAAGAATTTTGCAGAAAATAGTAAAGTCATCCTGAAAATGAAAGAGGTAATTTATCAAGTTGTTCAACAAGAAGCAAACATAATGAATCCTATTTTCATATATGTTTCCACTCTTACAGTCCCAGTGCTTCAAAATTATGTGCTCATCTGAGAAGTAGATCTGAAAGGTTAAGTGTGGACCTACACCTATGCAGGATTGATTGACCAATGCACATATGCATGCTAGCAATCTAGCTACTATCAAATGGAAGATATAAGGCTAAGTTCTTCCTACTTTTAATAGGAATGCTAATTTCATTCCACTGTGCACACTTACCAACTAACTTATTTGACGTAACGGTCTTTTCAGATCTGGTTGAAATTGATTAAAGCCCTTACAAGTAGTTCAGGAGAAAACTGGCACACAGATAAGGGAAAAAAAAAAAAAAAAAAGTGAAAAGTGGAAATGGACAAATAACAGGCATATATAATTGCCTAATTGCCATATATCTACAGGAAAACAGGTGTATATATATATGCATATATATATAACATATATATATATAACATATATATATAACATATATATATATATAACATATATGCATATATACACTTCTACTCAAAGTGACTGCATCTAAGTTTGAAAACAAAGCAGCTTCTGAATCCCCACATCTCTTTGATAAAAAGAAGCTGCCAATTCCAACGTGACACTGCTTTGGAGAGTTCTTCAAGGCAGGCTGTGTGTGAGATGCCTGCTTTTCATAAAAGAATTGCTCCCTGAACATCCTGGCAACTTGGTACAGACATTAGCTGATGGAATAACTTATATATAGGACAATCGATTGCAGAAGAGAAGTGACAAGGCCTATCTTGGGATCAGGGCTATGTATGCATGCTTGTGTAGATGTTAAGGTATAAGATTTCAGGTTGAAAGCAACAAATGTACTTACTGTGTAATGTCATTCAGCCAGTCATTGCACTGGTTTGTTATTCTGCCATGTTTCCATTACCCTTACCTACTGGTATTAATGAATAGTATTTATTTACTTATTTGTTAATGTCTTTCCAATTATATATTAAGATCTTTTGAGAAATTATTTTGTCAGGTAGCATTTACAGAGTGAGGAAACTTGAAGGGGGCTACAGAGATGGATAGCTCTGGCAACTATGTGGAGCATGAGAGGAAGTGGAAGCTTGTGTCCTGTGGGAGATGCAAGCATTGACAGGACTGATCAAGCAGCAAGCGTCCCAAGGACCATAAAGACTGCGGAGCACTTTTTATGACTAGAAAGTCACTGATTCAGTGATGTCTGAACCCCAAAACAAATACTGTCTTCAAGATTATAATGTATGCTGGGAGTTATTTGTGCATTTGTATACACACCTGTGTATATTTGTGTCGGTTTTTGCTAGTTCAGGTTCCAAGATGTAGCAACCCTTAAAATCCATTATTGGTCATGCTATCTGAAATCTTCAGCACAAATATTTTCAGTGTTGCTACATCTCTTGATACCATTTCAGATCTATAAGAAACAATACCAAACAAACCCCTTCATAAGGGACTTCTGGGCCCAAATGTATGTTCTTAATTATAGGAGAGAGAAGAGAGGAAGTGTTGTTTGTTTGTTTGTTTGTTTAGTAATGGATCAAACTGCAGACATCACTTCTCCCTAAAAATGATCTTTCACATCTAAATAAATTTACTTTTCTACTCTTAGATGAGACCCCACTTGCCAGTTAACCATAATAAATTACTTGAAATAAAATTTTTGTTTTGTTTTGTTTTGTTTTTAATGAATTCAGAGTATTGAACCACTTTCTCAGTTATCTGTTTTCTAAATAATTTTCAAGGAATTTTAATATGATAAACTATGATTAGCAAATTCTTCAGGTAATGACTAGCTTTGAAGATTTTTTCATTAGACCTGTAATGTGGAAGACTTCAGTATAGTTGGAAGTCTCTAAGGCTTAGAAACAAAAAGTTCATTACCAAAACTAAAGAAAATAGCTTACTGTGGAATAAAATAAAATAAAATAAAATAAAATAAAACTCAGCAGTCTAGAAGAAAAATGGTTATTTTATTTTTCCTGCAATGTTGTGACAGCAGAATGCCCAAGTACCCGTTATCATGGTAGAAGATTATGAAGGCTGACTGCCTATAAAGTAAGGTGAGACCTAGAGATACCTAATGGGTTTAGCAGTCTTACAAAATACCTAAATCATTACCCTTGGAAGGTGTTTATTTTCTCACTGCAAGGCTAGTGGTGTAGAGGTATATGAGGATGATAGAAAAACTTGCAGGAAGTGGGGAGGAAAGGATGTAATTACACATTCATCCACTATATCTTCAGTGAGTGTCACCATCTTGAATGTTGTATGCAGTTCTGGTCCCTTCATTTCACAAAGAATATAGTAGAATGAGAAAAAGCTCAGAGACTGCAACAATAAAGATAAAAATATGGAACAGATTCTTGACAATCAAAGACTGAATAGTCCGAGGCTTCTCAGCCAGGGAGAGAAATGACTGAAGAGGTATTATGATAGAACTGTATAACTACTGAGACAGGTATGGTGTCAGAAGAGAGGGAATAATTTTTTTGTTCCATCTTACAAAAAAGGCCATAAAGTAACTAGCAAGTGCTATTTTTGAAACAAAGGAGCAACATAGGGCTTCATAACTGGTCACAGGATGCTGTAGATGCTAAAAAATTACATAGGTGCAGAGATGGACTGGACAAACTCATGGAAGAAAACTCAATCCTTTGGTCAGGAAAGCCAATAGCTACCTACTGCTTCATAATGATACTCAGGAAAATTGTCTTGCTGTATATTCTTGTCCTTCCCTTTTGCTCTTCTGTGGGCAACTGGTGCTGGTGAAAGAGACAGACCTCTGTGCTGTACACACCAGCCCATCCAGCCACCCCAGCATGCTTCATTAGTTTGCTCTCTGGCTTTAGGAGCTGACTGATCTCTGACTTATCCTGCAGCTCAAAAATACATCAGACTACGTGAAGATGCAGTCATAGATGACTTACCCTAGAAACAGTAGTTCTTCCACAACATAGCCTTGATAACATTGGAAAATGCAGTGGAGTTTACTCATATCTGCTGTGACAGCAATGCAGTAATGCATCTTCCTTAAAGTTCAATGAAATACAAACAGCAGTAAAATTATTTTAAAGGTGTATGAAGCCAAATTCTGCTTTCCTGTCCAGTCAGCATGATGCAGCAGAATGCAACATGGCTGAAAAAGGTATTTTGTTTTGTTTTGTTTTGTTTTCCCATTACTGCTTTTACACACCACTAAATACGTATTTATCAAATGTTTTCTCTGAGAAGGCTAAAGCATGCAGATGAAAAATATGTCAGGGAAATTATAAATGGGTGTATAGGCTATGGGGAAATGATGTATGTAATGAATTAAATCTGGAGATTAGATAGAGAATACTAATGAGTTTAAACAATATCAGATCAAGGTACTCAGATTCACCAAAATCATTGAGCCAGAGCAGGCAAGTTTGTGCTCTCACATTCTTTCTCTCTTTTTTCTTTCTCTGCAGCCTGAACAGATTAATTACTGGTTCAGTGCAAGGTTAATAATCACTACCAACTGCCAGATTCAGTTAAGAGTTTACTGAAGAGATATTAACAACACACTTACATTGCAAAGCTTGGGACTTCTCAGAAGTCATCTCTGCCAGGAAAAGAGATAAAAAAAACTAGGGAGTATTTCACACAGACAAATACATATTTACCACAACTGTTTAAAAATTGTGCCCCTTCCTTACTGTAATGTAAATGTAGCACAGAAAAATAATTCAGAAAGTAGAGTAGAATTGTGACAGATAGATTGTGTTAATATTGAGGTGTTAATTTTATGGGGGGGACATGAATTAGGAAAATCAGCAGGAATAAAGTTGCCATTTGGGGGTTAAGGAATAAAGGGAAAAAAATAAATCAGTGTGCACATACACATGTGTGTGTATGTGTTGGGGTAGGGAACAGAAGGATAAACGATATTACGGACTATTGGATTTCCAGGGAGGAAGTATCCTAAAGAATAATGCAACAGTAAATCACTAGTAAGCTGCATTTTTTAATAGCCACAACACTATTTCTTTTTCCTGTGTAGGAAGTAATGTAGCAGATCTTTTAAAATAAATAATTGAGAATCTGACAGTTCCAAAGATAATATCCTGCAGTGACTAAGGCAGACCTGTGCTTCCTCCAGACACACTTTGGGGAATCTGAAATGACTGACTGGGGGAAAACAAACAAATAAACCTTAATGTCTTCTTACTGATGCACTTCTACTTACTGTCACAACAGCTGAAGTGATGAAGTTTGATATACTTTTGTTTGATACACTTGGGTTGATATACTGTTTCCAGATATACCCTTGAATACTAGCATCTTGTTTGGCTGACAAGAGTTTATCTGAGAACCAAGGAGATGAGTGTTTACCCTACCATGTCTCATTCACTTGCTCCCTCTACTTTCCACAGGAAAGTGGCTGCTGCTCCAGGACATCTGGGGAAAAAAAAAAAAAAAAAAAAAA
>CM021732.1:102410999-102429309 GCA_011075105.1 Heteronetta atricapilla
AAAAAAAAAAAAAAAAAACAAAAAAAAACTTGTATTTGTTCCCGCTGTGCCACTGCCTGTCCCACAGCCATCAGATGCTGTGGCCCCTGGGTTGCCCTGGGTTGCCCTGGGTTGCCCTGGGTTGCCCTGGAATGGAATGGAATGGAATGGAATGGAATGGAATGGAATGGAATAGAATAGAATAGAATAGAATAGAATAGAATAGAATAGAATAGAATAGAATAGTTCAGTTGGAAGGGACCTTTGTAGATCATCTAGTCCTACTGCCTGACCATTTCAGGACTAACCAAAAGTTATCTTATTATGGGCATTATCCAAATGCCTCTTGAACACTGACAGGATGCGACATCAACCATTTCTCTCAGAAGCTTGATTCAGTTTTTTACCACTCCCAGGGTGAATACATTTTTTTAATGTTCAAACTGAAGCTTTCCTGGTGCAGGTTTGTGCTGCCTTCCCTCTTGTCCTATCAGAAAGAAGAGACTGGCACTGACCCTGCTAAGGAAGTTGTAGAGAGCAATGACATCACTTCAATGTCCTTCTCTCCAGACTAGACAGCTCAAGTGTCCTCAACCTCTCCTCATAGTCCCTTCCAGCCCTTTTACCTGCTTTGTTGTCCTGTGGATGATTTCAAGTACCTTAACATCCTTTTTGTTTATTGTGGAGACCAGAATTGCGCACAATATTAAATGTTGAATACAGAGGGAGAATCACTTCTTTTGAGAGGCCAACCATGCTGTATTTAATGTATCCCAAAATGTGGTTTGCCTTCTTGTCTGCTAGGGCACACTGCCAACTCATGTTGAGTCAGTGCCGGTACCTGCTCACCTCCCGCGCCTCCATGAGCTTTCCCTATTTCTGAGACCATGCCTTCTACTGGGAGATTCGGCTTTGTCTTTCTGAAATGAGTTCTGGGGAACCCTTTTTTTTCAGCATCATCTCTGTTTTGGTTTTGGTTTTTGTTGTTGTTGTTGTTGTTTTCCCCCTAGCTCCCCAGTAAACCCCACTTTTCACAGTCTAAACAGTGTATGTAAGCACAACACAAGATGAGCCTTCAATTCAGTGATTCTGTATCATGTCTTTGAATTACCTCGAGGATTCAGGACACACCACTTGTTTTTAATCTTGGTATTATCAAAACCTAAAATCAGCCTGTCCTGGTTACAGCAGGCTTCCACCTGGGAATTCAAAGGTTCAGTTTTAGCAATCATTTAGCTGTGGCTAATATTCACAATGTTGCTTTTTTGTTTTTGTTTTGTCTATAACACCTTGATGGGACAATTTTAGGACTGGAGTACTAGTCATATGAGGGAGACCAAAAAATACATGTTATGTCCAACAGTGCTTTACAGGTACAATATATTTGCACCAATACCAATTTCTTTGGGCAGGGAAGGCTCATGAAGCCTTCCTTTATATTTTTTATAAATTCAGATTATTTCCAGATAACTGAAATCTCACCTAAATCTGTACACTTACTGTTTATTTAAGATGAGACAGCTTCAGCAGTATAAGATCAGTGAGGGTTAGGTAGACTTAAGCTGAATAAAGACTTGTGCCATAATAAAAGGGAACTGTGCAAAAGGAAAGTCATCCCTTTCAAATTACCTTGCCTCAGGAGGCATTATATATATGTTCTTATTGCCCCCATGCTTAGGATTATACCTAAAGGCAGAATGTAAGCCTGAATGAAGCTTCAAAATGAAATCCAAGAAAATGTGCCTTCCTGAAAACTTCTTTGACTCCCTTCCAGGGTGTTGTGGTTTAACCTGTCAGGCAGCTAAGCACCACACAGTTATCTGTGACACCACCCTCACCCCACCCCGCTCCATCCCTCCAACCCCCAACTCCAGTGGGATGGATGAGAGAATCAAGAAAAAAAAGGTAAAAGCTCATGGCATGAGATAAAGGCAAATTAATAATACAGAAATTGAAGGGATAATAATAATAATAATATACAAAGCAAGTCATGTAAAATGTAATTTCTCACTGCCTGCTGATGCCCAGTCAGAGCTTGAGCAATGCCAATGCCCCTCTGCAATCCAATCCCCCCAGTTTTATTTTTCAGTATGCTGTCATATGGTGTGGAATATCCGATTGGCCACTTTGGGTCAGCTGTCCTGGCTGTGTCCCCTCCCAGCTACTTGTTCACTCCCAGTCTCCTCGCTAACAGTATAAGAAGCTGAAAAGTCCTGGACTATGTGTAAGCACTGTTCTGCAACATCTAAGCCATCAGTTTTTTATCAACATTATTCTCATCCTAAATCTAAAACACACACCACCTACTAAGGAGAAAACTCTATCCCAGCTCAAACCAGGACATAGACAAAAATACTTCTGCTTCTGCTTCATTGTTGGGGCTTTCACTGAAAGACAGTCTCAGTACTAACTTCAATTCTTCATAACATTAGATGTGGTGATGTGGAAAATAAATAAAATAAATAAATATAGGCAAAGTTTTTTTTAAAGTTACTTTTAAAGAACAATTCTGTTCAGAAAGCTATATCTTAACATTTTGCTTTTCAATGCTATGCTCTTCAGTCCCTTATTTTTCAGTAATTGAATTATTTTCACCCTAATAGTTTGACATACAGTAGAGGTGGAAAATAAGTCACATCATGCACAGCTTCATAGATTCATCAGAGTTCTGATGAATGCTGTTTCCAGAGAAATTTCTGATTTTTGGTTGTTGTTAATGCTATGTGAATCTTAGAAAACAAAACAAAATTATAAGGCTGAGAGAGCTGGGGATGTTAAGCTTGGAGAAGGCTCTGTGGAGACCACACTGTGAATTTTCAAGACTTAAAGGGGTCTTATAAAAGAGATGTAGAAGGACTCTTTATTCAGGTGAATAATGATAGGACAATGGGGAATGGTCTTAAACTAAAAGAGGATCAATTTAAACTAGACTAGACTAGGAGGAAATTCTTTGCTATAAGGGTAGTGAGGTACTGGAACAGGTTGCCAAGAGCAGCTGTGGATACCAACCTAATTTAGTGGGTGGCATCCCTGCCTATGGCAGGGTGTTGGAGTTAGATGATCTTTAAGGTACCTTCCAACCCAAGTCTTTCTATGATGATTCTATGATGATAATATATTTTGAAACCTGCTCATTTGCCCTTCTCCCCAGATAAGTATATGATATGCATATTCATATATATGTGCAGATACATATATAAGTTTGCTATCTATTATCTGATGCTTATATTAAAACTTCACAGGCTCCTATTTACAAGCAGTTAAACCAATTCCTAATATTCAGCTTGTCAAGCAGTTTTCTTTTTGTTTGTTTGTCTGATTTTAAATATTCAATTTCTTGCTTGAATGTGTATTTTAACTTATTAGAGATGCATGTCTGAGTCATAGCTCACTTATGCATTGGAAGTACTTAAAATATGAACTGAAACAGAATGATTTGGGATGACAGAATACTTTTTTATTAATGAAATACCACTGTCCTTTTCACAGTCTTCTTTCTTAAATGCACTTCTTTGTAAAATAAGGACGCATTATTAGTATTTCCTCAGCACACTTCAAAGTTGATAAACAACAACAAAAAAGGAATGTTCAATATACATTAAATGTAGACAGCAATAAAACATGCTGTTAATGCTCTGTGTTTGTATCTAATTTTGTAATAGTTCGTCTCTTTTTATTACTCAACTTGTGTTTACCCTTCCTGCATATTGTTACTGGCATAAATTAAAAGTTCCAAAATGGTTTTAAACTTTCTGTATTTCCCTTGTCTTCCCATATATTTCTAAAAAAATCAGAGGAATTAGATACTAGTTTCTTGTGTTTCTGTCACACTTCTCATCTTCTTTCTTTTTTAAAAAAACAATATTAGTGTTCAATATCCTGATATACGTTGACTTGCAATGGCTCATTATAAACAAAGTGTCTGAAGCTGTACTAAGAAAAAGGTACAAAGTTCTAAAATCATTGAAAATCAATATATAAAACCATGACGTCATGTGTGTTTTCTTGGAATACTTTCTCTGCATTTTGTAGACTGAATTTTAGTTTAATGAACAGACATGGAAGTTGAAAAGATATATGTGAATATAGGTCTTTTTTGTTACAGCTAAAATGATACAACAAGCATAAAAGTAACAGAGATATTTTGCCCCATATTCAATCCATTGCAGCCGTGTATATTACTTTACCTTCTTATTCTTGAGTTCATAATCTATTGAATAGTGACACTTTGAACAGAATTGTTGGTATTCACAAGAACATATAGATCTCTATCATAAATCTGCATAATATTTAGGCCTTGATCATATGGACACTTATTCACAAACTGAACTGAGAAATGCATAAAACACTGAGTTGGGTAATTGTAGATTCTAATGTAATCTCTATGACTTTTCCAGCCACTTGTAAACTTCACTCCCCAGCACTAAAAGCTGGGAATAGAATATCAAGGCGATTCATCATCCCAGAAAGAAAAAAATACTGTAAAACAACACTTATATATGTATAGATAAAAATGTTGTGAAAGATTTACCCTAATGAAACCTGAGCAGCCCAGACTGTCATAGAAAAAAAAATAATAAGAATCTATTTGCAAATCAAGCAGTGGGGCTTAGTAAAAATCTCTTTCATCTAATCATTTCCATTGATCACTCATTTGACTGAGTAATCTTATGGAGTTGAGGTAACTGTATTAGGCTCTGATTCAGTAAGGAGGAAAAAAAAAAAAAGTGTTCAGAAAATATACTTACTCTGAAGTAAAAATAATGCAATTTTTTTTTTTTTTTTTTTTTTTTTTTTTTTGAGTCATGGACTCAACAGGAAACTGAGCTGTTGCTCTTGTTTTGAAGTTATTCTAATTACCCAGTTTCAAAATATTATAACTGATATGAATCACTTGTCACAATATGAATCAAACAAGCAAACAAACAAAGTAGACTTTAAAGTTTATGTATTTCTACACTTGACCTGTTTGATGATTCCTTGTTTCTAAATCTCTACCACTGTTTGACTAAAACTGAAGGGGGTTGCTAGAACAAGCACTTTTACATTTAAAACAACTGGGACTTTTTAATTTTTTCAGATCCTCAGGAGTCTGCTTTACCTCTTAATTCCTAATAGATTAGTGTTAAATAGTCTCCTAATTCCTAATAGATTAGTGTTAAAAATAGGACATTAGTTCATCTTAAATTGCTTGGCTTTCTGTAGAAGTGTTAGATGCCCTACTCACACTCAATCCATGCATTCTGAATATGGCCTGCAAGGTCAGCCAAAAATATAATATTTCACATTAGCATCAGATTGGATTCTGTTCAAAATGAACATTATATATATATATATATCTTCCTCTTTATTTCCTGTTTGGAGTTTTACGTATAATTTTCACAGACTTAGTCACTCCTGTTTAACCCACCCTCCCTAGTCATTCAAGAAGCATTTGTCAAGGAGGAAGGCTGGTCTGCCACTTCTGAGGGTAATTTCCAACAGAATCACCTTTCTTTCCATAGAATTACTAACATTCTTCCTCAGAAAAAAATGGGACTGGCAGACTGTAGGTGGCGAGCAGCAAACAGGTGGTCCCGCTGCTGCTACACATCTACAGAGTGTTAAGAGCACTCCACATGCAGTTATGATTGATGCTGGTACTGTCTTGGTAAACATGCTCCATAGGTAGACAGCTTCAACAAATGTGCTTTAGAAACACAACCCCTGCTAGGCATCACAGGGTTTCTTAAACAAGGAAAAATCAATATTGCAAGTAACTTTCTACTGTAAATTGCAGGTTCTCATTAACCTTTTCAGCTCCACGATGACAGAAAAAGGACTAATTTAGCAATGAAATGTCAATTCAGTCTAAAATGAATCTGTTGCTGAAACCTAATTTAAGATCTCTGGGTCTCACCTTATCAAGACATCTTCATTTAAATGCATACTCTGACTTTTGTTGCTACATCAGACTAATTTGAAAAGCAAGCTTTCAACTGCAATGTGAAAGGGTGATGAAAAGTGTGAAGGGGAAGCAAGAAGGGAAAGGAAGGGCAAGGATAACTTTTCTGTTACATTCTGCACTAGTGTGATTTTATTAATTTAACCTAACTTTTTGGTAAATTATTCATCAAACAATGCAATACATATTTTAGAGTGTTTCAAGCAATAATCTAGATTTCAAAATTATATTGAAACTGATATTCTGAATAATTATAAGTGTTTTCATCTGTGACACTTGAAAATGATGATTTATTTAGAAGTTTCTGTTCAGAATTTTTGTAGAACTAAGAACATCTGATAATAATTTGGTGGTTGGCAAATGAATACTACTGTTGCAGTGACAAAGCCAGTGTATTAAGGTAGATAAAGTAAAATAAAATAAAATAAAATAAAATAAATATGTTATTAAGCTAAACATTTCCTCTGTTGCTGTCATGCACTAGTGAATGTGTTCTTACTATGTTATTACAAAATCTGGCAGATGTTGCTATACTGATTGTAAATCTCTTATTTTTACTACTTAAAATGTGTTATTTCAGGTCAGTTACTAGAGTCTCAACTGAGCCAGATTTCTAAACATGCACTTAACCTCAAACAGACTTAGAACAACTAGAACAAGACTGACATAAAAAGGAAGTGGCAAGGTACCTGATGGTACTAGAAAGGAGCTAGAATTCAACACAAGTAGCATACTGTATTAAACTTTTTTACATGATCCTGACTGGGTGATACAACATGTTCTATATAACTTCTCCATAGAAGTTTAATTCTGCCTGTAAATTGCACCAGAAAATGATTAACCAGATTAAGGAAGTAAAAGCAAAAAATGACCTCTGATTCATTGCCAAGTATTTGAAGTCTGTAGATGGAGTGTGGTCATTATAGATGCTAACAAATAATCCAATGTTGAGACACAGCTATAAAGTGTTAGGAAAATTGTATTATTCTTATTATTCTTCGGTATATGTATAGTTTCTACACTAATTTCTATGTGAAATTATTTATTTGTTCTATGATATATCTGTGACATCGGCCTCATTTCGTTTTCTAGCAGGATATTTTGGTTTTGGTGCTTTCATTTTATTTTATTTTATTTTATTTTATTTTATTTTATTTTATTTTATTTTATTTTATTTTATTTTTCGCTAGGAGAATTTACTTACTTACTTGCTTACTTACTTATTTATTGCCTAAAATAATTAGCAGCTATCATGTTAGGACCATTCTAAATAATCACCATTTATAACGCCTAAAATATAGTCATCCTCTTGCATTAGTCGTATACAATTTTAGTCTTTCAACTCATTCTCTCTGAAATTCTTCATTTATACCTTTAGTGCTGCATTGAAAGTGAAGTTCTTTTCTAAGAGTAAATACTAAGTGTCTGAAATTTCATTTTGAACTGCATTGCATAGTTGACTCACCAGGCAACATTTTTTGATTCTATAAATATTTTTAATTCAAAAACATGAAAATCTTTGTCACGGTTTATTACTTTCTTGACAATACAGTGAAGTATATTAAAAGAAAGTCTCTACATAAAATGTTCTGCAGTTTGGTGAACAGCAAACTCTTCTGATATGATGAAATTTCTAATGCTTCAGTACAAGCATGGCAAAAAACAAACAAACAAACAAAAAAAAAAAACAAAAAACAAAAAAAAAACCAAAAACAAAACAACAACAACAAAAAAAAAAAAAAAAAACCAAGATGTTTCACCTCTTGGGTTACTGTTGTTCTGCTATATGATTACACAGAAGTTGGTAATATGTCCATAAGTATTTTAAAAATAAAGCATTATCTAGCTGTTGGACCCCATGAGCTTTCAGAGCAGTCAGTCTAGAAAATAAGACGGAATTCTGAATACTGAGATGTCTTTGTTGTTTTTTTCCCTGTGTCTGAGTAAATGCTTGTGGTTTCACCTTCAACATTAATCAAGTAAACAAACAAAAATAATAATAACAAAAAAAACATGGTCCTGAGGAAAACTTCACTTCTGGGGGGATACACAGGGATGAGATGTTCAGTAATATAGAACTGACATATTGGAGCTCAGCTTTAGGTATGAATCCATTATACCAAGTTAGTTGACAAAGTTCTGTTGGTAAGATAATACAGAAATGCTTGAAAATGTATCCCCATCTTTAAAAAAGCTTTCAAATATGTGTTTACCTAGGACAGCCCCTAAGTAACTAGATGTGAACATATGTTTGAAAGCTAGATGATGAGAGTCTTAAAACCCTGCATCTGCTAACAATTCCTGATGCAGGTGTCTAAATAAAACTGCTTAACAGATTTATGTCTATATTGGAGCTCCCTCTAGTAGGTATGATGGAAGTGTGCAGGTTGCCTGGAGGGATAAAGCCAACTGAAATGCAAGAAATGTAAAAGGAAATGAAAAATGAAGCACTTCCTTTCAAATAAGGTTAATTCATGCAAGGAGAAGTTGTGATTGGAGAGACAGTGGTCTGTGATATAGGTGAGGATTTTCTGACCTGCTATCTTTCACTAGCATGATATCCAGTACATTAAAAAGGAAAAGCTAACAGGGAACAGAATTTATAGGACTATAAATGACACATGACACAATAAAGAGGAAAATCAATTACTTTTCTCAAACAATATATCCTTTTATATGTTAAGTGTAAAAAGAGTAAAGAAGTTTCTTTATGTTTCTGCATTCCCTTATATTTATTGTGCACTATTGTATTTGTCTGCATTAATTATGCTTAAAAATATAGAGATGAATTAGATACTATAAGAAAAGGAAAATCTTTTTCTGGAAGTTATCAGATACAATCATACTCTATACATTAATAAACTGTCTTTACTACCATGTCATTACCAAATTGTTAGAAGCATAATGGAAAAAAATGTGTTTTGCAAGGCCAAATGTTGGCATTATATAAGCTGATTATACTGCATAAGCTAATTAGCTGCATTTCATAAGCTAATTAGGTGGAGCAAGCTAAAGCAGTGATTTAAGAAACTCTTTTAGAGAAAGTTGTAGTGAATAAGGACTTTTTTTTTTTTTTTTTTTTTAGAATGTTATTTTTTTAACATGCATTTATCTGGGGGGAGAAAGGAAAAACATTATTATACTTGAATCACTTGATTGCTTAGGAGTTATCTGATTTGTGATCAGTATTGCATCACCTGTCCATTTCTAATGCAAAACTGGTGGCTCCCTGCCAGAGATGGCTTTTCCAAAAAAAATTGGCAGCTGGTACCTTCTGCAAACTTTCAGCAAATGCTTCTCAAACTGTAGGTTCTGTAAACACATCTCTGAAAAATAGGTATTTTCAACTGACCCTCAGTGGCTTTCTTGCTGCAACCCTCTTCCAAGTTAGAAGTATATATTTTGTTCACTGGTTTCACCCTTTCACTCTTTATTCTCTTAATCTAAGTACGCTTTTTAATGTTAGAAAATAAAGAATTTGTTATTAGCCATAAAATGGCAAAATAATTAATAGGATGGAATAAGATAAAATATATGGATTTTGGAATATCATTTGAAATTCGAACAAACCATGTAATGCATGTTGAACTTGTAAATGGAACATTTTACATAAGAATATTATTTACAAAACAACACAAAACAAAAAAAACTCAGGAAATCTGGTGCAGTAAATGTTATAGACATATTAGTATATTGAGACAGGGATCCAAATTTCAAGGAAAAAAACCTTTCTCATATAACTACTTCATGTTCTCATCATCTCATCAAAAAAAAAAAAAAAAAAAAAGATTAAACATCAATTGGGCTTTTTATATAAATTACTCAAAAAGTTATGAAATCTTTTATTCATTTATTTCTTTAAAAGCACACTGTTGGCAGACTTTGGTTCAAGTTCTCAAGTTTGTGGAATTACACAAAAACATTACATAAATACAGCCAAAAAAAGCAAATATTCTTAAGTCATCTTTTTTTCAATGCAAGAAGCATTGATGACTATAGCTTGCGTTTAACTGTGCAGTTGAGTCTGTGTGCATGGTGCATTCATTATACCTTTTTCAAGGTCGCTTCTTCTCTTCTATTTGTGGCTTTTATTTGTAATTACCCACATCATATCACAGTGACCACAAAGTCAAACACAGGAACTTAATAAAGATTACAGCTGGAGAGTTGAAATCTTTCTTTTTTTTTTTTTTTTTTGTTCTTTTTCTGAATTACTTGCCATTAAACATGTAGCTTACAAGAAATAGCTTTTTTATTATTATTTTTATTTTTTAAATGAGTTAAATTAATTAAATGTAACAGGTTAAAATACTGAATTAAAATGGCATAGTTTTTTGTTGCTGGTGGTGTAAGCAGAGTAGGAAAACATTTGTTCCTTTAAGGTACCTGGCCAAGGACCTTTTCCAAAGCAACAAGGGATAAAAAGAAAGGGAAGCAGTGATGGAAAAGATGTCTGTTCAGTCACACTAATCAATGAGAGCATATGAGAATGTGGGAATGTTTATTCCAGCAGGGTTATTTGATGGAGGACTTCTAAGTTGGGAGACAGTGACAAAAAAAAAAAAAAAAAAAAAAAAAAAAAAAAACAGTTTTACTAATTGATGTGGAAAGAGAGACAGGTTTTGGGAATGTTGATTCAAGCAAGGTTGTCTGAGTGAGGATTGCTAGATCAGGGCAATAAGAAATAAAGAAGGGGGAACAATAAGCAAAATGCTGATACACAGATCTAACAAAGCAAAAATGGAGACAAAAAACAAACTTCCCAGTTGCTTCAGTTGCAGTTACATCAAACTACAGGCACCATTTACAGGAAGACAGTCCTGGACTTGGAGACTGGTAAGATTGTGAACCAGTGGGGAAAAGGGGGCAGAATGGGATGGTACGGAAACCAGAGAGCTCAGCAAACCTGTTTGTGGGTGTTCAGGGGCAAGGGGAAGCAGGGGGAATAAAGAAGGTGATAGGTAGAAAAATGTTTAAAAGGTCTGGTCATACACAAAATGGGGCCAATCAATATGCTTGTCTGGCTGACCCCTATGCTTCATCACCATGGTCTGTCCTATCATCTTATATTTGCTTACTAAACCTTTCTTAACTCCCTTTCTGTGTATTCATATCCTCTGTCCCATGTGTACGGGTGCTCCAAGGAGTATGTGCTAGCTGTGGTGAGACCAAGATTGGTGCCAGCTCCTGGAGTCAAGCTGGGGGAGCAGGCACGCTGACCTATGTTGCCAGCTACTGGAGCAAGGGCCAGGATCTCAGAACCAGTCACTGGTGGGACCTGTCTGCACGTGAGTGAAACTGGTGCCAGCTCCTGGAGCCAGTCAGGGAGCATAGGCACCTGTGGATTGTGGTGTCAGCTACTGGAGTGACTGGGGTCTCTGACTCCCATATGTGGAACAGGAGTGGTGTTTGTTCCCAAACTAGCTACTGGGAAGGAGGGTCATGAGCAAGGCGAGTGCAAGGCACTGTACCAGCAGCTGGCATGGGGCAGGAAGAACACACATGTTCTTCCTTGAGAGTGCTCTGAAATGGATACACAGAACAGTGGAAGAGCAGCCACAGTTTTGATGAGATTTGACAGTTTTGATTAGATTAATTATTGTAAATCTAAATGTTTTTTTCCAAGGTAGTAATACTAATTCTAACTACAATATAAATGGCGTTTTAAAAGGCATACTATAATACATAGGAAAAAAAGCTTCAAGGGTTGAAAAACTGTGATAGTTACTCCAAAAATAGTTTGGTAGTGCAGTAGTCAGAGCAGAGATTACAAGCAGATCAATGTATTTACCATGAACAGCAGGATTATGTCCAAGCCAAATGATCATTTAGCGGATTTTGACTTTCTGGAAAAGCCAAAACAGACTGGTAGTGTGGTCTTACACAAACTAAATTGCTCTTTGGGATAAATGAAAGACCTGAAAAAAGTTGATAATATCCTATGCATCTTCTGCAAAGAGTAGGATAACATTTAACCTGCTTGAATATCTAAACACTATGCATGCATTAGATTTATCATCACCATAAATCTATGAAAAATGAGATGAAAAAATCAATTCAAAATGGCATTTAAAACATACTTTTTAAAAATTAGTAAAATTGGTAAGTTTTTGACCTTTACTCACCTCTTGACAGGAAAGAGGAAGAAAAGAAAGGGGAGGGGCAGGAGAAGGGGAAAGAAAAGAGGAAAAACTCTGCAGTAGTGAAATTGCAGTTTAGTGGTGAGGAGCTGTTTGTTTTACATATATATATATATATATATATAATTTAAAAATAAGTTTTAAAAGAATAATAGCTATGATATAACTGCCCTCAGTAATAATAATAAGAAAAAAAATAAATTAGGGCTGTCTTAAATCTCAAAGATTGGACAATACAAAATAATATAGTATGATATCTTTAGTATTTTGGTGGACCATACAAATGACTGGCACTGGACAGTTTTATGTAAGTTCAAGTTTTATAAAAAAAAAGTTACAGTTTTTCTACATTACTGTTATTTTTTGTTATCAGAATCATACAAAAATTTGACAGTAGTTTATCAAAAATAAACAAACAAAAACATTGTGACACAGAAAAATGAGATAGCTAATAGTGGCTTGGAAAAGTCTAAAATTATTAAAGCTGAATGAACTGGATGGCACTTTTCCTTTCTCCCATACCATGAAAAGAACTGTGAGTCATACCAAGAAAAAATAACTTTAATAACCTTTATGAGATCTTTGCATTTGGTAGTGCTAAATCTTTCTAAATCATTTCCATCAGATATTTCTTGGGATGGTCAGGTGGTATACTAATATACCTTTTCATATAATTAAATTCAAACCATTGAAAATAGATATGCTGTCCAAAAAAGAAAGAAGGGGGGAAGGGGGAGGGGGAGGAGGCAGTGTGAGGAGGGGGAGAGGGAGAAAGGGAGAAAAAGGAAAGAAAGAAAGAAAGAAAGAAAGAAAGAAAGAAAGAAAGAAAGAAAGAAAGAAAGAAAGAAAGAAAGAAAGAAAGAAAATAATTTAAATCCCAGAAAAGTGGACCAAAAAATCTTCAAAGACATTGTTCTCTTCAAAGTTCAATCCAGGATCAAGGATGATCAAGACAGACATTTGTATTTCTAACAACTGAAGTAATGATTAGATAACTTATAAATAAGAACTTGAATAGAAAACCAATAAATTTTTTTCTAGTGTCAGCTAGACTAAACAGAAGCTCACCCACAGTAAACATACAACTTATAATAGGTAACAGATGTACAGGTCAAAAACAAAAAATCCCATTAGGGAGTCCTTATGCAGTCTTTATTGTATCTGGACAGTTGTAATAAAATCTATTATCCACATATTTCATTCTTCAAATTTCTAATTTCCCTACATATCATTTGCAGGTTTTCATCATTAATGTCTCTCTTTCTTCTCAAAGACAAATATGTATCATTAACAATTGTCAGCTTTCTCTCTTAAACTCATATCTGGTCTTGAAAACCCAGTCTTCTTTCACTGTTTATAGCCCATATATGTGCATTTGCATTTGTTCACAACTGTTTTAATTATTAACTGCTCAATTTTTTTTTTTTTTTTTTTTTTCTTTCCCCTGATTCATACCTAGAATTTTTGTGGGGACTTTTGAAGTGTTTGTTTGTTTGTTTATTTATTTATTTAATTTATTTATTTATGTTTTTCCTGCTTCAAGAGTTCCAAGTTAGTATTATTAAGGAATAGTTTACTTGCCTGATGTCCTCATAATTTTGTGATGTTTCTGGAGGAGCAGATGGAGATTAGGTAATTCTATACAGCTATAAACTCTAATTATGTTGAACAGAGGTATCAATATCAGTGTCTAAAATCATGTTTGAGCTGTCCTCTCTTCCTAAATGTTGAAACAGCCAGAGATTTCACAGTATTATTATTGATCACAGGGTTTTTTTAGTCCTAAACAATAAAGTAATTGAGCAATAGCCTTTCAGAATTGGTCTTCCAGTGTTTATTTCACATTCAGACTAATAATCAGCTGTTCATACAATTTTGAATTTTTATCTGTAAAACTGCCCTTGAAAATTTTGTTATTATAGGCAGCTAGCATTAGTAATAATAGTTATATTACAGCTTTTGCTCAGAATAGGACTTTTCCAGATTTTGATAAATCTGTTCAGTACATATATTGACTGATAATTTTATAGCACTATTTCTTTGCTTTCCTATGTCATTTCTCAGTTGTCTTCTGATTAAACATAGTTACAAGATTCTGATTTTTTTTAAATTATGTGTATATTTATTTATTGATTTAATACTTTAAAGTACATCTCAGAAAATGTTAATTACAATATGTAATAATAATTTTTAAGACATTTTTTTAAAAAGATCTCTTTATTTTATTTTTGCCATATCTTGTAAGCAAAAGGCTTGAGAGGAAATCAGCATTAAGCAGGGCCTCTTGAGATGAAATAACTTCTGGATTTATGACACTACTGAGTGGGACAGTGAGTTTCCATGCAGTATCACCCATGGTGAGCTCCTGCAAAACCTTCTGTCTTCCAAATTTCATTCCAAAGAAATGGAACTAGCACATCTGATCCTTGGTGATGCAGAAAGCCACAGCTTAAATCAAATAAGGATTGAAGAGTGGCACCTCACATAAAATTACACCCTTGACTTGACCGACACAAGCATGTTTATTTTTCCTTTCAGTTCCTCATATCCAGTATTCCCAGGTTTTCTGAAATATTACCAGAGCCTTTTCACTTAGTCTTACTCTGCACTGGCAACTTCTTTAAGTAGTTTCATCCCAGGCATTATTATTATTATTATTTAATTAAAAACCTGTTCCAAAATGTCTGAAAAGAAAATGAAATTATAAATAAATGGATAGATAAATAAATAAATAATGTGAGTGAAAAAAGATCATTTTTTTTTAATTTTATTTTTAACAGACCAAACTGAACGCAACCAAAGAAAGAAAAAAAATAAAAATGTTTGTGTACCTCGCCCTTGATGTTTTTCTTCATAAAACAGAGGATCCCTGTTACCCATTGTCATAAGTGTGGAACACATCACTTTCTCTTGGCTATTTGTATAGTCAGTTTGGGAGCCTTTTCCTCTCAAATGCTCTCAGTAAAATGTTCTTGAAAAACACAGTGTGATATTTTGGTACTTTACAATTATAGTAAAATAACCTTAAATATATGCAGAAATAATTTAGCTAAGTCTTGCGCTTAACTTCCTGCAATTACATTCTTTAAACTTGGGAAGAGTTGCTAGGGAAAGCAGTAGTGTCACATGAAAAACACCAAACCATAATAAAAATAAATGTGCACTGAAAAACAAAGCTGTGTTGGCAGCGAAATAGCCAAAGGGTTCATTTCTCAAAATGCATGAGGAATGAACAGGCTTGTTCACATTTTCAAATATAACATCAGAATCTAAGGGATTAATCTCCTAGCAAATTATTGAGGTTACAACAATCAAATTAAGTCACTATACCTGAAGATAAGCTTAAGCACATTAAGATATTTTCTTTCCTCTTTTTTTTTTTTTTTTTTTCCTTAACCTCTCTGATGACATTATTACTGTAACTGTGGCTCACTTGTGAACTTTTATTTGATGATTACAATGCATCTGCAAGAAGAGTTTAAAGCAATATTTTTAATTTATTTTTGGAAGGCATACCATTTTCATGCAAAGAATTTTTTTAAAAAGCATATGAATAGAATATGAAGAATACAGTCCTTGTTTCCATCCTAGGTAGAGGATTAGTTTAGAAGTATCATTTGGGAATACTTTGAGAATAGAGAGAAGTGATTCAGCAACATCATAAAAAGAGAGAATAACAACTTTACTAGAAAAAGCCATACCATGAAGGAGAATATATATATATATAATATATATATATATAATATATATATATATATATAATATATATATATAAGAACATTGCATCATTTATTTCTTTATTTCATTGCTATAAAAAGCAATGAAGTATAAAACCAAAGTTCAGAATATTCTGAACATTGGATATTCTTCAATGAAAATTGGCTAAAATGATTCAGTGATTGAGTCTCACTGATTCTGTAAAATGGCATAAGGGCTTTGTTTAGTAAAGACAAACTGAAAATTCAGAACACATTTCTTTTTCCCAAGTCATAGAATACAAACTGGGATATCAAGTAGAAGTGATTTGCTTAATATCTATGATACAAAAGGGGATCCTAAGTCAACCTCATCATTCTGCTTCAGTGTCCCAAGCTGATTACAGAAAGGAAATGTACGCAGTTACAATCCAATGAATGATTCTCATTCTCTGTCTCTGAGGAAAATATTGTGAATTATTCATAACAGAAGCTTCATCAGAAGGGGAAAAGAAACAAGATAGGTTATTTTTTACATTTCACTTATATATTTTTAAAGGAGGAAATGTAATGCTTGAGGTTTTTTAGTATTTCTGTAGCCAAGCTCATAGTTACGATTATGTATGTATATTCTCAGAGACTCAGTTTACAATGTAATATACACTGTGATCCAACATAATTTAGTGCAACTCAAAAGAATGCATGATTTACTAGCCCTAATGAATTCAGTACTTCAAGCCTTCTTCCATCTGGACTTCTGTTATTCTGCAGTACATTTGAGAACAATTTAGGATTTCATTCTGCAACCACATGATATTTCATATAATTTATAAAGAGATTTTTCATTTTGAAGGACCCTTGATTAATCTCTTTGTTTGCTCAATTCCTTCTGCTGGTTCTTAATTGTTTCCTGTATTAACATTTTTAATGAATTTAGAGCCTAAGTCTATTAAAAAATAAATCTATAATTCCACAGTAAAAGTTGTCAGACTTAGGTTTTTCCAATTTTTTTTAGCTGCTCAGCTCCCGGGAGTCCTGATTGACAGCAACTTTTTGGTCCAATTTCCCGTGAGAAAATCTAAATGTCTCTCAATACTCCTATCTAGGACCTTGTGTAAAGTAATAATAAAATATTACACTGCTTATAGAACATTTCACACATTGAAAGCTTTAGGGAAATAGTAACTAATTAAATGAGTCAGACCTTCTTGTTAATGCTGTTCACAAAGCATGCTCATTTTTGTCATGATAGATCTTTTAGTGCTAATATCAAATTGACATTCACTGCCACTTGACAGAACATTTATCAATATTGAAATAGTTGAGAAAACCTTAGAGTAACCTAAGCTGAGGAAGAAAATGAGGAATCACATGTAAATCACTGGAAACCTTACCTACCAATGCTAAATCAGTCTAGTCACTTTCAAGATTATAATTGTGTTCTACAGGGGATACACCAGTCTTCTACAGACCTCTTCAATATTATGAAAACAAAGGTAGCAGTAAATAATGCGCAAATGTTTACTTAGAATACTTTAAGGTGTTTTTTGTTTGTTTGGTTTGGTTTTGTTTTCCAACAAACATCCACTTTGGAACTATCATTAGCCAAAGCAACAATACACTTTACAAGTTTGTTGGTAATCTACAGCACTGTTGAGAGTGCCAAGAATGTTTCTTCATTTCCCTGTAGAAAAGATTGATTGTAACATTCGACAATGTTCTTTTATAATCATTTTTCCTTTGCCTTCAAAAAGGAATGAAAGCTGTGGTTGGTCCATAATTATTAACAGACTATTAACAGACTATTACTAACAAATTAGAGCAGTCAAAAAGCAGTAGAAAATAAAAGCCAACTAAAAACACCTTCCCCCCCCCCCCCGCCGGGGGGGGGGCCCCCCCCCCCCCTCCCCCCGAACTGTTCAGGGGAACGGGAAATGGAGGATGTGTCAGTCTGTAACACTGCATCTCCACCACTCCTTCCCAATCACTCTCTGCCCCTTCTCCAGTGTGTCATCCTTCCTGAACTTATCTTAACAAGTCTTCCAAAAAAAAATGAAGTTTTTCAAGAAATTGAAAAGCACAGTGTTTTATTATTATTATTATTTTATTTTTGTTTTGTTTTTTCCCTTTCACAAATCTGCTCTCCCAGAGGCCCAACCTGCATTGCTTATTGGTTCAGCTCTGGCCAGCGGTGGGTCTTTTGGAGCCAGCTAGTTTTGGAGCTGACCTGACATGGGGCAGCTGTTGGGCTCTGCTCACTGAGGAGGTCACTCCTGCAGACCTGTCCCACTAGCAAAACTTTGCCACACAAACCTAGAACACCTGAATGTGGATAGGACCTTGGCATGTGACTCCATTTCCGTTATATATTTTGATCAATGTATATAAAATGCTGGCAAAAGAAATAGAGTTAAAAGATATATTTCTACTGTAAATCATATGCTGTTGGAAAGAGAAGGGAAGGGAAGGGAAGGGAAGGGAAGGGAAGGGAAGGGAAGGGAAGGGAAGGAAAGGAAAGGAAAGGAAAGGAAAGGAAAGGAAAGGAAAGGAAA